>VWZI01002207.1:145686-184430 GCA_013396835.1 Psilopogon haemacephalus
ATTCTTTTAATTTTTTCCCCGTTAAAATTTTTTTTACATTTTAAAAAAAATGTTTAAATTTTTTTTTTAAATCTTTATTTTCTTTTTCTTTCTTTTTCTTTCTTTTTCTTTCTTTTTCTTTCTTTTTCTTTCTTTTTCTTTCTTTTTCTTTCTTTTTCTTTCTTTTTCTTTCTTTTTCTTTCTTTCTTTTTTCTCTTTTTCCCCCTTTTCCTCTTTTTTTCCCTTTTTCCCCCCCTTTTTTCTTTTTTTCCTCTTTTTTTCCTTCTCTTCCCCTCCCCCGTCCCCTTTATTTATTTTTTATTTTTGCGGGAGCTGTTGCGAGACGGGAGCCGTGGCGTTCCTTTTGAAGTGGTTGGTAATTAGCCCGATGGCCTCCAGGAGCCCGGTGGCTCCCCCCGTGCGGCGGTGGCCGGCCCTGATGTCACCCCCCGGAGGCTTTGATCCCGGCGGAGGAGCAGCACCTCCTGCCCGTCGGGGCTGCCCCCCGGCCCCTTCTCAGGCAAAGCCAGAAGCGCTGCCGCTTTGCAGCCGGGCAGCTTTAGGTTCCGTGCCACTCTCTCCCGCTTTGCCAGCGGTGGCTTAGCTGCGGCACGGCTGGGAAGGTGTTGAGTGATGTGTGGCCATTAGCCTAATGAGCTCTGCTGCCCCTCAAGGGCACTTACTGATGGTACTTTTCCCCCTCCCAATTTTTTTTCTTTTCCCCCTGTTTTCTTTGGGAGTGGTGAAATAGCTACACTTAAACTAGGATTTTAACCGGGTCCCGAGTTGCTGCCTGATGTGTGCTGAACACAGGTGAATTGAAAGGACTGAGGAATGTGATTTTTATCTTGGTTATCAATTAGAGATGCTTGCACTTCCTTCCAGGGGTGAGTGTGATCCGTTTGAATCGCCCTGTCCTGATCACGACATTCCCAGAAGCAAACATCAGGTTAGGCTTTAAGGCTGTTAGTAGTGAAGAGAACAGACAAGCAGATTTCATAATCTCCGAGTTCGAAGCTATCAACAAAGCAGCGCCAGAGTGCTCCAGCATCTGTCTGGGTGCCAGATGGTGTTTGGCAGGTCTGTTGCTTGCACAGACGCAGCTGCTGTCTCCTCTTCCAGGTATCCTAACCGGTGTCCTGCAGACATCCTGATCGGCAGTCTCAGTGGAAGCAGCAGAAAAAGAGAAGGGTTGAGGTGGCCAGGAAGTGGGATCTACATCTGCACGTGGTTTTGGGTTACTACTCCAGCTTGCCTGTGGGGTCCTGATTAGGGCTGAGATTCTTTGATTGCAGACTGGAGGATGTAGTTGGTGCTTTGATTCCTTTCATCTGAAAGTTCACAGAAGTCGATGCGTTCTGTAACCTCCGGAGCTCCCTGATCTCTGTCTCCTTTTGCAGTCACTTGGTTGGTTAATTGATGATTTGTGTAGCTGCATCGCTTCAAACGCCGAGGAGCTGCTGTTAAGTTTCGTTTCTAAGTGGCAGTTAAAGGCAGAAGTAGCTCTTGTCGTGGTTTTATTTGTGTTTCAAAGCCTCGGTTGTGTAGAGTCAGTCTGGGATGTCTGAGTCAGGGTCTTCCCCAAGAGTTGTTTAGCTGGGCCAGAGATAAAGGTTGATGCTAGTCAAAAACTCAAAAGCAGCCTGTGCATTTTGCCTCTGGCAGGGGCAGGAAAAAGGTGCTGCAGTTGTTCTTCTGAGCTGGGCTCCAGTGTTTATCTTGGGATTCCTAGAAAGAAGGAGGCAGGAGGTGGCTTGGGTTTGCCTTTCTGGTCCTTCCAATTAATTACATTCTAGGCAATGGTTTGTTTGAGGCATGTGAATTTATGAGTTCTGCAAATATTTAGAGATGCAGTTTGCAAAAATAAAGTGGGTTGTTGTTTTTTTTTCTGGTTGGAATACCACAGTATGTTATGTTTGGGCTTCTTGAGAGGTTCAGACTTCTGCTCCAGCTCCCCTCTGACTGCAGTTGTGCTGTCGGCTTGGGCAGAAACACAACTGCGCCCTTGGTTGGTTTAAAAGAGATGGAGGAAGAGAGCTCATGTGCTTCACAGGATGGTCCTGAACTGTAAACAAGCACTTTTCATGCTGGACTATCCTTCCTAGCAACAGGAAGGAGGAAATGAGGCTATGCAAAAGGACCCTGACACGTTTCAAACAATGCCAGACCCACCCTAGCATTCATACAGTAGGGCCAGAAGACTTGGGGACACAAAAATAGCTTCAGATGTTTCCCCTTCCTTCTTGTGTGGATTGTGGAAATGGAGCAGTCAGTGATCTGCAGTGCCCAGTGAGCCTGCTGCTTTGGGCTCCACTGGGCAGAGAGCTTGTGCTGGTTTGAGGCTAATTGCAGTATTTTAGTAGGAGAAATCAGATAATAGGTTGTGGGGAGCAAGCACTGCTGATGTCTGCTGCACTCATAGGTTTGCTGAGCTGTACTAAAGCAAGGACACGAACACAGATAATGCAGAGCTGCTCTGGGCTGTTGGTCTCTCCCTCTCCCTGCCTTCCAGCTGGATCTGTGTAACCCAACTCATCAGTTCTGCTTCTAACCCCCCGGCCAAGCCCTCTAATTCTCCTTATATGTAAGGCAGATGCTGGGATAAGATTGGTGGGTGGGGGGAAGGTGGCAGGGTGGTTGGGAGCCCCTCTTGGGGACTCTGCTCTCTGGCAGGGCTGTGGTGTTCCTGTATTACCTTTTTTACTGCATGCAGCTGTAAATATTTGTAATGTATTGTAAATCTCTGCCTGTACCTTGTGCTGAGCTGTGAATAGAAAGCTTCAGTCCTTAGCTGCCAGCCAGCTGAGGCTAGTCTGGGTGAGTTCAAAACGTGGTGGGGGCAGAGAAGTCCCCAACCATCACGGAGGTGATGCCCCCCTGTCAGCCACAGAGCTACATTTGGTACCAGGTGGTTCTTGCAGTCCCATCCGTGGGGGTGCAGGGCAAATGACCCCCACAGTATCCTCTGGTGATGCAGTGGGTATAGGTGTCCAGCAGCTTGGGGGGCTCTGGCATAGGAGTGGGCTGTGGCTGGAGCTTTCTGTCCCTTTTCACTTGCCTGCCATGGTTGCTGTCACTGAGGGCTGCCCTGTCCTGCTCAGCATCCTTTTGAAGTCAGGTCTGGCAGTTGAGTAGCAGTGGTAGAAGTGGTGGAGGTGAGGTCAGTGGTGCCTTATCTAGCTTGCATGGCAGTGTCTGCAGGCTGCAGGTGATGCTGCCTGCCCTTCTGCAGTGCAGCAGTGCCTGGAGGAGAGTGTGGCAAGCATTGCTACTTGGGCAGGTAGACATTGCCTGGGATGTGTCTCCCTTGGAAGGGACATTGCTCGTTGAGGCTGGAGCAGGGAAAAATCTGATCTGGCCTCTTCTCTGCTGAAGACAGTCTGGTGACTCACTTATGACTGGGGACATTTATTTAGAGTCCAAAATGGTGCAGAATTCCTTAGGCCTGGGTATATTTATTTTGTGTTTGTCTGAGTCACTCACATGCTCATCTCTGTATCCTCAAAGAGTTTCCCAGGGAGATGCAGGGAGGACATTTGCTGAAGCCAGTGGCAGGCAAAGTTTGACCTTCCTACTCACCCAGGATTAAGAAAACTGCCCCCCTGCATTCCTGCATTTTGGGGATCTTCTTTCTGTGGCCCCCCCAGACATGGATACTGTGCTGGCCACCCTTCCCTGAGCCCCCTGGATGTGTCTCTGGGAGCAGATCTCCTCTGCACTGTTAGGTACAATCACCTTGCCAGTGTGGAGCTTCCTCCTCTTTCTCACTTCCCTGCTCTTCATTCACTCTGCTTCCCAGGGCAGTGCTGCCTTATCTCCACTGCACAGAATCCTAGAATCAGTCAGGGTCAGAAGGCACCACAAGGATCAGCCAGTCCCAACCCCCCTGCCATGCCCAGGGACACCCTACCCTAGAGCAGGCTGCCCACAGCCTCTGCCAGCCTGGCCAAAAACACCTCCAGGGAGCTGGCCCCAAACACCTCCCTGCAGGGGCAACCTATTCCAGCCTCTCACCACTCTCATGCTCAGGAACTTCCTCCTCACCTCCAGCTTTGCTCCATTCCCCCCACTCCTGTCACTCCCTCACAGCATCAAAAGTCCCTCCCTAGCTTTTTTGTAGCCCCCTTCAGACCCTGGAAGGCCACCAGAAGGTCCCCTGGGAGCCTCCTCTTCTGCAGTCTGCACAGCCCCAACTCTTTCAGGCTGTGCTCACAGCAGAGCTGCTTCAGCCCTCTGAGCATCCTCCTGCCTTCCAGACCTTTCTCTCAGGCTGTGCCCATTAGATCCAGTGCTTGAGCTTTACCAAGCATGCAGGTGACAGCCCAAGCACTGCAGCTGTCTGGAGGATCTGGACACAGAAAGTTCATGGTAGTATTTGCTTTTGAAGAGCCTTTTGCACCTTCAATTCTGATTTCATGAAAGAGGCTTTGAGCTGGGACACCACCAGGTTGATGCTGGGCTGTTTCACTGCCACTGGTGCTTTCATGGAATTAATGCTGGAGAAGACCTTTGAGATCATCCAATCCAGCCATAGCCCAGCTACCATGGCCAACCATGTCCTGAAGCTCGAAGTCCACAGCTTCCAGAACACCTCCAGGGATGGAGATTCTGCCAGCTCCCTGGGCAGCCTGTCCCAACCCCTCAACACTCTCTCAGTAACTATTTTTTTTCTTTGTATTCCAACCTAACCCTGCCCTGGCACAACTCAAACCCATTGCCTCTCATCCAGTCTCTGGTTGCTTGGGAGAAGAGACCAACCCCAGCCTCACTCCATCCTCCTCAGGTAGCTGCAGAGAGCAGTGAGATCTCTCCTCAGCCTTCTCTTCTGCAGACTGAGCACCCTCAGCTGCTCCTCCCCTGATCCCCTCCCTGGCCTCACTACTCTACTCTGGACATGCTCCAAAGCCTCCACGTCCTGCTGTGTACCTACAGCATCCAGCCCAGGGGCAGTCTGGGGTGGCTGATGCAGGCACCAAGCAGTTCTGATGCAAGGTTTCTTCCTTCCATGCAGCTCTCTGTGTGTGGATGGTTTCCAGGGCAAGGCTTTAACTGGCAAGAAGCTGTGTCTAAAATCTGCTTTCTTCTGTGTGACCAGAGACAGATCAGCTCTTGCCCCACTCCTGCTTCCTAGGTCTGGGCAGGTAACTCAGACTGGGCATTTCTAGAGGATGTACCTGGCACCTGGACCTACTCACTCCTGCCTACCTCCACAGCTTGGTGTGAGCCTCTGGGGAGAGCTTTGCACACACTTAGCTTGCAGGCAGGGTGCAGTGGGAGAAGCTTGGGGGTGGCAATGGTTAATGTTTGCCCTTCAGTGTTTTCTCAGAGGTCATCCTAATCAAGTCATCTCTGACAGGAGAGAAGGTTAAAGTCATCTTCTGCTTCCCAGCCTTTGGAGGAGGATTCTTTTCTCACTCTGGAATCTGTCAACATGACCTCCTTCAGAGGATTTGACTAGCTGCTTTCTCTGCCCCAAATAATCCCCCTGCAAGACCACCCTGTGTTAATCAGGCCAGATAAATAACCCACGTGCCCACTTCTCAGGGGCTTCAAAGCCTCTTGACATCTTGTTCCTCATCTGTGCACCTCCCTAACGAGCAGGAGAATCCTTGATCCAGAATCATTCCTTGCCAGGAAAGCTGCCCCCTGACGCTTCAGTTCACTGCCTGCTGCTGGTTTTCACCTGCACATTACATTGCTTTTCACATTGCTTATCCTCCTGTGCATGCTCAGAATGCAGACCCCGCTTGGCAATGGGTTGTGATCCTGATTGAGTGTGAACCAGGAGCTGTGGTGATTATGTCCTGGAGCAGACCTTCTCCATGTGCTGCTAAGGAGGCAGGAAGCACTGCAGCCACCTCTGGGCAGCTGGAAGCATGTTTGGTACTGTGAGAGTAAGCAGGAACTGCAGGCTGCTGCAGAGCTGGCAGGGAGGTGTGTGCCTGCAGCAAGGGCAATATTCAGTGCCCCTCTGCTGCCTCCTGAAGTGGTGCTGATTTGAGGCTTCTCAGAGCATTACACTTGCTCCAGGTCCTCTTGCAGAGGGAAGGAGCTCTTGGCAGGCAGGGCATGCTCTGGACATAGCACTTGTCTCTCTCAGCCTTCCAGGGGGGCTGGAGAGAGGCTTCACAAAGGCATGGAGTGACAGCCCCGTGGCTTTAGCTGGAAGGAGCTGCATACAGGTTGGACACTGGGCAGAAATTCTTCCCATGAGGGCAGTGAGGCACTGGAACAGGTTGCCCAGAGAAGCTGTGGAGGAAATGTCCAAAGCCAGGCTGGATGGGGCCTTGAGCAGCTTGTTCTGGCAGGAGGTGTCCTTGCCCATGGCAGGGAGTTGGAAGGCCCTTCCCAGCTCAAACCACTCTGGCTCCCTGGCTCTCTGCACCCCTGCTGTCAGGCACTGTCCTTCCCTCTGCTCTGATGAAAGCCTGAGCGGTGCCCAGTGCCTGCCTGGGGCTTGCAGCACAACCCAGCCTCAGAAAGCAGAACTCTCAGTTACACTTACTTATTATTCATCAAAATAAGGAGGGGGCTGTGAAAACAATCCCCTTTATTCCTGCAAAAGAGTGCTCCTGGCTCTTGGGGTCCATGCTGAGAGGGGCTGAACTCCTCTGAAGCTCACGGAGGCTCCTCTTGACTTCAGCCAGCCTGGCTGGATGGGTTCAGCATTGTCCAGAAAGGCTGCTGCTGCTCCTCCTCTCTTTGGAGCTGCAAGGCTTGGAAGTGATCTCCGTATGCTGAAGACTACAGAGAGGAGACTGAAGTAAAGGAGATGCTGGAGCACAAGAGCAGTATTGCCTGGCCTGTGCTGGCCCAGAGGATTGGTGCTGAGCAATTCAGACTGCTGGGCTGTGGAAGCTGCACCCCTGCAGCCAGCCTGCACCTCCGTGGACAGCTTGACAGCAAGACACATCTCCTGGAGGTTTTTATTTGGCCAGCTTGCATCAGCAGGGGCATAAACCAGCTTCAGCTTCCATCAGTGGAAGTCATCTCCTGAAGGTTTTTATTTGGTGAGCCTTCATCAGCAAGGGCACAAACCAGCTTCAGCCTCCATCAGTGGAAGTCATCTCCTGGAGGTTTTTATTTGGCCAGCTTGCATCAGCAAGGGCACAAACCAGCCTCAGCTTCCATCAGTGGAAGTCATCTCCTGAAGGTTTTTATTTGGTGAGCCTTCATCAGCAAGGGCACAAACCAGCCTCAGCTTCCATCAGTGGAAGTCATCTCCTGGAGGTTTTTATTTGGTGAGCCTTCATCAGCAAGGGCACAAACCAGCTTCAGCCTCCATCAGTGGAAGTCATCTCCTGGAGGTTTTTATTTGGTGAGCCTTCATCAGCAAGGGCACAAACCATCCTCAGCCTCCATCAGTGGAAGTCAGCTGCTTGCTGCTCCCAAATGCTCTGCCGACAGAAAGCAAAACAGCTCTGCCCTGAGCTTCCTGATTGCTTTCTCTTTTTTCAGGGAAAATATCACTATATGATCTTAAACATCTGTTTCCTCACTGCCTCCTCTGTTCCCACACAAATTCCAGACATACTCAGCTCCTTCTCCCAGCGCCCTGTGGTTTGTACAGACCATCGGCAGCGCAGTTACTGTCCTGCTGCAAGGCTCCGCGGCTCAGGGCAGCCAGCGCCGCCTGCAACCCAAAGGCAGCAAGCAGCAGTGCTGGGAGGGCTCAGCACCACCCCTGTGGGAGTGCTCAGCACCACCCCAGCAGCAGCACCACTAGCACTCAGCACCACCCCAGCAGGAGAACCAGGAGCACTCAGCACCACCCCAGCAGGTGTGCTCAGCAACCACCCCAGCAGGAACCTGGGGAGCACTCAGCACCACCCCAGCAGGAGCACCAGGAGCACTCAGCACCACCCCAGCAGGAACCTGAGGAGCACTCAGCACCAGCCCAGAGCTGATGAAGCTTTGAGCATCAGTCCCCAGCTGTACCTCTTTCTAGGTTTTTTCTGACCAGAGCACAGTGTGTGTATGTGGGGTCAGAGATTGTTTCTTTCAAGAACTTGCAGGGCTTTTCCTCTCCCCAAATGTTTTGGGTAAGAAATATTTTCTTTATGTTGTGTGTGCATCTGCATCAGCTTGAGTTGATCCCCTGAAGGCAGCCTGCAGGAAGGCTGCAGAGGGACTTTGCATCAGGGGAAATAGAGACAGCCCAAGGGGCAGTGGTTTGGAGCTGAGGCACAGCAGGGTGAGGCTGGAGCTGAGCAAGAAGTTGGGGAGTGTGAGGGTGCTGAGAGTGTGGCACAGGCTGCCCAGGGAGGCTGTGGCTGCCTCCTTGCTGGATGTGCTGCAGGCCAGGCTGGATGAGGCCTTGAGCAGCTGAGTGGAGCTGAGAGGTGTCCCTGGGCATGGTGGGGAGGCTGGAGAGGATCAGCTCTGAGCTCCCTGCCAGCCTGAGCTGGTCTGTGGTTGCATGAACTGAGTGTTCAAAGAGAGGAGCACATCCCAAAAGGCAATGACTACTGGAGAATCTAAGGTGCAGTTCATTGGTGAAAGGGTCCCTAGCTCCCCTCTTTCACTCCAGAGCCTGCACAGCCACACTCCCCATTCCCTTGGACTCCTGATTCCTCCAGAAACAAGTCCTTCCTGGGCTGAATGTCTGTGATGAAACGTTTGAGGCCAGTTGTGTGAGATTAGATTGTCCACTTAGGATAGGAAGAGAGCTTTGGCAGGAGCTCTTTGTGGCATGTGCAGAGCCTCTGGCTCTGGGTACAGCCCATGTGGTGCTGTTTGAGGGCAGCAGCTTTGTCAAACCCTGCTCTTCAGCAAGGACATTTCTGCTCCCTTTGGTCCTTTCTGTGTGCTTGTGATGGTTTGGGAATTACCCAGCCCCACACAATGCACTCACCTGGACTAGCCTCAGCTAAGGACTGAAGCTTTCTGTTCACAGCTCAGCACAAGATACAAGCAGAGATTTACAATAGATTACAAATATTTACAGCTAGATACAAAAATAGACAAGTCAGAAGTAGTTCAGACACACAGTACTCCTGCAAGAGATCAGAGTGCCCAGGAGGGGCTCCCAACCACCCTGCCACCTTCTCTCCCCCCTCCTACCTTATCCCAGACTCTGCCTTCTGTGCAAGGTGAGTTGGAAGGATCAGCCAGAATTGATTAGTTGGGTTACACAGATCCAAGCAGAAGCCAGCAGACTCCTCAGACAGAGTCAGGCACTGGCTTAGCTGTGTTTGTGTCCTTGCTTTTATTCATCTCAGCACAGCTTTGAGTGCAGCAGGCATCACTTTGTTTCCTTCTCACAGCCTATCATCTATTTTTTTCCTCATTGAAGTATTCCAGTCAGCCTCAAACCTGCACAGTGCTGCTCTTGGGAAAGGTGTGGAGCACTGATCCTGCCTGGGGAAAGTTGAACTGGGTGGCCTGGGGGAAAAACAGAACTTATGGGAAGGAATTGAATTCTTTCCCAGCTGCAATTGCCCAAAGCACAAAGCGTGTGAGGCAGTGGGCACAGGGCAGGCTACCTCTGAGGGTCTCCTGCTGGCCCATCTGGAGGGAGCTGCAGGCAGATGACACTGCACAGAGCTGAGTTATCGTTTTGGGGACCAATAAGCAGGCAGCTGCCGTGGGGGCAGGTTTGTTCTTGGCCTGTCTCACATTTCGCATCCCTGCTCCTGCAGCTGTAGCTGAGCACTTGGATGGTGTGACCCAGGCTAGTGCTGAAAACACAATTCTTGTGCTGGGGATGTAATTCCAGCACTTGGAAAAATGAGCCCTTGGGCAGTGGAGTTCTGTCCAGAGAAGATATTCCTCATACAGACCACAGCTGCTCTTGAAAATACAGTCCTGAATGATCTCAAGGTTCCTGATGGCTTGGAACAGTGTCCTGGAGTTGAACACAGTTTGGAAAGCACCAGAGGGGAGATGGAAACTGGATGTTAGGAGGAAACTCTTTACGGTGAGGGTGGTGAGACACTGGCACAGTTGCCCAGGGAGGTTGTGGAGCACAGAAGCACCCAATGTGATCAAAGAAAGGACCTCAGATTTCATCCAGTTCCAACCCTCCTGTGACACAGGCAGGGACACCTCCCACTAGAGCAGGTCGCTCAAGGCCTCGTCCAACCTGGTCCTCAACACCTCCNTCCAAGGTCTCCTGGCAGCCTTCTCTTCTGCAGGCTGCAGAGCCCCAACTCTCTGTGCCTGTGCTCAGAGCAGAGCTGCTGCAGCCCTCTCAGCTGCATCTTGGTGGCCTCCTCTGCACTGGCTCCACCACTTGCATGTGCTGCTTGTGCTGGGGGCTGCAGAGCTGCAGACAGTGCTGCAGGTGGGGTGTGAGGAGAGCAGAGCCAAGGGGCACAATCCCCTCCCTTGCCCTGCTGCCCACAGCTGCTCTTGCTGCAGCCCAGCACACAGTTGCTGTCTGGGCTGCACTCACACTGCAGCCTCATCTTCAGCTTTGCACCAGCCCAGACCCCCAGGGCCTGTTCCTCAGGGCTGCTCTCTTGTCTTTATCTTCACTTTTCAACATTCTCTTTGCTCCTTTCTGAAGAAGTAAAAGTGTAGTGGAGTAGAGTGACTGGGCCAAGAATTAAAGCCAGGAAGGACCCCAGCAAGCCCTGTTTGTGGCATGGCACTGGAGCAGACCTTCCCCAGCCAGGCTCATCCTGTGCCGCTGTGAGCAGTCTCGCCGCAGCTCTTCAGTCTGCTCTCCTCACGTAGCCAGGAGGTGAGATGAGCAGAGCTGATGTGTGGGGTGCTGATATGGCTCTAAGGGTGTCTGAGCTGGGGCAGGAGGAAGCCATCTGCCTGGGAGAAGGATGCTTAGCACCTAGGTGAGAATGGAGCCGGTGCATGGCTGTACAGGGGCACTTCTGCTTTGCACCTTGTCCTCGGCACCCCCAGGGAACTGTCTGCTGGAAGCCAAAAGGAAGGAAGAGAGGAAGCAAATGATCTGGCTGCTGCCAGCCACACTGCTAGGATGTTGCTGTAGGCTTTTGTCTGAAAGGACACTGTTTGGTTTATTTTTTCATAGAATCACAGAATGGTTTAGGTTGGAAGAGACCTTCAAAGCTCAGCCAGTTCCAACCCCCCTGTGCCATAGGCAGGGACACCTCCTGCTAGAACAGGTCACTCAAGACCTCATCCAGCCTGGCCCTGAACACCTCCAGGGAGGTTGTGGAGCACAGAAGCACAGAATGTGATCTGTGATCACATTCTGTGCTTCTGTGCTCCACAACCTCCCTGGGCAACCTGTGCCAGTGTCTCACCACCCTCACTGTGAAGAACTTTCTCCTAACATCCCGTTTAAATCTCCCCTCTGCCAGTTTATAGGAGGGAAGGTATCCTCCACCTGTGAGTCCTGCCTTCTGCCTTACCACAAGCTGGGAACTGAGCTTTCTCTTCTTTTTTAAATCATGGAGTTTTGAGCTTGCAGACTTGCAGGGCTGTGAACCAAGATTAACCAAGGCTGAAGGAGAGAGAAGTTAGAGGCTTCCATTTGAACTTACCACCTTGGGGAAGAACCCCCCAGGAAGTGGGTAAATAAGGACTAATGATTCCCAACCCCAGACAAAAGGAGCTCCTAGCCTTGGTTTGAGGATGGAGGCCTGCTTTGTGCAGCAGACTAACAAATAAAGCTGTTTCCAATAAAAATTTCCTGTTTCCTCTTTAACACACTTGCCTGCTGTTTGCTTATGCCACGCTAAGAATAAAGCCCTCATTGTACTCTTCTTTTTTTTTTTTGGGGGGGGGTGTGGGTAGGTATTTTTGCTTTGTTCTGCTTTACTTTCTGAGAGTTTTTTCTTGTGCATCAGGACATTTAGAAATAACAGCACAGATTCGTTCTTGCCAGAGCCTCTTTTGTACAAGAGCCTCCTGCTGCTGGGGGAGGGCACAGGACATGCATCTGAAAAGCTGCATCTCAGTGCACACAGGACTGCAGCTTGCTGCAAAGGTCTTAGCTGGCAGAGGTGTTTGGTTCACAGGTGGCACTGCAGGCACTGTCTCAGCTGGCAGGGGTGTTTGATTGGTAAGGGAAGTGGCACTGCAGGTACTGTCTCAGCTGGCAGAGGTGTTTGGTTCACAGGTGGCACTGCAGGCACTGTCTCAGCTGGCAGGGGTGTTTGATTGGTAAGGGAAGTGGCACTGCAGGGCTGGGGGGCTGAGGAGTGCCACCACTCGCTCCTCACCTGCAGCAGCTTGCAGCAGCTCATCTGCCAGGTCCTCCTCAGAAGGGTGCTCCCAGTACCAGGGTGCTCCCAGTAGCAGGGTGCTCTGTGTGGCCTGGCAGGTTCCCTGGGGCTGCCTGAGGAGGGGCTGGAAGCAGTGTGTAGTTCCCCTGCAAGCTCCTCTGCTCCTGAGGCTCTCAGCTGGCCCCAGCCCAGCAGATGCGGTGTTTAGCAGTGTCTTTGTCACTCAGGTAATGATCTCTAGCCCAAGTCCCTCAGGAGACTGAACCAAAGCTTCTGGGTTCCTTCTAAAACTTGTTAGTGGTAGAAAAACCTGATTGTTGAACCTCTGCTCTTCCCTTCCCTCTTTAGTCCCTCGTTTTTGCAGGTGCCAGAGGTGCAGATGACAGGGACCTGCACCTATGGCCCTGTCCACCTGGGTATGAAACTGTGGAGCTGGTGAGCCAAGCTAGGGCTGGAGCTGCAGAGCTGGAAGAAGAGCTGGTGCTTGGCAAGTGTAGGAAGGAGCTGTCTCCTCCAGGATAGTTCCAAGGATTTGGCCAAAAGCTCAGGTTTAGCTCATGCATTTTTCTCTCAGAGGCAGATGGGTTAAGCTGTGGCAGTGAACTTTCTACCTCCAAAAGCTTTCAGCTGTTTGAATTTGTATCTCTCTGTAAGGATGCTTGTCCTGTGTGCTCAGCATTCTGCTCCCTCGGGCTGGCTTTTGTTCTGCCTGAATTTCACACACACTGAATTACACATCCTACTCTGGCTCCTCAGCAACGTGCAGGCTCAGGCAGGGGAGGCTGGGTTGGAGAGGACTCTGCTGTTTGTCTATTGACAGCACATGGGTACAGTCTAGGAGCAGTCCTGGAGCTGAACAGAAGGAGCTGCTGCTTCAGCTCCTACCTCCTCCCTGTCCCCTACACCTCCTGTGATATGCTTTGTGTGAAGGCAGGTGGCATGGAGAAAGCTCTGGCTCTAGGCATCTGCCCTGGCCCCTTCTTCAGGACAGCTCTCCAAACCCTCCCAGAGACTTGAAGCAGGAGCCAGACTTGCCCAAAATGTTGGAGATGGAAGTGGGGCAAATGCTGCTCTAAAGCCTTGGTGCTGTGCTGCCCCCAGCCCTGGGCATGTGGCCAGGCAGGTGAGTGAAGAGCTGCTCTGCTGCCTTGCTCTGCCCTTCTGTGGCCAGCCAGCAGTCCCCCAGGTGTGTCAGTGCTTACCTTCACTTCCTGGGGGATTCTCTCAGCTGTTCTGAAACCAAATATGCTCTGAAAATCCCAGGGGCATCTGACACCTGGCTGCCTGTGAAGCCTGACCTGCCCAGGGCTGGCATATGGATTGCAAATCAGAGAATGGTTCAGGTTGGAAGGGAGCTCAAAGCTCAGCCAGTTCCAGCCCCCCTGTGCCATAGGCAGGGACACCTCCCACTAGAACAGGTCACTCATGGCCTCATCCAGCCTGGTCCTCAACACCTCCAGGGAGGTTGTGGAGCACAGAAGCACAGAATGGGATCTTTGATCCCATTCTGTGCTTCTGTGCTCCGCAGCCTCCCTGGGCAACCTGTGCCAGTGTCTCACCACCCTCACTGCAAACAACTTCCTCCTAACATCCAGTTCCAATCTCCCCTCTGACACTCCAAACCCATTCCTCCTCCTCATCTTCTCATTACCAGACCTTGTCAATAGTCCCTCCCCAGCCCTCCTGCAGCCCCCTGCAGATCCTGCAAGGCCACTCCAAGGTCTCCTGGCAGCCTTCTCTTCTGCAGGCTGCAGAGCCCCAACTCTCTGTGCCTGTGCTCAGAGCAGAGCTGCTGCAGCCCTCTCAGCATCTTGGTGACCTCCTCTGGACTTGCTCCAACACTTCCATGTCCTGCTTGTGCTGGGGGGAAAGGTACACAAAGCTTCTATAGACAGCCTAAAAAAAAAAGGCAATTAAATGCATGTTGATAATTTTCTAGCTCTAGAAATCCTTTCCAGGTCAGACACTTGGGGGTGCTCAGTGTAGGATCTGTGCATGAGTATTTAAAGGCATTTCAGAGCCACTGCAGGAGCAGGAACCTGACCCTTCCCTAATTGCACTGCAGGCATCTGCCTGCACGGTAGGCAAATATTTGTTATCAGGGATCTTCTTCTTTTCTCCACTTTTAAATCAGGCAAAATTCTCATTTGACCCAGAGCCTTCTGCAGGATGAGACTCACAAGAAGGTGCATTTTATTTTAGGTACTCCTCGATTGCAGCTGTTGCTTTGCTTTAGCATTGCTGTTGGTGCCGAGACAGCAACATCCTCTTGTTGGTTCTTGCTTCAGCAGCCCAGGTCTGAGATGCATTCTGGATGATTGATTTCCCTTCTTGATCAACTTTCCCTGGTGCTTCCGTAGGACAATTAAATTCAGATGCTCCTCCAAGTGAAGTTGCAAGCTGCAAGTGGAGAGTTGCTTTCTGTTGCTGAGTAGCTGAGTCAATAGGTCCCTACGTGCTGGAGCTCATGTGGGCCACAGCCCAAAGGTGAAGCAAACACAAGTTGCACAAACGCCTGCTTGTCCTGGCTGCAGCCAGAGTGGGGTTGGAGCTGTTTGTTGATCTGGAATGTTGTGCTGGGGCTCGCTTTAACCCCTTGCTTTGGGCATGGATCCTAGCGCTGGAGCCTGACAAAGCAGGAGGATTTTAACCCTCTGGTAGCTGTTTGGAAGATGGGAGTGGGGCTGCTCTCCACTGTAGGGAAGCTGAAGGGCCAAGGGTAAGGTCCTGCACGGGGTGGGTGCAATCCCAAGCACAGCTCCAGGCTGGGTGGGGAATGGCTGAGAGCAGCCCTGAGGAACAGGACCTGGGGGTCTGGGCTGGTGCAAAGCTGAAGATGAGGCTGCAGTGAGTGCAGCCCAGACAGCAACTGTGTGCTGGGCTGCAGCAAGAGCAGCTGTGGGCAGCAGGGCAAGGGAGGGGATTGTGCCCCTTGGCTCTGCTCTCCTCACACCCCACCTGCAGCACTGTCTGCAGCTCTGCAGCCCCCAGCACAAGCAGCACATGCAAGTGGTGGAGCCAGTGCAGAGGAGGCCACCAAGATGCAGCTGAGAGGGCTGCAGCAGCTCTGCTCTGAGCACAGGCACAGAGAGTTGGGGCTCTGCAGCCTGCAGAAGAGAAGGCTGCCAGGAGACCTTGGAGTGGCCTTGCAGGGTCTGAAGGGGGCTGCAGCAAGGTTGGGGAGGGACAAAGTTCTGGTAATGACAGGAGAAGGAGGAGGAATGGGTTTAAAGTGTCAGAGGGGAGACTGGAACTGGATGTTAGGAGGAAGCTGTTTGCAGTGAGGTTGGTGAGACACTGGCACAGGTTGCCCAGGGAGGTTGTGGAGTACAGCATGAATCAGAGATCACATTGGGTGCTTTTGTGCTCCACAACCTCCCTGGAGGTGTTGAGGACCAGGTTGGTTGAGGCCTTGAGTGACCTTCTAGTGGGAGATGTCCCTGCCTATGGAACTGGCAGAGCTTTGAGGTCCCTTCCAACCTAAACCATTCTGTGAGTCTCTCAAAGGTGCCTGCTTTTCATCTGCTTTTAATCCTGCGCCTGGAGCTCTCTGGGGATATTTCAAAATGTGCCAAAATCTTCAGATGCTTTCCTTGTTATGTTTGGCTCTCCTCTGCCCTCTGTGCATCCTCTCTCCTCTCCCCTGTGTGCAGTCTCTGTGCCCTGTGTGCAGCCTCTCTCCTCTGCCCTGTGTGCAGCCTCTGTGCCCTGTGTGCAGCCTCTCACCTCTGCTCTCTGTGCAGTCTCTGTGCCCTGTGTGCAGCCTCTGTGCCTTGTGGCAGTCTCTGTGCCCTGTGTGCAGCCTCTCTCCTCTGCCCTGTGTGCAGTCTCTGTGCCCTGTGTGCAGCCTCTGTGTGCATCCTCTCTCCTCTGCCCCATGTGCACTCAGCTGCTCTCCCCAGGAGCACTGCAGAGCTGAACCCTTTGCTCCATGGTTGCTGCAGCAGACACCCATCAGATCCTCTCCATGCAGGCAGCAGAGCTGTCTGCTGAGGTGTGCGTAATGCAGCTTTTATTTGCTGCTCCATGAGGAGCAGTGGATGTAATCAAAGCCAGGTGAAGGCAGCCTGCTTGCTGAGCACTCAGACAGCAGCCTCAACGCCTTCCCACCCTCCTAGGCTGAGCTGGTGAGATAATGCCTGGTGAGATAATGCCTGGTGAGATAATGCCCTCCTTCATTCAGATGCTGCACAAACACTGATTGCAGCATTGGGGTTTTTTTGGTGCTGCCAGAACCTGTGCAGAGTGATGCACAGCTCCTGCAGTTTGCAGCTGTGCCTCTACCTTTCAGCCTGTTGAGCTGCTGACAGGTGACTGCCAGTGGCTTCCCAGGGCCCGAGATGTGTTTGATTAGGGGAAGAAAAGCAAACTGGGATGAGCAAAGCCCTGTCTCAGTTCAAAGTCACCAGGTAGCTGTGTGCTTATTCTGTAGAAGGTCACTGATGGAGGCTGTCTTGTTTCTGCTCTCTTCCAGAAATTGAGGCCAAGGAGGCTTGCGAGTGGCTGCGGGCTGCTGGCTTCCCACAGTATGCACAGCTCTATGAAGGTAGGAGCTCAGCTTGCAAATCTGTCAGCCCATGAGTGAGGTTCAGGGGCACAACTCAAGTGCCAGCGTGTAAGGTGACTCCCAGGAGACTGCTGGGCTGGGCTTTGCTACCTTCCATAGGCAGAAATGTACCAAAGCCTCTGAGGCACTCCTGGAGTCTCACATTTGTTTCAGCTTCCTGGTGCAGTCTGACAGCACAAATCATAGCTTGGCACCATTGGACACTGCCCACAGTTAAAGCCCTTGGCATCTCCATTGGTGAAAAACTAGGATGTAGTCATGCAGTGCTGTGGGCAGCTCCACTGGGCAGCTCTCATGGAGCACAGGTAGGAAAGTCTGGGGTGCACCTCAGGGTCCCCACATCCTGGGTGTCTCTTCAGAACAGTTTGGGTTGGTGCTAGGCACAGGCTCATGAATGTTAGCATGTCAGGAAGGGACAGGACTGGGGTGATGGAACCAAGCTAGAAATGGGTAGGTTCAGCCTGGATATTAAGAAAAAGTTCTTTAGCATGAGGGTGGTGAGAGCCTGGAAGGTGTTGCCCAGGGAGGTGGTGGAAGCCTCCATGCCTGGAGGTGTTTGCAGCCAGGCTGGAGGAGGATCTGGACAGCCTGATCTAGTGTGAGGTGTCCCTGGGCATGGCAGGGGGGTTGGGACTGCCTGATCCTTGTGGTCCCTTCCAACCCTGACTGATTCTATGAAGGGAAAAAAGAACCTAGAGGAGCATAGAGGAGCCACAGCTCCCAGAGAGGCTGCTGCACCCTGCACTGCCTCGGCCTCCTGTGCCATGGGCTCACTTTGTGTGCCTGGTTTTACAACGGTTTTGCTCAGTTGAAGCTCTCTTCATGGCCTCTCTAACCTGCCAGGTTAGAGCTGGTGTGCAGCTGTTGCCCTGTGAGGCAGATGAGCACAAAGAAGGTTGGTTTCAAGTGGGATGTCCTGGGTTTTATGTGTGTGTTACTGCTCAGCATTGCCCTCCCACACCACTTAGAACGACTTGCTTGGTGCTGAGATTATGCACTCTTATCTCTGCCTCTTCTGGCTTTATATTTGTACTGAAATTATGCACTCTTATCTCTGCTGCTGCTTCTGCAAAACAAACTCCAGCTGCTGCTTGCAGGAAGGAGCAGAGCAAGCCCATCACTTACAGAGGGTAACTGTGGGAAATGACAGCAAATGCTGAGCTGACCTTCTTGGAGAATGAGCTCTTGAGCTTTGATTTGCAGCTGCCTTGGCAAGAGGAGATGATAATAGCACTCACAAAAGCAGCACTTGGCAAAACTTTTCTCTGCCTGTTCAGAAATTAAATTTCCTCTTATTATTTCTCTTTTTTTTAATGCCTTTTTTATTTTCTTTTGCTAATGTAATGCTAAGATTTTCCTGGGATGCAGAGCTGGGACTGTACCTCCAGTATTTGTTGAATCCAAGGAGAAGACTCTCAGCTGGATATGTGGGCTTGTGGGTTTTGTATTATCACAGAAACACAGAATGTTAAGGGTTGGAAGGGACCTCCAGAGCTCAGCCAGTGCCACCCCCCTGCCAGAGTACCCAGGGCAGGGCACACAGCAACACAGCCAGGGGGGGTTGGAAAGGCTCCAGAGCAGGAGACTCCACAGCCTCTCTGGGCAGGCTGCTCCAGGGCTCTGGCAGCCTCCCAGGGACAAAGGTTCCCCTCCTGTTCCCCTGGCACCTCCTCTGCTCCAGCTTGCCCCCAGTGCCCCTTGTGCTGCCCTTGGGTACCTCTGGGCACAGCCTGGCTGCATCCTGCCCACACTGCCCTGCACAGCTTGAGCACAGCACTGAGGGCAGCCCTCAGGCTCCTCTGCTGTCAGCTCCCAGCCCCAGCTCCCTCAGCCTGGCCCCACAGGAGATGTTCACTGCCTGCAGCAGCTTGGGGGCTCTGGGCTGGGCTCCATACCTGGCCAATGTAGCCTTGTTGTTTGCACCTTCCAGCACCTCAACATCTCTCTGGAATGGAGGCAACCAGAACTGGACACAGCACTCAAGGTGTGTGCTGAGCAGTGCTGAGCACAGGGGCAGAAGCACTGCCCTGCTCCTGCTGCCCACACTGCTCCTGCTCCAGCCCAGGATGCCATTGGCTCTGCTGCCCACCTGGGCACAGCTCTCTTTGCTTGCACCTTGGACCTCACTGAAGGGGAGAGCAATGAATGAATCGAGTCTAGCAGAAGCCCTGTGAGAGCTCACCCGGGTGGAGTGATCCCAGCCAGCAGGCACTTAGTGCAGATGAATCAGTGAGGCTCAGAGCTGCTGTGCTGAAGGTTCAGCCTGCAGTGGAACTGCCAGAGCCCCTTGTGCTTTGCAGGATATGGCATCATTTGTTTATGCCTGAGGCAAACCCAGGGACAAAGAGTTCAGCTGGGAGCTGGTCTCTTGGTCCAGAATAACAACTGCCTCTGCACAATTCCCAGCGGGCCTGCTCTCTTCATCCTTGCAGCTCATTCCTCCCCGGTCCCCAGCAGTTAAAAGCATTTCACAGGCGATGTGTTGGAGCGGGAGTGTTGCTTGCAGCTGCAGCAGGACGTGCGAGGTTTATCCTTGCTTTGCTGCCTGCCCTTAGCACCCAGAGGCTGTGGTGGGAGTCTGGGCTGTGCAAGGAATGCCAGATCAGGACCTCTATGACAGCCAGGAATCTGTGGAGGACAGCAAGTAATATAGATGTGTGGTTGGTGCCTGAGAGCTGTAGTAACCCTTCAGCTCCCTGCCAGCAGTGTCCTCCCCCTCTCTCTGCCTCAGTGATCTCCCCGGGGCAGGAGGCAGCCTGGGCTGGCCGAGGCTTGGCTCACTTTCATTTCACTCCATAGCTCATTAATGCTCTAACAATGTCAGGCTTCTAAGGAGCTTCATTAACAGCCAAGTTGCTCCTTTTTTTCATGCTTTCCCAGAGATCTGGGGCTTGCTGACCCCTTTTCCTTGGCCTGTGAGATGCTGGCACGTTGCTGGGGGTGGTAGGTTTCAGATAAAGGCAGCCCAGGTTAGTGTCTGCTGCAGGCTTGGGCAGGCAGCTGCCGTTTGCCTCTTTCCACTGCTTCTGCTCTGCTCTGCTCCTTTACTAATCCTGCCCTTTGCACATGAGTTCAGCCAGCAGAGCTGCACCCCAGGCTCCTGCCCCTGAGCAGGAAGCGTGGCAGGCACTTGGGGAGCGCCAGGCAGGGGCAGGGAGGTGAGGTGGGCTGGAGGCAGCTGCTGGGGTGAGGCTGATTGTGACTGCTCCTGTCCCTGCAGACCTGCTCTTCCCCATCGACACGGCCCTGGTCAAGCGTGAGCATGACTTCCTGGACAGAGATGCCATCGAGGCCTTGTGCAGGTAGGTGCAAGCACAGCCCCTCCACACTGCCCCTTCCTGTGCCACAGACAGCATCAGCTGGGCAGGGCATGGCCTCCCCTGGGCTAGCTGCCACCACCACTGCCTTGTGTGCTTACAGGTAAGCCTCTGCTTGCTGCTCTGTTACCTGCAGTCAGCACTGGCACCAGGGACTGTGCTTGGGGATCTTCTTGGAAAGAAGAGAGTGCCAGGAGCCTTTGTGACAGGAATTGCATAGGCATCTCAAAAATCATTATCCATAGCATCCCAGAGTGGCTCAGACTGGCAGGGAGCTGAGAGCTGATCCCCTGCAGCCTCCCCACCATGCCCAGGGACACCTCTCAGCTCCACTCAGCTGCTCAAGGCCTCATCCAGCCTGGCCTGCAGCACCCCCAGCAAGGAGGCAGCCACAGCCTCCCTGGGCAGCCTGTGCCACACTCTCAGCACCCTCACACTCCCCAACTTCTTGCTCAGCTCCAGCCTCAGCCTGCTGTGCCTCAGCTCCAAACCATTGCCCCTTGGGCTGTCTCTAGCCCCCCTGATGCAAAGTCCCTCTGCAGCCTTCCTGCAGGCTGCCTTCAGCTCTTGGCAGCAGCTCTGAGGTGCCCCTGGAGCCTTCTCCTCTGCAGGCTGCACCCCCCCAGCTCCCTCAGCCTGTGCTCACAGCAGAGCTGCTCCAGCCCTTGGATCACTTTTGTGGCCTCCTCTCTCACCCTGCTGACCACACTCACTTTTAAAATATTTGTATTATTAGTGTTGTTCTCATTCTCATTTTGATTTCATCACCAACCCTCACATCAGCTGGGACAGTGGAAACAGCACTGACTGCCTTGGCTGTAGCCTCCTGCACATGCAGCTGTAGCAGCAGGGAACACTATCAGCAAAGCAATGCTCCTGCACTGCAAGGGGAGCAAGCACCCAAAAGGTGCATGCAGAGACCCTCAGTGCAGTCAGCAAAGGGCACCTGGGTATGGCTGCAGGTGGGCAAAGCTAAGGCCTTATCCCTCAGCAGAGCCAGGCATGCCCTCAGCCTTCTGCTCCCATTGCTTAGCTCCCTCCACCATGCAGCTCAACTCACTCTGCACAAAGCCTCTGGGTAGTCCTCTGCTGGGTTAGTAATGTAACCCAGCTCCTGGAAAGGTGTAAGGAAGTTGAGAGTAGGTGTGAAGGATGTGGCAGGACCTCACAGCCAGCTGCGGGGGGCAGGAGGAGGGATGGGTAGAGAAGAGGAGGGAGCAAGACTTGTGGCATGTGGCAGGATGTCTCTACAGAGCCTCAGCATTACCAATTCTATCATCAGAGTGATTGCAGGAGCCTCACCTGAGAGTTATTACACTTAGATGTGTGCCTTGGCATCAGTCAGCTCCCCTGCTGTCAGGCAGAAAAGGATGCCAAAATGCCTGTGCTTGTCCTGTCTCCTGCTGCCTGGGAGGAGCTGCAGCTTTCTGCCCCTCCTCCTCTGGCTGGCAGCTTTCCAGGCTGCCTGCAAAGTGAATGCTGTTGGCTGCTGTGCATGACACGCTGCTGTCAGGGATGCTAATGGATTGCAAAACCCTTTTAAGAAAGGGGTTAGCTGAGCACTGTGCTCATGCCAGCACTGCCATACTTGGAAGGGAAGGAGAAGTGCTGGAATGTGAAGCTCTCCAGAAACATTTACAGGATTTTCAGCTTTGCTCTCCAGTCATTGGAGGGGGAAAAAGTCTCCTTAATGCTACATTCAGCTTGCAGAAGAGGAGGCTGAGGGCAGAGCTCATTGCTCTCTGCAGCTGTCTGGAGGGAGGTTGTGGCCAGCTGGGCTTGGGCTCTGCTGCCAGGCAGCCAGGGCCAGAAGGAGGGGACAGAGGCTGAAGCTGTGTCAGGGCAGGTTGAGGCTGGATGTGAGGAGGAAGTTCCTGGCAGAGAGAGTGATTGGCATTGGAATGGGCTGCCCAGGGAGGTGGTGGAGTCCCCATCCCTGGAGGTGTTGAAGCCAAGCCTGGATGGGCACTGAGTGCCAGGGTTTAGTTAATAAGAAGGCTTAGGTGAGAGGCTGGACTCAATGATCTGTCCTGGAGGTGTTTTCCAACCTGCTTAATTCTGTGGTTCTGTGATTCACCCTCAGGATTTGCCCTGCTCAGCTGCTGGGCAGCTCATCCATGTCCAGAAGTGTTCATTGCTCTGCTGCTTTGTGTGCCCTGGAGCCCAGGAGGTGGCTGAACAGCAAGCACAGCTCCGGCAGCAAGTGGTGGATCCCAGCAGCGTGGCCTGCCCGTGCCAGGAGAACCAAACACAGTCAGGGCAGCAGGAGTACTTCTAACCTGGGCTGATTTATTTGCACAGGGAGGAAAAGATAGCAGGTTGTTGGTGGAAGGAAGGGAATGCCCTCCAGTATGGCTGTGCAGGTACTGGGAGGTCTTACAAGGCTGCTAGCTGCAAAATCTGCCGCTTCCAGATGTGTTCTGTGCAGTGTGCATGAGAGCTCACTGCTCTTCTACAGCTTCAGCTAAAGATGGGTAAGGCTCAACTGCCTCCTTCTGAAGCCTGTGGCCTGTGTATCACAATCACCTTTATAAGGTAACTCAACCACTGAAGCTGAAATTGCTGGAGGTGTGCAGAGAAGGGCCCCGAGGATGCTCAGAGGGCTGCAGCAGCTCTGCTGTGAGCACAGCCTGAAAGAGTTGGGGCTGTGCAGGCTGCAGAAGAGGAGGCTCCCAGGGGACCTTCTGGTGGCCTTCCAGGATCTGCAGGGGGCTACAAAAAAGCTGGGGAGGGACTTTTGAGGCTGGAATGGGTTGCCCCTGCAGAGAGGTGTTTGGGTTGAGATCCCTGGAGGTGTTTTTGGCCAGGCTGGCAGAGGCTGTGGGCAGCCTGCTCTAGGGTAGGGTGTCCCTGGGCATGGCAGGGGGGTTGGGACTGGCTGATCCTTGTGGTCCCTTCTAACCCTGACTGATTCTAGGATTCTACATTTCCACAGCGGCATTCAGATCCCACCCCAAAATCAAACAGCAGTCCCTGAGTTAATCCTCTCAGCTGTCTGAACTTGACCCTTTGCCATTTGTGTTGGACAAAAGCAGGAGATTATCACTGCATTTTCACCTTTAGATTGGCTTTTTTTGGTCCACACCTCCTTTAACTTTGTGAAGTTCCTTAAAGACCTGGAGAAGGCACAGGGTGGGGAATGCTGAGCTTGTGCTTCCAGCCAGGTTTGTCTTGACTCCCCTCTTGGCCAGTGTGCAAACAGTAAAGAGGTCTGCTTAAGTAGAAGACTCAGCTGGTTCACAGCCCTTGAGTCTCTCACTGGTGCTTGCCTGCACATCAGAACAGTTGGGGAGTTATTTGCATTTTTAGCAGAGCTAAATGAGCCCTGGACAGGGTGGGTGGTAACAAAGCAGTAAGCCAGCCCTGGTGAGGATCTGCCTTGCTGCAGGACAAGCAGTGCTCTGCTGGCACTTCTCATTACCTGCTTCTAATTACTGTGAAGGGATTGTCTTTAAAAGGACTGCAGGAATCACACTGACAGGAGTTTAAGTTTTAAGTATTTTAAATGGTAGTTTTCATCTGGACTGTGCTGCAAATTATTATTTAATAACCTTGTAAATGCAGGCACCCCAAAAAGCAGATCAGACCCTGGGCTGCAGCCAGAGCAGTGTGGGCAGCAGGGCAGGAGAGGGGATTGTGCCCCTGGGCTCTGTTCAGACCTCACCTCCAACCCTGCCTCCAGTGCTGCTGGTCCCAGCCTGAGGAGGACACAGAGCTGCTGGAGGGAGGCCAGAGGAGGCCACGAAGATGCTGGCAGGGCTGGAGCAGCTCTGCTGTGAGCACAGGCTGAGGGAGCTGGGGGGGTGCAGCCTGCAGAGGAGAAGGCTCCAGGGGCACCTCAGAGCTGCCTGCCAAGAGCTGAAGGCAGCCTGCAGGAAGGCTGCAGAGGGACTTTGCATCAGGGGGGCTAGAGACAGCCCAAGGGGCAATGGTTTGGAGCTGAGGCACAGCAGGGTGAGGCTGGAGCTGCCCCCTTTGCAGGTTAGACCCTGCAGGGGAGCCCCAGGGGCCAGCAGAGAGGCTGCAGCCAGCTGAGGAAGCCCTTGTGCCATCCCTTGTGCCATCCCTTGCAGTGTCATGCAGCTGGCATTTGCCCTTTCAGAAGGAGTCAAGAACTTGAAATGTGTAAATCCAATAGCCTGCATTGCTGCCTCTTCTCTTGGGTGCTTCTGCTGATGGTGAGAGCAGAGTTGAATGCCTTGGGGTTATGGCCAGCAGAGGTGCTCTGGGTTAAGAAAGGCTTCCCACTCAGAGTGGGAATTGGAGTTTATAACCAAGGTGAGGTTAGGTGCTCAGGCTGCAAGTCTTCAGGCTGCCCTTCCCAAGGGATCAGGCTGTGAACTGTGGCCAAAAGGAGTTTGGCCATGTCTGAGGGGGAGGCTGGGAGTGATGAGTGCAGCCTTGGCTCCTCTGGGAGAGAAGCTGCAGTGTCTGGGTGGGCAGGTTCAGGCTTCCAGTGCAGTTGCCTTAGGGCTGGTAGGGGCCATCTCAGCTGGAAGGTTGGGGCTGAGAGGCAGGTCCTGTTGTGCTGCTCACCCTCAGCAGGAAAGGTTTTACAGAGCCAGGGCAAGAGCCTGGGTTAGGAGTGCATGGAGGGCAGGGAAAAGGCAGGTCCTGGAGATGCAGCACTCCACGGGGCCAAGATAGCATCGAGCTGTGAAGGTGCATTTGGAGAGGGCTGGCTCCAAGGCGTTTCTCAGGGATGGGGAGATACTGTCTGGTTGTCTAGGCAGGCAGCCAGAGAGTGGCCAGGGTGTGAGGCACTGCAGACACTGAGCCCAGGGTGGCTCTAAGTGCTGTCTGCAGCAGCCCTGCCTGCTCCCACAGCTCACATCTTCTCCCCACAAAGGTACTGCTGGGGCAGGTTTGGCTAGAATAAGACAGAGCTAAGCAATGAGGCAGCCCTGCTGAGAGTCAGCAGGGAAGTAACTTGGATTTATACCTGGGAGTGGACTTAGCAAAGGAGAGGGTCCAGAGCCAGTAGGGAAGACAAGCATCAGTGTGATAGGAAGATTTGCAGGGAACAAAGGTGTGCTCAGATGCCTCCAGAGTGCTGGGATGCACAGGTGAAGGTTAAGGACAGTTGTGTGGGTGACTCTCACCCTGGCTTAGCTTTTTGCAGCCCCACCAATGTGGTAGGAAGGAGCTTTGCATGCTGTGCTGTGCTCTCAGGGTCCTCAAGGAGCTGAGCTCCAGCAGAAGGGTCGAGCAGGCTGTGTGCACGTAGCAAAAGCTGCAGGGCTGAGGCAATGGCTGCAGAGCATTTAGGTTTAAAAGGGAACTGGTTGTGTGGTGAAATCATCTCAGCTGTGTAACAGAGCCTCTCCTGGCCTGGCTGCTATTGCATTTAACCTCTCTCGTCGGGGGTTACCTTATCTTGCCTCCAGACTCACTCCTCTGAGGTGTGCAGGGAGATGCTGGGGTTTGTTTTTCTTCCTGAAACACCCTCTGTGGAAGCAGAGGTCTTTGCTCTTTTCCACCCCATTTCAGGGTTTAATTTGAGTAGGGGAAAAGTCTGTGGCTGTAATCTCTGTGAAATCAGAGATGGTCTTCATTAGCAGTCAGACAGGCTGGAGCTGGAGAAAGCCTGGTGCAGGGATTCACTGATGGCTTCTTGCTGCACAAGTCAAAGGTCACAGCCCTGGGAAATTTGTAAACTATTGCACAATGTGGAGCTGAAAGCAGTTTGATGTCCCCAGCTCTGGAGGTGCAGGGCTTGGAAAGGAGAATGCTCTCAGAGCTAAAGAGGGAGGTGGCTCTCTGCTGCAGTGTGGCCTCCTAAGCCCCCAAAATTCCACTTCTGTTGTAGGTGGGACACTGTCAGTACAGCTCCTCTGAAAGTGGACTTGTGCATCCCCCCAGCTGCAGCCAGCAGCACTCAGCCTCCTGCCTTTGAAAGATGAAAACAGCTTTGCTAGCCTGCCACTGCCCTACCCTCTGACCCATGGCAATTCTTCTAGTTCCCATCCTCTCTGCTCTCTTCTGGCTGGGTCTAATTATAGATCAAACTGACTTCCCCCCCCCAACTGCTGCAGAATCACCAGTAGGAGCTCTTCCATTTTCTTTGATGGCCTCAGGATCAAGCCCTGTGTAAATACCATCTGCAACCAATCCTGTGCATAAAAGGCTCAGGGAAAGAGGGGAGCAGAAACTCTTCTGAGCACACATTTTCTGTGTTGGAGTTACAAATGGCATAGAATCAGCCAGGCTGGAAGAGAGCTCCAAGCTCATCCAGCCCAACCTATCCCCCAGCCCTAGCCCATGGCACTCAGTGCCCATCCAGGCTTGGCTTCAACACCTCCAGGGATGGGGACTCCACCACCTCCCTGGGCAGCCCATTCCAATGCCAATCACTCTCTCTGCCAGGAACTTCCTCCTCACATCCAGCCTCAACCTGCCCTGACACAGCTTCAGCCTCTGTCCCCTCCTTCTGTCTCTGGCTGCCTGGCAGCAGTGCCCAAGCCCAGCTGGCCACAACCTCCCTCCAGACAGCTGCAGAGAGCAATGAGCTCTACCCTGAGCCTCCTCTTCTGCAGGCTGCACACCCCCAGCTCCCTCAGCCTCTCCTTACAGGGCTTGAGTCTGAAAAGGCCCTTCTGAAGCAGCAGCAGCATGCAGCAGCTCTCTGTGTAGAGCTGCTGATTCAAGGTCTCCCTTGCACTTGGCTCAAGTAGAGGATGTGGAAATTGTACAGATTCCTTCAGAATTGGATTGAAGAACTGGAACACCCTGAAGGTGTTCAGGACCAGTTTGGATGAAGCCTTGGGTGACCTGTTCTAGTGGGAGGTGTCCCTGCCTATGGCACAGGGGGGCTGGAACTCAATGATCTTTGAGGTCCCTTCCAACCTAAAACATTCTGTGATTCTATGATTGCTGAGGAGTTTTAAAGCTGAGTTTTACTACTGGTGGAGCTGGGCTGNTTGGGTGACCTGTTCTAGTGGGAGGTGTCCCTGCCTATGGACAGGAGGCTAAAGCAGCTCACATTCAGCTGTGCCCAGATTGCTGTGGAGCTGCGTGTCAAACGGTGCCAAGTTTGGCTGGGCTCTAAGCCCTTTGCTCAGCCCTGCAGGCTGAGTTTCTAGGGCAGGAGAGGGAAGAAAGACTTCTTGTTGTTGTTTAGAGGGTACCTACCAGGTCATTAACTCCTCAGGGAGCAGAGGGATGCCTGNTCCCTTGCACTTGGCTCAAGTAGAGGATGTGGAAATTGTACAGACTCCTTCAGAATTGGATTGAAGAACTGGAACACCCTGAAGGTGTTCAGGACCAGTTTGGATGAAGCCTTGGGTGACCTGTTCTAGTGGGAGGTGTCCTTGCCTATGGCACAGGGGGGCTGGAACTCAATGATCTTTGAGGTCCCTTCCAACCTAAAACATTCTGTGATTCTATGATTGCTGAGGAGTTTTAAAGCTGAGTTTTACTACTGGTGGAGCTGGGCTGCAGTCTGGCTGTAAGACAGGGCTGGCTCTGCTCCTCTGCCCACCCCCCTGCACACACTGCCCCTTCACACAGCTGAGGGAGCTGATCTGAGGGAAATTCACCCCAGCAAAGCACTGCAAGATGAGCTTTCAGCTCAGGGAGTCTCCTCACCCAAGCCCAGCAGTGGAGGTGCTAACACAGGACACTGAACTCTCTCTGCCTGAAGCTGCTGCTTTAGCCCTGCTGCCTTCTGCATCCTGCCCACACTCTGCACCTTTCTCCTTGCCTTGGCACCAGCATTTCTCTCACCACCTTTTTACCAGGGCAGATGCTAACTCGGCCTTGTTCTTGGAGCAGTTTGTGGGAGGCAAGGGCTGGGAGAGGGACAGGAGGCCAAAGCAGCTCACATTCAGCTGTGCCCAGATTGCCGTGGAGCTGCGTGTCAAACGGTGCCAAGTTTGGCTGGGCTCTAAGCCCTTTGCTCAGCCCTGCAGGCTGAGTTTCTAGGGCAGGAGAGGGAAGAAAGACTTCTTGTTGTTGTTTAGAGGGTACCTACCAGGTCATTAACTCCTCAGGGAGCAGAGGGATGCCTGCAGGCATCCATACAGTACTTCAGAGTCTGCATCCAAACTGCTGCCACATCTCACAAGGAGCCTGCCACACTTTATTTGTGTCCCAACTTTAGCCCTTCAGAACAACATTGTTTTAAGTATAAAAAGCTTCCAGTTTAGGAGAGTGCAGAATCAAATCTGTCATTTGGGTTGGTTGGGGTTTTTTTGGTGGTTTTTTGTGGGTTTGTTGTTTTGGTTTTGTTTGTCTGTTTGTTTTGCTTTGTTTTGCTTCTGTTTAACTGGGGAGTTGCCTCCTCCCAAGAGTGTGTTGCAGATACTCAGTGTTCACAAACAAACCAGGCACTAATCAGTGGCAAAGGAGTCTGCTCTGGGAGGTTTTAGCTTAGGAAGTGCAATGTCTCAGACAGACACACACCTGTAGAGTGTCAGGTAAGAAAGCTTTCGCCCTTTATTTTTAGTCTGATGAGGTTGATTGTTGCAGGGTTCAGCTGTCTTGCTCTTCAAACAGGTGTAATTATGACAATTCCTGGGGTACAGTGCACTGCTCACAGGGCGTCAGGGGTTGGAAGGGACCCAAAGAGCTCATCCAGTCCAACCACAGCAGGAGCATCCAAGCTAGCTCAGGGCACACAGCAACACAGCCAGACAGAGTCTGCAAAGGCTCCACACAAGGAGACTCCACAACCTCTCTGGGCAGCCTGGGCCACCCATCTGGGACCCATTCTTGAGCTGCAACCTCCTGTGCTGCAGCTTCCATCCATTGCTCCTTGGCCTATGGCAGGGAGCAGTGAGCAGAGCCTGTCCCCCCCCTCCTCACCCCCAGCCCTCACACATTTACAAACATTGATTCAATCCCTTCTGAGTCTTCTCTTCTGCAGCCTAAGCAGCCCCAGGTCCCTCAGCCTCTCCTCATCAGTCCCCTAACTCCACTCTGAGTCCCCATCCACTTCTCCTCAGTGGGCTGCAGGTAATTGTGAGCAGCAGTCACAATCCACCTCTCCCTCCGAGGTTAGAATACAGCCAAATGTAATGGGTTAATGGTTAAGTGTAATTAGTGCTCTAATTGAAACTCTGCTGGTGGCTATTTGTATGCAGAGCAGCATGGGGAGAGCCTTCCGAGAAGCCTTTGGAGGGGAGCAGCCTGTGTCAGAACACTGAGTGCAGCCTCTCTCACCCTGGTTTGCCTTTGCTTTGCAGGCGTTTGAACACTTTAAACAAATGTGCAGTCATGAAGCTGGAAATTAGTCCCCACAGGAAAAGGGTAAGTGCCTCTAACGTCCTCTCTTGCAGCACCCCGTGTAGGAGAACCTCAGGCAGGGCACTTAGCTGCGGGCTGGAGAAGCCCTGAGAAGCCCCTGGCAAGGACACCCAGGCAGAGCTCTGCTTACCTTTCATTTTGTGTCCTCCCTGAGTGAAAACTGCAGGGCTGAAGGCTCTTCCTTTAGCAAACCCTTGCCCAGGGTGCTGCTCCCTGTCTGAAAGGCTCTGCCCTGCCTGCAGTGGGCTTGCTGATGCTGAGGCACATTCCCTGCCCCTGGGCAGGGTTGCAGGGAGCAGCCTTTGAGGAGGCTATGCTGAGCAGCAGTGCTGAGCTGACATCAACGGTAGGATGGCATCGTTGGCACCAGCTGGGGCTCCTTGCCCTCCATCAGCACTCTGTTGTTTGGAGGCAGAGAGGCTCAGGTAGGCTGTGCAAAGCCAGGCCTGCCCACTCTGCTGCCTTGCTTTGTGATGGCACAGCTCAGAGCAATGTATTTACAGCCTGCAAAGCTTTCCAGACAGCTCACATCTCTCCAGGGAGCTCGGCAGGAATGAAAAGTGTTTCCTGAATCCTCGGGATCCCTGTGAAGCACGGTGAGAAATAAAAAGGGCCCCAGCCTGATTTCCAGGAGGAAGCAGCCCCAGCAAGCTGAGCTGCAGGGCTTGGCTGCTGAGCTGCCACTCAAGAGCTGCCTTAAACCCCCGTGTGTGTCCTGGGGGGGGTCAGTAGCTGATACTGTCCCCTGGGATATGACAACTGCAGATAAAGAGGACTGAGCTAAGGCAGTGCAATGCTGCCCTGCCCCTGACAAGAATGCATACAAATGCTCTGGGACTGTTTACCAGGAATTAATCCCCTCTGTCCCTATCTGTTTGTGGTATGTTGGAAACAGCATCCCAGCTGCAGAAGATAACAGTGGGGCAGGCTGTGTAGGAACTGTGAGGGTAGACAGCTGGATTGCCATTGATGACCACCAGAAGACCTCTCCTCCTTGTTCCTGTGCCTTGTTAGCACTGGAATGCTCAGGGTGGCTGCTAGAGGCCAGCCCAGGCCCCACCTCAGCTCCACGCCCCAGAGGCTGGACATGAGCTTTTGTTTCAGCCCTTCCTGATATTCATTCACCTCCCATGTTCTGGCACATGGATTTGGATCCTCTTCCCTTCTGCTGTCACTTCATTCAAACCACTGCTTAGCCTTCAGAGCTCTTGAAGGAAGGGAGAAGCTGTGCTGACACAAAGCTCCCTTTCCTTCTCTTTGCACTTGTCAAGAGCACTTGAGCTGCTCCTTCTTTTGCAGTCAAGCCACATTCACTGCCACACCATCACTGCCAGCCACTGGCACTTCACATTGCTTTTTATCTCCTCAAAACTCCCAATAAGCAGGCCAGTCCTGCTAGGTTTTCACAGGATGTCAGGGGCTGGAAGGGACCCAAAGAGCTCATCCAGTCCAACCCCCCTGCCACAGCAGCACCATCCAAGCTAGCTCAGGGCACACAGCAACACAGCCAGACAGAGTCTGCAAAGGCTCCACACAAGGAGACTCCACAACCTCTCTGGGCAGCCTGGGCCACTGCTCTGGGACCCACACAGCAACAGAAGTTGCCTCTTGTCTTGAGCTGCAACCTCCTGTGCTGCAGCTTCCATCCATTGCTCCTTGGCCTATGGCAGGGAGCAGTGAGCAGAGCCTGTCCCCTGCTCCTGACATCCTGAGTGATGAACAGAAGTCATTTCCAGTAGCTGGGAAGCAAAGAAAATGATGCTTAGAATCAGTCTGAGTTGGAAGGGACCAGAAGGAACCCCCCCAGGGTTGCTCTGTACTTCTGGTGTACTGGCTGTAAAAGATGGCTTAGGTGTTTCACACCTGAGCTGATGAAATGTGCATTGAGCCCCAAGCCCAGCAAGGCAGGGGAGGGTCAGCAGCTGGAATTGCACACATGACATAACATATAACATAACATAACATAACTGTGCAGAGTTGTTTTTCTGGGCATCCACCTGTGTGTTCCCTGGCACGCAGAGAGCAGCAGTCTGGGGCATGCATGTGTGTTTGGGTTTAATTTAAAGCAGCCTAAAGAAATGAAGTGAAAGCCAAAGGGTGTTTCCTGCTCTGGGTACCAGAGCTTGCCTGCTGGTGTGATGGTGTCAGATTCAAATACTTTCAGCTTGCTCCTCTAACCCGACTTTGCCACGTGTTTGGAAGGCTAAGGATGTCAGCTCCGGGATCCTTCCTTCTCTCGGTGCTTCTAGGAAAGGGTTGCAACTGTTGTACACTTAATAGTGCCCTGAGGCACTGCTCGTTCATCAGCCATCCCCAGGGGAGATGCTATTTGCCCTTTCCCTACGTGCAGCACTGCCAGGGAGCTCTCTGCTGCTTGCTATCTGTGAGCGTCAGAGCTTGCCCCAAGCCAGGCCCAAGTAAAACTTCACAGGACATTCTTCAAATGTTAGCTGCTGGCCTGTGGGAGGAAGAGTGGACCCAGGTTAGAGCCTGGAGGCATCACACTCTTGCAGTGCAGGAGCCTCTCTTGCTATCTCCTCAGCCCCTTCAGGCTTCCCAAGCGGGTGAGGAATGGAGCTGCTGTACCTCAGCCCACAGGAGGAGCATCTCAGTGCTGCACGGAGGAGTAAACACACAGCCACTATCAACAGGGAGCAGCTCTGGAGACACTCCACAGGGACCCCAGCCCCTCTCTGGCTCACTTCAAAATTTTATGCATGCCAGGAATTTCCACTGATCTGAGGGCTCTCCACTGTGACCAATTCATTAGGAGTCTATGGCCAGGAGAGAGCAATTTAAAGCTGCTTGCATTGTTTGTTGCTTTTTATGAAGGTTCTGTCCTCTGTTTAAAATCTGTTAAAAGCCATTGCCTGCCCCAGGTTATCTCTCCCTGCAGTGGGCTTTGTGGCCTCATGCCCTCTGCTCTGAGCACAGGCTGAGGGACTTGGGGCTCTGCAGCCTGCAGAAGAGAAGGCTGCCAGGAGACCTTGGAGTGGCCTTCCAGTATCTGAAGGGGGTTACAGGAGGGCTGGGGAGGGACTGTTCACAAGGTCTTGTAATGACAGGATGAGGAGGAATGGGTTTAAACTGGCAGAGGGGAGATTGAAACTGGATGTTAGGAGGAAGTTCTTCACAGTGAGGGTGGTGAGAGACTGGCACAGGTTGCCCAGGGAGGTTGTGGCTGCTCCCTCCCTGGAGGTGTTCAAGTCCGGGTTGGATGAAGTCTTGAGTGACCTGTTCTAGTGGGAGGTGTCCCTGCCTATGGCACAGGGGGGTTGGAACTGGCTGAGCTTTGAGGTCCCTTCCAACCTAAACCATTCTGTGATTCTCTGACCTGTTCTAGTGGGAGGTGTCCCTGCCTATGGCACAGGGGGGTTGGAACTGGATGATCTCTGAGGTCCCTTCCAACCTAAACCATTCTATGGTTCATCTTCCTTTCCCTGGAGCAGAAGACTCTTCCCACTCCACGTTCAGCGAGAGCAAGGCCCTGCCTAAAGCAGTGGGCATTGTCCTCACTTGCAGCTGGCAGTGTGGTGCAGGCAGCTCACCAGCAGCTCTCTTCAACCTTCTTCTTCATTGCAGAGTGAAGATTCAGATGAAGATGAACCTTGTGCAATAAGTGGCAAATGGACTTTCCAGAGGGACAGCAAGAGGTGGTCGAGGCTGGAGGAGTTTGATGTGTTCCCTGCCAAGCAGGACTCGTCTGCCCCCTCCGCGGGAGGCGCCCAGCTGAGCGCGGCAGCCAGCAGCGAGAGCGTCCTGACGGACCTCAGCGAGCGCCAGGAGCTGGCCTCCGTTCTCAGCCTCAGCAGCAGCAGCAGCCAGCAGCCCACCCTGCAGAGCGAGGCCTCTGCTACCAGGACCAGCTCGGTGGTGAGCGTTTGCTCTTCCAGCAACCTGGCGGCCAACGATGACTCCTTCGGCAGCCTGCCCTCGCCCCGGGAGCTGAGCGCCTTCAGCTTCGGCGCCAAGCCCGGCGAGAAGAACGCCAAGTCCAAAACCAAGAGCCTGCTCAAGAGGATGGAGAGCCTGAAGATCAAGAGCTCTCACCACGGCAAGAGCAAGGCTCCCTCAAAGCTTGGCCTCATCATCAGCGGGCCCATCCTGCAGGAGAACGTGGATGAGGAGAAGCTGAAGCAGCTGAACTGCGTGGAGATTTCTGCCCTCAACGGCAGCCACCTCAGCCTGCCCATGGTACGCAAGAGGAGCGTCTCCAACTCCACGCAGACCAGCAGCAGCAGCAGCCAGTCGGAGGCCAGCAGCGCCGTCAGCACGCCCAGCCCGGTCACCCGCACCCGCAGCCTGGGCGCCTACAGCAAGAGGGTGGGCATGTACCTGGAGGGCTTCGACCCCTTCAACCAGTCCACCTTCGGCGACGTGCTGGAGCAGAACCTGCGCAACCGGGGCGGCCTGCCGGAGGACACGGTCTTCTTCATCCCCGAGGACCACAAGCCCGGCACCTTCCCCAAGGCCCTCTGCAACGGCAGCCTGGGCCCTGCCGAGGGCAGCGGCTCGGTGAACTGGCGGACGGGGAGCTTCCACGGGCACCGCAGCCTGCGCAGGGAGCACAGCGGGGACAGCTCCAAGGAGCCGGCCAAGAGGCGCAACTCCTCCAGCTCGGTCGGCAGCCGCCTCAGCATCTACGACAACGTGCCCGGCTCCATCCTCTACTCCAGCACCAGCGACCTGGCCCACCTGGAGGGCGAGGACATCTTCCCCGAGCTGGACGACATCCTCTACCACGTGAAGGGCATGCAGAGGATAGTGAACCAGTGGTCCGAGAAGTTCTCCGACGAGGGCGACTCCGACTCGGCGCTCGACTCCATCTCCCCCTGCCCTTCCTCGCCAAAGCAGATCCACCTGGATGTGGACAACGATCGGATGACCCCCAGTGACCTGGACAGCACAGGCAATTCTTTGAACGAGACGGAGGAGCCTGCAGGGATGCAGGACAGGAGAGACTCTGGGGTGGGCGCGTCACTGACACGCTGCAGCAGGTGAGATCAGCAGTGTCAGGACCAGGGGTGGCCAGTGAGTTCTGCTCTGGTCCAAGTGGCTCTGCAGTAGCCACAGCATAGGTGCAGTTGAAGCTGTGGCCGTGGAGACACACACATGCTGCACACTGCACACTCCTCACTTCCCCACAGGCAAGGGCACAAGGGATGCCCACCCTTGGGGCTGTGCTGGTGTGCTCAGCCCAAGCTGCTGCTGAGAAGCAGCACACTCAGTGAGACAGCACCAGGAGCAGTGCTGGGGCAGTGGTGAGGGGCAGTGATGCTGCAGGAGCAGTGCTGTGTGGGAGGGAGAAGGACCTTAAGCTGCACAGTTTGTTTTTCAAGCTGGCATGGGGAAGATTCTGGGCAGTGTGCTGTGGCCTGTGGCAGTGTGCCCAGGTTAGGGGCAGTGTGTCCTGTCAGTGGCAGTGGGCAGGAGCCCCCAGGGCTTTTAGGTTCTTTCAGCCCCTCCACTTGGCAGCAGCAGAGCAGGCAAGGGCAGTAAGGTGAGGCTGGTTTGCATCCCTTAGTTGCTGTGGCACAGAGTGGGGCTGGGGGAATTGCAGTGGCCTCCCAGTTTCTGCTGGGGGTTGTGCCATGGGACAGATGACTGCGTTTGGTATCGTGAGTAGAGCAAGGAGTTCAAGTCCTCCTGGCCTGGTTTCCCTTTCTACTTTGAAACCAGTGCCAGTCACTTAGGCTCTGGTTTCTGCTGTCACTGAGTCACCTACAGCTGCTTGTCTGAACTCGGTGGGACTCGTGGAAGTGTTTGGTTCCCGTCTGATGTCTCTTGCAAATTTGGGACCTTTTCTTCTCCATGGACTTTTCTGATTCCCACTGCCTTGACAATGAAAGGGTTTCTGAGGATGGATGCTGAAGCCCTCAGAGGCTGTGTGGTAGGGCAGGACACTGACTGTGCACAGGTGCACTCAGAGTGCAGGCTGCCATCTGAAGCACTGTGTGCTGCATCACACCGGGTGAGGCAGGCAAGGTGCAGCTGCTGCCTGTGCAGCTGCTCCTTGTGCAGCCTCCCAGGACCTTGGCTGCTGGTGCCTTGCAGAGGCCTTCCAGTGAGCACTCCTTGTTGTGTCCCCACCTTCTCTGCAGGCACAAGCTGAGGTGGCACAGCTTCCAGAGCTCTCACCGGCCCAGCCTCAGCTCGGCGTCGCTGCAGATCAGCTGCCAGTCAGTGGCACAGATGAACCTGCTGCAGAAGTACTCTCTGCTGAAGCTGACTGCCCTGCTGGAGAAGTACACACCCTCCAACAAGCACGGCTTCAGCTGGTAAGAACCACACAGTCACAACTGGCAAGGTTGGAAGGGTCCTCAAGGATCATCCACTTCCACCCCCCAGCCACGGGCATGGACACCTTCCACTAGACCAGGCTGCTCTGACCCCCACCCAGCCTGGCCTTAAAAACATCCAGGGAGGAGGCTTCCACCACCTCCTTGGCCAAGCTGTTTCAGTGTCTAACCACCCTCATGATGAAGAACTTCTTCCTAATGTCTAATCTAAATCTACCCTTCTCTAGCTTGGATCTGTTCCCCCAAGTCCTGTCACCACCCAACAGAACACACAAAATAAGTTCTTTGAAACTACAGGTTCAAGAGACAGCAAAAATTCACAGGACTTGGCAACCACTTGTAAGCAGCAAACCAGGTTCAGTCACACAGTGTTATGGTCCAGTTTGCCTACTCAATCTTACTTGGATTTTTAGTCCATATTTAGGTGGACTAAAAATTTAGGATTGCTTTCCTTAAGTTACTCTAACATACTTGCATTAGTTTCTCTAGCTATAAATTATGTAGTTAAATAAGGTCAGTTCCCTTCAGTTCAAGTGTCACACCAGTCAAAAGCTCTCTGCCTTCTTTAGAGGTCTGTAAATCCACTTAGCTTGCAAAAAGGATGAAGGCAAGGGGTGGAAAAGTTGGAAGAGAATCATAAAATCATAGAATAAGTCGAGTTGGAAGAGGCCTCCAAGCTTAACCAGACCAAAATGTTCCCCAGCCCTATCCAGTTAACCAGACCATGGCACTAAGTGCCCCATCCAGGCTTTGCTTCAACACCTCCAGCACCAGAAAAAACAATGCTGCAATCAGCGTTTGTGCAGCAAACCTTCTGCTCCTCTTGGCACAGAATCACAGAATTAAGCAGGTTGGAAAACACCTCCAGGATCATTGAGTCCAACCTCTCACCTAAGCCTTCTCATTAAGTAACCCCTGGCACTGAGTGCCTCATGCAGCCTCCTCTGAAACACCTCCAGGGATGGGGACTCCACCACCTCCCTGGGCAGCCCATTCCAATGCCAATCACTCTCTCTGCCAACAACTTCCTCCTCACATCCAGCCTCAACCTGCCCTGACACAGCTTCAGCCTCTGTCCCCTCCTTCTGGCCCTGGCTGCCTGGCAGCAGAGCCCAAGCCCAGCTGGCCACAACCTCCCTGCAGACAGCTGCAGAGAGCAATGAGCTCTGCCCTCAGCCTCCTCTTCTGCAGGCTGCACACCCCCGGCTCCCTCAGCCTCTCCTCCTAGGATGGTAGCTTCTCACTGGCAGCAGCTTCTGCCATGGCCAGGTGTCAGTAGCCCAGCTGAACCATTACTGCCAGAAGAATGAGACAGAAAAGCTGTTTGTGATGTTACCTGCAGTCCACCTGGGTAGCCTTCAGGATGCAGGAGATGCAGTAGCACTTTTCCTTGCCCCACCACAGGGCAGCCTCCTCCCTTCCCCAGGAGCTGTGCAGAGTGCTTAGCTTCGGCATCAAAGTGCCTGCTGGTGAAAGGCTGTTATTCTGTCAGCCTCCCTCATTGCAGCTGTGGTTTGTTCTGACAGACAGAAATAAGCCTTGAGCAGTCCCCTGCGTGCTCTGGATTCTTGCTGCAGCTCGCAGGGTGCTTGCTGCCATTCCAGGGGCAGGGCTCTCCACAAAGCTGCTATCATCCAGGCACCTAGCAGTGATGCCCTGCACTAACTGTGTGGCAGCATGGACCAGGCCTGCTGTGCTGTGGGACACATCAGTCTGTTGGTTTTAGCCAGTCCCCCTGAGCTCAAAAGCTCAGTGAATAGAGTTGGAAGTAAAAAATAAACTTTAACAATAAATAAGAGGTGTTTCAGGTAGGGAGAATGAGAAAGATGTAGGGAAGGGAAACAAAATACAAAATACAGGTATACAACCAGTAGATGAAAGTGGGTGGAGGTGGATCCAAGTGGTGAAGTTAAAATTGGTGGATGCAAAAAAAAAAAAAAAAAAGATGATAGATGCAGAGTGAGGAAAAAGAGCTCCAAAGGTGGTTGCTCTCCCCAGGTGTTTGCTGGAGAGCAGGTGGTAATGGCAGGAGCAGCAGGAAAGCAGTTGGCTGGTGAGGGAGCAAGAGGGGGAGAGCAGGAAGTTCATCTCCCCCTTATAGAGGGTCCCAGCAGGAAGTGGGAGGGGACAGGTCAGAGCACCCCCAGGGAGGAGTCAGGATCCAGTTCAGGTAAGGCCCCCCCAGGAGGGGTTAACCCTTTACAGTCAGTCAGGTGTAAGCCTGGGGCACTTCTTGCCTAGCTGAGCTGTACACTGGCATGTGAGGGCAACCTCCCTGCTGTGGGCAGTGCTGGGCATGAGCTGCTCTCCCTCTCAGGAAAATCATCTGAGGCCTTTTTTCCCCCCTCTCTCTATACCTGGGGACCTGGGGGGTAACTCACTCTTTGGCATTTAGTAACTTTTCTCCCTGGAGCCATCAGCAGAGGGAAGGGCCACCTGCTGGAACTGGAGGTGGGGGTAGCAAGGAGGGGGGTCCCCCAGGGCAGTTGTTTATGGAGCTGAAGTTTTTAGCTGACAAACTCAAACATATGACATCAGTTTGCTGCTGCTCTGCACGCTGCCGGGTGGTGGACTCGGTCTGAGGAGTCTGCAGAACAAGCATCTGCCAGACAAAAGCTCCTTGTTGGTGTATGCATCCTCCCCAAAGCCCAGGGAGCAGCCTCCCCAGGGGTCACTGACCGCAGCACTGACCTTGGCCCTGCTGCAGTTCAACCTGGCCCCTGCGTTTCTGCCCTCTAGCTCTCGCCCCACTACTGTTAATGCAGGGCAGGGCACCTCCAGAGCCAAGCCTGTTACTGGAGCTCTTTCTGTCCTCTGCCAGCCCTGCCTGGAGGAGCTGCTTTGTGCTGTCACTGCCTTCCACGCTGCTGGAGTGCTTCACTTCTTTTCACTGAATGATTACCAGTGCAGAAGGTAACTGCCGATGCAGAAGTTTAATTTTTTTTTTTTTAATTATTATTCCCTGTGCTTAAATAGGGCAGTACCAAAATTTATGAAGAGGATAAAGGTGCCAGACTACAAGGACAGGAACGTGTTTGGAGTACCACTGCAGGTCAACGTGCAGCGCAGCGGGCAGCCCCTGCCCCAGAGCATCCAGCAGGCCATGCGCTACCTCCGCACCCACTGCCTGGACCAGGTGGGTCTGCAGCCCCCCACAGCCCTGCCTGCAGCCCCCCAGAGCCCA
>VWZI01002207.1:202051-222352 GCA_013396835.1 Psilopogon haemacephalus
TTTTTTTTTTTTTCCTGCAGAGTTTTGGGATTCTTTCAGCCTGGCCTATTTACCACCTCTCATTTCCCCCTCTCCCTACTTTTGGTCTCTGGGAACAGCAGAAACCACAACATGGTTTTGATTATCCACTTAATCCCCTCAGGCAATGCAGTGTCTTTAAGTCTAGACTCCAGTGAAAGTACATTTATTTGTTGAGCATTTAGTTCTCAATTGAAAGAAGGAAAAAAGAAGAAGAAGAAGAAGTTGAGACACTTCCTGTAGTGCCTTGAATAGACTCTTGGACAGTTAATATGGGGAAAAAAACCCCACTGCCTGGGAGTCCATGCTCATGGGCTTTGATCCTTTCCCTTACTGCTTTCTCAAACTAGGTAGTATTTCCCTCTGAACAGTGCTGGAGAATGCCACAATTAGGAATTTTCCTAATCATTGATTTTTCATCTTCTCACTCCTCTCTTTCTGAATCCTCATGACTGTCTTTTTCTGGAGAGAGGCTGAGGAGAGAGGCTGAGGAGAGAGGCTGAGGAGAGAGGCTGAGGAGAGAGGCTGAGGAGAGAGGCTGAGGAGAGAGGCTGAGGAGAGAGGCTGAGGAGAGAGGCTGAGGAGAGAGGCTGAGGAGAGAGGCTGAGGAGAGAGGCTGAGGAGAGAGGCTGAGGAGAGAGGCTCACCCCTGCAGGAGAGTGCTTTAAGAGAAGGGAAAGAGACTGTGAGCAGCTCACTGGCCAAGACTGCTGTGCAGTGTGTCAGAGAGGAAACCTTTCCCCTGCACTGCCTTTCAGGAGATCCCATTGGGTGCTTCTGTGCTCCACAACCTCTCTGGAGTTGTTCAGCACCAGGCTGGATGAGTTCTTGAGTGACCTGTTCTAGCAGGAGGTGTCCCTGCCTATGGCACAGGGGGGTTGGAATCGGCTGAGCTTTGAGCTCCCTTCCAACCTAACCTATTCTGTTATTGTACATAGGCACAGCTTAAAGGGCTGAAAAAATCCCTAAGGGAAGACAACGATGACTAAAGAGCAGCTGAGAAAAAAAAGGAGGAAAACAAGAAGGGTGTGTAGACAAACCCATCAGGGTTTGCACCATTAGAGATGTAAAGTGCTCATCATGTCCTAAACTGAGGTTTGTGAGGTTTGCTCTGACACTTTGAGCTGCTCAGGATGGGGTTTTTCTTCCCCCCCTTAACCCCCACTTTTGTCTTCAGCTGTCAGAGGCAGGAGGAGGAAAACAGTTTGAATCATCACCACAAACAGAGATATAAGGGTAAAAATGAGACACACATTTGTGTGGTGCTCTCAGGTGCCAATGCTGTATGTGGCTGCACCTGCCTGACCCAAAAGGAGGCAGGCAGAAGTGGAATCTCTGGAAGGAAGTGATCAGGAAGGAAGGAAGGGATCAGGAAGGAAGGAAGGGATCAGGAAGGAAGGAAGGGATCAGGAAGGAAGGAAGGGACCAGGAAGGAAGGAAGGGACCAGGAAGGAAGGAAGCAGTGGGACCAGGAAGGAAGGAAGCAGTGGGACCAGGAAGGAAGGAAGCAAGCAAGGGTGTGCTGTGCAATCACATAGGGCTGTGTAATCACACAGGGCTGCACTGACTTGCTAATAGGAGTCCAACTACCCAGGGCTTCACTCAGGGCAGATTTTTACACCCATGTGACAAAGATGCAGGTCCATGCCTGCTGCCTGCTTCCACTTCATGCATACACCTCCTGCATGCACACATCTCCTGCATGCACACAGCTGTCAGAGGCAGGAGGAGGAAAACAGTTTGAATCATCATCACAAACAGAGATTTAAGGGTAAAAATGAGACACACATTTGTGTGGTGCTCTCAGGTGCCAATGCTGTATGTGGCTGCACCTGCCTGACCCGAAAGGAGGCATGCAGAAGTGGAGTCTCTGGAAGGAAATGATCAGAAGGAAGGAAGCAGTGGGACCAGAAAGAAAGAAAGAGCAGTGAGATAAACAGAAAGTGAGGGTGTGCTGTGCAAACACACAAGGCTGCACTGATTCGCTACCAGCAGACCAACTACACACAGCTTCACTCAGGGCAGATTTTTATACCCGTGTGTAAAAATCCCACTAGAACAGGTCACTCAAGGACTCATCCAGCCTGGTCCTGAACAACTCCAGGAAGGTTGTGGAGCACAGAAGCAACCAAAGTGATCAAAGATCACATTCCGTGCCAATGATCCACAACCTCTCTGGGCAACCTGTGCTAGTGTCTCACCACCCTCACTGCAAACAACTTCCTCCTAACATCCACTTTCAATCTCCCCTCTCACACTTCAAACCCATTCCTCCTCCTTCTCCTCTCATTCCCAGCCCTTGTCAATAGTCCCTCCCCAGCCCTCCTGCAGCCCCCTTCAGATCCTGCAAGGCCACTCCAAGGTCTCCTGGCAGCCTTCTCTTCTGCAGGCTGCAGAGCCCCAACTCTCTGTGCCTGTGCTCAGAGCAGAGCTGCTGCAGCCCTCTCAGCTGCATCTTGGTGGCCTCCTCTGCACTGGCTCCACCACTTGCATGTGCTGCTTGTGCTGGGGGCTGCAGAGCTGCAGACAGTGCTGCAGGTGGGGTGTGAGGAGAGCAGAGCCAAGGGGCACAATCCCCTCCCTTGCCCTGCTGCCCACAGCTGCTCTTGCTGCAGCCCAGCACACAGTTGCTGTCTGGGCTGCACTCACACTGCAGCCTCATTTCTCCCTTAGCACACGCTTGTGCAGCAGGACAGCAGGGAGGTACCAACCAGACCATCCAGAAAGCAAGAGAGGCCAAGACAGGGATCTCTGCACCTCCTAAAAGCATCCGGCAGTGCTGCCTATGCTTGCTCTGCACAAGTGCACCCAGCTTTGCCTTTCCCCTTCAGTTCTCTTCATACTTAATAGAATCCTAGAATAGAATCAGCCAGGTTGGAAGAGAGCTCCAAGCTCACTCAGCCCAACCTATCCCCCAGCCCTAGCCAATGGCACTCAGTGCCCATCCAGGCTTTGCTTCAACACCTCCAGGGATGGGGACTCCACCACCTCCCTCGGCAGCCCATTCCAGTGCCAATCACTCTCTCTGCCAGAACTTCCTCCTCACATCCAGCCTCAACCTGCCCTGACACAGCTTCAGCCTCTGTCCCCTCCTTCTGGCCCTGGGTTCCTGGGAGAAGAGCCCAACCCCAGGTGGCTACAACCTAACTTTGCTCTTTCTCTTTAACCTTTCATAGAATCAGTCAGGGTTGGAAGGGACCACAAGGATCAGCCAGTGCCAACCCCCCTGCCATGCCCAGGGACACCCTACCCTAGAGCAGGCTGCCCACAGCCTCTGCCAGCCTGGCCAAAAACACCTCCAGGGATCTGGCCTCAAACACCTCCCTGCAGGGGCAACCCATTCCAGCCTCTCACCATTCTCATGCTCAACAACTTCCTCCTCACCTCCTGTCTTGAGTCTCAGGTTTAATTCATTCCCTCCTCATAGAGACCATTCCCCACCCCCCTCCACAATGACCTTTCTTGCCAGCCTATTGTCCTGCCTCTGCTCATGCTGCTCTCCCATAGCTCAGACATGATTAGGTTGTGTATTCTGTCCTCGAGGGCAGGCATTAAAGCTCACCTGGAGGGTGCTGAATTATGACTTTGGTCCTTAGTTATTACAGTAATAAAGATATCAGTGCAATAAATGATCACTGTAAGTGTACAAGCAACGATCACTGCAACTGTGAAAACACTTAGCACAGCCCAGCTGCAGCATCCCCGGGCAACTCCATTGTCCTAATTGCATTCCTTGTTAATTTCTGCCTTCAGCTGGTGCAAAAGGAGTGCTGACAGTCCCAAAGTATTATCCTGGACCACAGAGCTTAGTCCTGGGTGGCTGTAAATAGATCAGAAGGAATAGGAAATGTAGTTCTGCAGCAATTAATTCTTCTTTATCCTGCTTTTCTGCCATCAAGAGGCCACAGAGCACTGATGTGTGTAACACACCCCCCTCCTCAATTCCCTACCCACCTTTATTTACCTAGCTCACTAGCTCACATTTAAGCCTAAGCTAACTATGGTTGTCTAAAGCTGAGACAGACTCCCTGGCTTCATGGCAAAGCACTCTGCCTACCTGCCCTGCATCATGCCCACGTGGACTAAACTTACTGAGCAGAGACTTTGTGCAGCTCTGCAGCCCCCAGCACAAGCAGCACAGGCAAGTGGTGGAGCCAGTGCAGAGGAGGCCACCAAGATGCAGCTGAGAGGGCTGCAGCAGCTCTGCTCTGAGCACAGGCACAGAGAGTTGGGGCTCTGCAGCCTGCAGAAGAGAAGGCTGCCAGGAGACCTTGGAGTGGCCTTGCAGGATCTGAAGGGGGCTGCAGGAGGAACTATTGACAAGGGCTGGGGATGAGAGGAGGAGGAGGAGGAATGGGTTTGAAGTGTGAGAGGAGAGACTGAAAGTGGATGTGAGGAAGGAGTGAGGGTGGTGAGACACTGGCACAGGTTGCCCAGGGAGGTTGTGGAGCACAGATCTTTGACCACATTGGGTGCTTCTGTGCTCCACAACCTTCCTGGAGTTGTTCAGGACCAGGCTTGATGAGGCCTTGAGCAACCTGTTCTAGAGGGACGTGTCCCTGCCTATAGCACAGGGGGGTTGGAACTTTGAGGTCCCTTCCAACCTAAACCAATCTATGATTCTATGAAATTGTACAATCTTGGAGAACCTTCCCAGGCACAGAGGGTTCAGTGGCTGATTCTTTCCTGGCTCATCTGAAAGCACAGCTCTGCAGGAAATATTTCAACCAAGCAGGATGTCTCTCCTGTCAAACACTCCAGAGCAGGTTCCATGCATGGACCAAGAACTCCTTCCAGACCATGGCTTTGACCAGCAGACTGGAAGGTAAAACCAGGAGACGCTGTCAACATTCACTGACTGTAAGAATAAGAAATGGTGGACTCACAAAAGACAAACAAGGGCACCTATTTAGCACTGACACACTTCACTTCCCTGGAGTGATGCAGCAGCCACAAACCCTGTGCAAGTGCTGAGCAAGACAGTAAGCAGAGCAATAGATTCAGCACAGTGCCAACACCAGTGCAGCCCAACAGCACAGGCTGATGGAGGCAGCTCCACAGCAGAGGGGACTCAGCACCACAGCCATTATATCCATCCAGAGCCTGCCCAGGGGCCTCTCTCACAATATTCCATCCCACAGCAGAGGGGACTCAGCACCACAGCCATTATATCCACTGAGTACCTGCTCAGGGGCCTTTCTCACAATATTCCACCCCACAGCAGAGGGGACTCAGCACCACAGCCATTATATCCATCCAGAGCCTGCCCAGGGGCCTCTCTCACAATATTCCATCCCACAGCAGAGGGGACTCAGCACCACAGCCATTATATCCACTGAGTACCTGCTCAGGGGCCTCTCTCACAATATTCCACCCCACAGCAGAGAAGACTCAGCACTACAGCCATTATATCCATCCAGAGCCTGCCCAGGTGCCTCTCTCACAATATCCTCCCTAGCTCTTCACCAGGTGTTTTGCTCTGTGCTCATAAGCATCCTGGATATAAATCTGCAGCATTAAAAACACCTGCTAGGTCATTTCCAGCTTTCATTCCTCACCTGTGCCTTCAAAATTCCTACTCCATAATTTTGGAAGAAAGTAAATTAGGCATCATTAGTACCAAAGAAATTACACTTCTGCACCTCTTTGTGTATTAAAGAGCCAGTCTCACTCCTCAAAGATGGCAGCAGCACTGTTAGTCCTTTTTCAGCCCTCTGGTATCCAGCTCATCACTTCCCACCTGCATAACCAAGAAGGGACAGCAACCAGAGGCAGCCTTCTGGTAACATCTCTGCCCCAGGCCCCAGGGAGGCAGCAGACTCCTTCCAGAAGAAGTCTCTCCAATTCTATCTTTTTTTATGGCCATTGTCCACCCAGAGCACAGCCTGCAGCAGCTTTTGTTCAGCCAGTTCAGGCTGACCACGCTCCCAGTAAGTGCAAGGATAAGAAAGCAGAGCAGCTTTTCTCCTGCTATCAAACCTTCTCCATGAGCCCTTTCCAGCTAGAGGAGCAGCCCAGGAGCAGCCCTCACCCACTGCAGCTTTGCTGTTGGCATAACCAGGGTGAGAGCATTGCCCTCTTGCCAGACAGGAGGCACCGGCACAGCTCTGCTGTTTAGCCTGCAGCAGGCTGCAGTCTGGGCAGTGCTGAAGCATCCCAGGACCACTGCGGCTTGTTCCCTGCTGGGGACTCACCAGTGATGGCAGGAGGAGGAGCCCTCTGCCTAGCTGGGCAAGCTTGAGCCTGCTGCCTTTCCTGGGGCCAATTATACAGGGCAGTGGGCAGGGAGGGCAAAGTGGTCACACCTGGGGTGGAAGGAGACCCCAGGTGCTCTGCATTTGAGGGAAATGCAGTGTGGGGTGCTGAAAGGAGGGAGATGGAGAGGGAAAGAGGAAGAAAGGGAAAGGAAGGAGATGGAAAGGGAAAAAGGAAGATGAGGAAAAGGAAGGAGATGGGGAGGAAATAGATGGAGAGCAAAGGAGGGAGATGGGGGAGAAAGGGGATTAAATAATAATAAAAATAGAAACAGGACTGTAAAAGCAAAACAACCAAAAAGCCAGTAGGTGATCCTGCTCTGGCAGGGGGAGTTGGACTGGATGACCTTTTGTGGTCCCTTCCAGCCCCTGACATTCTGTGATTCTGCAGCCTTCTCTCAGCACATAACTGTGTCTGCAGACTGGGCTCACAGGGATCCCTCTGGAAATCACATTTTGTTTGAGCTGGGGCTCAGCAAAGGAAAACCATTCAATAGAGACATTCACCATGCCCAGAGTGAGGTCATCTGGCTCCTTAGGAGCTGATAAAGCTGTTACAGGCCCAGGCAGCCTCCATATATAGATGGGAGACTGCATATGGGAATGAAAGCTGTGCAGGCTCACACTCACGGCCCCTGCTGACTGCTCTCAGTAAAACCTGGGGTGGTTACATGTCCCCAGAGGAAAAAATTACCATCTGAAAAGAAAGCAGTTCACCAAACCCCTCCCTCTCCCCCCAGGAATTGGTAAGAGCATCCCCCAAACTTGGATGCGACGCAGCTTCACGGCATCAGCTCCAGATAAAATCCAACACATCAAACACATAGTCCAGAACAGCATCCCCAGCCAAGAGCCTCCAAGCAAGCAATGTGTGGCAGGGCTGCAGGCACAAAAGCTGTTTAAAGTACCTCACTGACAGCTCTTTCACACAGCCCAGAGAGCAGGAAGTTTCCAGTGGAGCCCCAAACCCAGATTCCGGCCCTTGCAAAGCCAGTCAGAGAACAGAAGTCTTTCCTCTCTTCCTTTACTCCCAATTTCACCAGACTGCCTGAGTGCCACTGAATACACCACAGATGGACTGCAGAAGGGCAACGATCAAAGCTGTAATGTTCCTTCCAGTTAACTACACCCAGCTGGCAGGTTAGAGCCAGGAGTCTTTATAAATGCTCTTGCAAATGTGGGCAAGAGTCCCTGCAACTTGGGACTGGGGGATGAACTTCCACAATGGGCTAGAGAGAAGAGGGGCAATGGTTTTAAACTAGAGAAAGGCAGATCTAGGTCGGACATTAGAAAGAGGCTCTGTACCCTGAGCATGGTAGAAAACAAGAACAAGTTTCCCAGGGAGGTAATGGAGGCATTCAAGCTGAGCAGCCTGATGTAGTTGTGAGTGCGAGGGGGTTGGACTAGATGACCTCTGGAAGTCCCTTCCAACCCAGTGCACTCTGTGATTCCATGAGAATCAACCACCTCCCTCCTATTGGGGCTCAAAGCCCAGAGGTGCTGAATGCCCACCAGCACACCTCCTCTGGAAACAAACTTCTCTGGGTGCTTTTAGCAGCCTCCAGCTACCCCAGGAATTCCCAAGAAACAAGGCAGGACTCACCTGTCTGGCACGACCACCTTGCAGATGAGGTGTGGAGCTCAGCACCATCCAGGCTGCCTCTGCAGGAGGGTGCCAGCAGCAGGCACCTTTGCACCGTGCTTCTAAAGCAGGAGCTTGAGGATGCAGCAGAAGCAGCCCCTCGGCCCCGAGCAGCTGGAGCCGGTGGTGCAGGGAACATTGCTGCCGTCCTGCAGCACGGCTCTGACGCAGGCAAACACAGCTCCAGGCTGCGTGGGAAGCAACAGAGAGGAGCAGTGCCTCAGAAGTCTCGGCTGTGTGGTTCTCTGGCCACACTTGTTTCCAAAAGGCAGTGGAGAGAGAGTGCACCAGGAAGGATAAAGCACAGGCGTGTCCCAAACGAGGAAGACAAAGGTGATCGTTCCGCAGGCATTGCTCCAGCAAGTAAATCCATAGTGCAGTGCCATGTGGCAATCAATCACGGGCACCTACACCCAAAAATACTCAGGACCATCAGGGGCTCAACTGAAGAGCCTCAGATCCATCTACCTCTGCAGCACCGACTGGCAAAGTCCGGTGTGCCACCCCTGCTGCTTTGCCTTCAGCTGCTGCCTCACTAATTGGGCAGACATCAATTATCTGCCTCTCCAGGAACAGCTGTGTCAAGAGGCTTGACCTGTGGGGTGCAGCTCCATGGACAGGGCCTAGAATCTCACCAGCTGAAGCTGTGTCCAAATCACCACCACTTTGTGCTAACAAGGCAATTAGCCCAGCCCAGCCCTGCTTCAGCTGCCAACAATTAACAGCTGCACTGCTCATCAACCAGCACAAGCCTCCCCCTGACAGAGGGCAGACGATCTGGGGGGGAAAGAACCAAACGAGCACAGCTGCAGCCTGCTGGAGCATCGAGCTCAGCAAAATCTGAGAGGGAATGGCAGCCTCCAAGGGTTAATCCCAAGTGCAGAAGGCAGGGATTTGCATTCTGTACACAGCCTGGCCCTGTGTGCTCTCCCTGGCCACCTTATTTAACGTCCCATGTAATGATGCCAGTGAACGAGGAGAGCAATGGGCAGATGAGCACTGGAGTTTTATTCATTCTGTCACAGCTCCCCAGGCTTCTGTGCCACTCACAGATTTGATATTTGGTGACCTTCACACAACAGTAGAATCCCTCTGGCTGCTGCGTGCACAGGGCCCAGGCAAAGCTACAGCAAAGGGAAATGAAGGTAAAGCACCTGGGAGAGGCAGCACACAAACCTCACCTGCACCTGGGAGCAAATGGAAGTCACAAAGACTGCTCAGGAGTGGCCCAGAGAGGTGATTCTGCCACTCTGCTCCGGGGACACCTCACCTGCAGTGCTGCATCCAGCTCGGGGGGGCCCTGCCACAAGATGGACATGTACCTGCTGGAGCTGGTCCAGAGGAAGGGCACAAAGATGATCAGAGGGCTGGAGAACCCTATGGGGACAGGCTGAAAGGATTGGGGCTGTTCAACCTGCAGAGGAGAAGGCTCTAGGGGGACCTTAGAGCTGCATTTCAGTATCTGAAAGGAACCTACAGGCAGGCTGGGGAGGGACTGTTCAGTAGGGCCTGTAGGGATAGGACAAGGGGCAAGGGTCTAAACTGCAGTGGGGCAGAGTTAGGTTAGGAAGAAGTTCTGCACAATGAGGGTGGTGAGACACTGGCACAGGCTGCCCAGGGCTGTGCTTGAGGCCCCGTCCCTGGAGACATTCAAGCTCAGCCTTGCTGTGTCCCTGGGCAGCCTGCTCTAGCTGGAGGTGTCCCTGCTGAGTGCAGGGAGGGGTTGGACAAGATGCCCTTGGAGGGTCCCTTGCAACCTGATGCAACCTGTGAAGCTGTGAACGTGCAGAGCTCGCTCTGTGCGTGGTTCGTGCCCTCTAACAACTCTTCCTCCCAGCTCTGCAGCCTGCACTGCAGCAGCAGTCAGCCCAGCGTGGGTTAGGACGTTCACATGTCTCCATGCAGCCCTCCAGCAACAGGGAGCAGCAGGCCACATGTTCACAGGGTGAAAAGCAAAGCCTTGTGCTCCCTCAGGCTTCTGCTGAGAGGGCATTACCCAGCAGAGAGGATGTGTCTTACAAAAAGGGTTTATTTCTCAGTAGAAAAAGGCAGTTAAAAACAGGGGCATTGGCTAAACGCAATATAAAACTCTCCAGCTGGCACTCCAGGAAGCTTTAACTAAGCATGAACTGCTTGCAGCTTGCCTGCCGCTGGTCAGGCCTGGCCCTCCACACCCAGCACTGGAGGCAACCTGGCACTGAGCGGCACAGGCTCCACTGCACAGGCACAGGAACACGCTGAGCAGCCCAGAGCACCACTCACTGCGCTCGGCTGGGAGCCTCAGTCACTGCACTGACAGTCCCACTCACTGCACTCGGCTGGGAGCCTCAGTCACTGCACTGACAGTCCCACTCACTGCACTCGGCTGGGAGCCTCAGTCACTGCACTGACAGTCCCACTCACTGCGCTCGGCTGGGAGCCTCAGTCACTGCACTGACAGTCCCACTCACTGCGCTCGGCTGCGAGCCTCAGTCACTGCACTGACAGTCCCACTCACTGCGCTCGGCTGCGAGCCTCAGTCACTGCACTGACAGTCCCACTCACTGCGCTCGGCTGGGAGCCTCAGTCACTGCACTGACAGTCCCACTCACTGCACTCGGCTGCGAGCCTCAGTCACTGCACTCAGCTGACAGCTTTAGTCACTGCACTTACAGCCTCACTTCACTGACAGCCTCAGTCACTGCACTCACCTGACAGCCTCACTGCACTGACAGCCTCAGTCACTGCACTTGGCTGAAAACCTCAGTTACTACACTCACCTGGGTCACCTCGGTCACTGCACTCAGCTGACAGCCTCAGTCACTGCACTCGTCTGGGAGCCTGAGTCACTGCACCGACAGCCTGAGTCACTGCACTCACCTGGGAGCCTGAGTCACTGCACCGACAGCCTGAGTCACTGCACCGACAGCCCGAGTCACTGCACTGACAGCCCGAGTCACTGCACTGACAGCCTGAGTCACTGCACTGACAGCCTGAGTCACTGCACTCACCTGGGAGCCTGAGTCACTGCACTGACAGCCTGAGTCACTGCACTCGCCTGACAGCGTGAGTCACTGCACTGTGCCGAGCGGCTCAGGCGCGGCAGCGTGCTGGTCTCTCTTCTCGGCAACGACGCACCAGTTGCCGTGGTCGTAGGAGGCAGAGAGGACGCGCAGCTCGGGCACGTGGTCGCGCAGCAGGGCGCAGAGCTCCCCTTGGCGGAACACGTGGTAGTAGCGCATGAAGGCCTGGGTGTCCAGCGCCGTGCCAGGCTGCTCCCCCACCGACACTGCCCCCTCCACAGCCGACTCGCTCGAGTCCGTCGTCGAAGTCCTTTTGCGAATCTTGCTGCCACTGGACTTACCGTTGCCATCCTGGTGACAGCCGCAGCCGCAGTCCCTGTCCTCCAGCAGGCCGTTTGGGAACGAAACTGCTCCGCTCTTCCTCTCGCCCGCACCTTGGTGTGCCCCGTTTAAACTCAGCCCTTTCAGCGCCCACTCTGGCTTTTTGAGAGGCAGGCTTTCCACGAACACGTCGTCATCCTCCAGGCTCTGTCCTCTCAGCAGCGCGCCGTGCTGACCCAAATCCAGGCTGCAGTGCCGCGAATGCTGGACGGGCACGGCGCTCTCGGCCCATTCTCTCCCGTTCCTCACAGGCTTCATCTTGTCGGTTTGCTTTCTCAGCGCCGACTCATCAAGGGACCTGGAGAAGAACCACGAGCGCAGGGACCTTCCCAAGGCACTGTAAAATCTGTTCTCCTCTTCAGAAATGTTGATGCAGCAGGCTCTGGACAAGCAGCGCTCCGTGCTGTGGGCCTGCTTCTCCTCCGTGTCTGGCTGCAGCCCACTTTGGTAGCTGCAGGGGGAGAAGAGCAGCTGCGCAGGGTGCGCGTCCGTGCCCCTCACAGCCTGCTCCAGCTGCACAGGGTGTGTGTCCATGCCCTTCGGAGCCTGCTCCAGCTGCACAGGGTGTGTGTCCGTGCCCTTCAGAGCCTGTGCCAGCTGCACAGGGTGCATGTCCGTGTCCTTCAGAGCCTGCTCCAGCTGCACAGGGTGTGTGTCCATGCCCTTTGGAGCCTGCTCCAGCTGCACAGGGTGTGTGTCCGTGCTCTTCAGAACCTGTGCCAGCTGCACAGGGTGCATGTCCGTGTCCTTCAGAGCCTGCTCCAGCTGTGCAGGGTGCGCATCCATGTCCCTCAGAGCCTGCTCCAGCTGCACAGGGTGCACATCTGTGCTACTCAGAGCCTGCTCCAGCTGCGCAGGGTGCGCGTCCGTGCCACTCATAGCCTGCTCCAGCTGCGCAGGGTGCACATCTGTGCTACTCAGAGCCTGCTCCAGCTGCGCAGGGTGCACATCTGTGCTACTCAGAGCCTGCTCCAGCTGCGCAGGGTGCGTGTCTGTGCCCCTCATAGCCTGCTCCAGGTCCGTCCTGCCCGCAGGCTGCAGCGGCTCCGAGAGGTGCCGTGAGCAGAGGGCCTTGTTCCAGGGCACGAAGACATCCTGCTTCTCGAAGCGGCGGTTCTTCTGCTCCATGGCCCACACATAGATCATCAGCTGGCCCCCAGGCACCAGCACCCTTGCCATTTCCTTCACCGCCTGGATCCGCCTCGCCTTGGTGGAGAAGTGGTGGATCACTGCGGAGAGCGAAAGGCGTAGGTAAGGAACACCCAGAGGAGGGAGTGTCATGGTTAGGTACCAGTGCGAGATGCTGCTTTGAATACTAATATCATTTATTAACTTTGTTATCCAGCAGCTCCCTCCCAAACAGTGATCTTAACACTAACGGGTGCTTCGTGGGGTCATGGAAACACCATAGAGAGGGAGATGAACAGGGAATCTGGAACACTTAAGAAACAGTAACTAGCAACAATACAACAAACATTAAAATCAAAACTCTGTGATTGTTTGGGAGTTCCCCGCCCCCTGCCCCCACAATGAATTCACCCAGACTGCACTCAGCCAGAGAGGTTGTGGAGTCTCCTTGTCTGGAGCCTTTGCAGGCCTGTCTGGATGTGTAGCTGTATGCCCTGAGCTAGCTTGGGTAGTCCTGCTCTGGCAGGGGGGTGGGATTCAATGAGCTCTCTGGGTCCCTTCCAACCCCTGACATCCTGTGAGTCTTAAGTGATCAAACCAATATTGTCAATATGTGGCAGGGCAGGGCAGGGCAGGGCACTGCCCCACGGCACGTTTGAATAGGGTACAAACTGTGGCAGGGTGAGGTGCTGCCCCACTGGAGGTTTGAATGGGGTGCGAACTTTGGCAGGGCACACCCCAGTCCACTGCCCCACCGGAGGTGTGAATGGGGCAGGAAACGGTCTTCCTCCCTCCCCACCTCTGTCACCAGAGGCTTAGTACAATAGGTGTGAAGTGCCTTCTCCCACTCTCCCTGGGCTTGAACAGGGAGGCAACAAATCACTCCAGTATATATATGGCAGCTGGACAGATTGGAGCAGGACTTGCACAGACCTTCACTGGGACCAGCACTCCAACCTGAACCGGGACCTGCACTGGGACCTGCACCGGGACCTGAACGGACTTGAACACGGACCTGGAGACACGAATCTCGCATGGACTTTGAGCTGGACCTTGAGGAGCATCCTGGCTTCTTGCTGCAGGACTTGCCTGTAACGGTAAACTGCAGCCATTCGTGGGAATACCACGGAGCACCCCTGGCTTTCCCCTGCCTTGCTTTGCGATAGTGGCTTGGTGAAAGCTCTGCCTACAGTGATCTTGGACACTGGCAGGCATTGGACTCTGCACACTGCCGTGAAAGAGACACTCTCCCATATGTAAGGTTTGTTGCATGCCCAAACCTTTCCAAATTTTCTGATTTTCCTGAATTACCTGAAAAGGCATCCTTGTGAAGACTTTTCCCAACCGAATTAGAACCCAAACTTAAATCAATTTACACACGGATTGTGGGTGGGGCTTTTGGAAATTATAAAAGCTACATAACTTATAATTTCTGCCTCTTCAATCGCCCACAATCAATACACAATATTGTCACTCTTAGATGTGCAGCATAGGCTGAGCTAATTCTCTCTCTTTTTCCCCCCTCTCTAAATCGCTCTCTAAAGGCTGGTCTGGGTGAATTCAGTGTGTGTGTGTGTGTGGGTAGCTCCCAAACCATCACACTCAGGCACACAAAGTGGAGGTTTCTCTTCCTCTGTGTCACCCACAGAAGCTGCCACCATGACTACCCTGCACTTAACTCCCCGGTCTTTAGGTGAATCAGCTGGCAGTTAAGTTTGACTGCAGCTTCTGGGACAGTTTTCACACCTGTCTTTCTGAAAACAGGAAACCTTTTCAGCATGTAACGAGAGCCAGTTGAAAGCTGCTTTGTATTCCTGTATCAGTGAGACAATCTAGACAGAAATCTTTTCCACTGCTTTCATGTTGTGGAGAGGAATTGCCTTTAGAGATCAATGTAGAGGGGGGAAAAAGAGAGAGAATTAGCTCAGCCTACATTGCAGGTCTAAGAATGACAACATTGGTGTGAGCCCAGGCTCACAGGGTGTCAGGGACCCAAAGAGCTCATCCAGTCCAACCCCCCTGCCACAGCAGCACCATCCAAGCTAGCTCAGGGCACACAGCAACACAGCCAGACAGAGTCTGCAAAGGCTCCACACAAGGAGACTCCACAACCTCTCTGGGCAGCCTGTGCCACTGCTCTGGGACCCACACAGGCAAGAAGTTGCCTCTTGTCTTGAGCTGCAACCTCCTGTGCTGCAGCTTCCATCCATTGCTCCTTGGCCTATGGCAGGGAGCAGTGAGCAGAGCCTGTCCCCCCCCTCCTCACCCCCAGCCCTCACACATTTACAAACATTGATTCAATCCCCTCTCAGGCTTCTCTTCTGCAGCCTAAGCAGCCCCAGGTCCCTCAGCCTCTCCTCCCCAGGCACTGCTGCAGTCCCCTCAGCATCCTCACAGCCCTCCCCTGGACCCTCTCCAGCAGGTCCCTGTCCCTCTGCAACTGGGGAGCCCCAAACTGAAGGCAGTGCTCAAGATGAGGTCTCAGCAGGGCAGAGCAGAGGGGAAGGAGAACCTCCCTGGATCTCTTTGTGTGATGTTATTCAAGTAACAACTAAAAAGCCCATTTCAAAATCAGTTCATTACTCACTACTTTTCATTTTCCACTTTCTCTGTGATGTGAACCATTTCTGTCCTCCTGTTTACCCGAAGCAACCAACAGCAAGAGCTGGAGAAGAGCTCCATGGCTGTTTTCTCCCTGAACTCCCAGAACCGTGACCTTGTGCTGAGATCTCTCCCACTGGTGGTGGTGTTCTTGTGTCACCAGGAGTAGATTTGCTTCACCCAGCAATGCAAAGAGGAAAGCTTCATCCTCTTGCAGCCAGTCACTTGCAGAGGCACAGCATTCCATCTCCCCACACAACCACAGCTGCGTGCTGAGCTGAAGCCATCCCCATGTCATCCTGAGAACCAGATCATCCTCAGGTGTGCTGCTGAGCAGCAGCAAATGCTGCCTGTGCAGTTACTGCACCACTGCAAGCATGGGAAGTGTGCCCAGCTGGCATTGCCCTTCTGCCAAACAGTGATTGAATTACCAAGGAGGAGAAAATGGAGCTCTTTCACCACAAGGAAAGCATTCTTGGCAGTTCTTCTCACAGGGCAGCAAGCTCAGGGTTCCCCAGTCTGAGAGCCCTGAGGCTGTTTAGTCTGGAGGGAAGACTGAGAGAGGATCTCAGAGGATCTAATAAAGGTCCTTAAATAGCTGAGGGCTGGGGGTCAGGAAGGAAGGGGCAGGGACAGCCTCTGCTCACCTGGGGCCTGGGATAGCACAAGAGGCAATGGATGGAAACTTCAGCACAGGAGGTTACAGTTCAACATGAGGAAGAACTTCTTGACTGTAAGGGTGACAGAGCAGTGGCACAGGCTGCCCAGAGAGGTTGTGGAGTCTCCTTGTGTGGAGCCTTTGCAGACTCTGTCTGGATGTGTTGCTGTGTGCCCTGAGCTAGCTTGGATGGTCCTGCTGCAACAGGGGGGGTTGGACTGGATGAGCTCTTTGAGCCCTTTCCATCCTGTGACCCTGTGGTATGGTCAGTCTCCAGGTACTGCTGACACTTCAGCATCTCCTCAAACTTTTGCAACAACAAAACTATGACAATTTCCAGCAGAAGCTGGGGAGAAGGGAGCTGATACATTCCATTAGTTAGGCCATAAACCACCCAAGAGCCTCCTGCAGAGTCATGCCAAAGCTGACAGACACATCAGAGGCATGAAATTAGCTGCCAGAAAGAAGTGCCAACACAGTCTCTGCAAGCTCTAAGCAGGACATTTTAAGGAACTAAATATTCTTCATGGTCAAAATCAAATAATGGCTCTGATGGCTCTAGAGAAATCTAAGCCCTACAAACAGGATTATGGCAACAAAGCCCAGAAGCCTCTTTGACTATGGGAGTCAAACACTTGACATTCTCTGCAAGGAGATGAAAAATACTCCATGCAGAATCAGATGGGCACAGCCATAATGTGTCTCTCCTGAAGAGGGGTTAGCATAAATTGTTGTCCAGCGGACAGAAACACCACCTGAGTTTGGCATCCTGTCAGGTACCAATGCTGGGCAGGCAGAGTGTCCTTCAAACCACCTGGTCTGAGAGCACTGAAGTGATGCTATGAGAATGACCTGGAATGGGGATCACAGAACCACAGAATCCTGGAATTGCCCAGGCTGGAAGGGAGCTGAGAGCTGATCCTCTGCAGCCTTCCCACCATGCCCAGGGACACCTCTCAGCTCCACTCAGCTGCTCAAGGCCTCATCCAGCCTGGCCTGCAGCACCCCCAGCAAGGAGACAGCCACAGCCTCCCTGGGCAGCCTGTGCCACACTCTCAGCACCCTCACACTCCCCAACTTCTTGCTCAGCTCCAGCCTCACCCTGCTGTGCCTCAGCTCCAAACCATTGCCCCTTGGGCTGTCTCTAGCCCCCCTGATGCAAAGTCCCTCTGCAGCCTTGCTGCAGGCTGCCTTCAGCTCTTGGCAGGCAGCTCTCAGGTGCCCCTGGAGCCTTCTCCTCTGCAGGCTGCACCCCCCCAGCTCCCTCAGCCTGTGCTCACAGCAGAGCTGCTCCAGCCCTTGCAGCATCTCCTCTGGGCTCAGTGTGTATCTAGCCAACAAGGAAGCAGTTCCAGGCCCTGCTTGCACATTAGCTCTTTCTTTCACACTGCATATGTGAAAAGTAAATTTCTAAGCACATTTCTGTCTTATTTCAAGAAGTTTGTCCATTGCTACTAATAACATTTATCCTTTCTTTTATTTTTTTTCTAATAAAGTAGAACAGCCTGAAAGTTCAAGCAAGAGTAGAGCTGAAATTGAAGCCTGTAACCAAGCACTCCAAGCTATCCATCACCTCCCCTTCTCAGATTAGATTCCTCAAAATGTGAGCAATGTTTTCTAAAAAGAGAGGTTGGAGGAGTTAAGGTGTTGAGATGCTTCTCTTCTTTTAGAAAATAGGCACTTTCATGGCTCTCAGTTCTTCTTCCACTGCTCTAAGAGAACTTTAAAATCCTAACACAGAATAGTTGAGACGAGTCTGAAGCCCTCAAGTTCCATTGCAATGCATCTGCTGGTTAAAGCAGAAGCTAAGAAGGACCTGAGAGCGTACCTTGAGCAGCTCCTCTGTTTAACAGCTTTTGCTGGTTTGAAATGCAGGCTGGAAGGAAATCTCTTCTCCAGAGGCTGAGCAAGCCCACATGTAAGCAAGCAAAGGATCCACAAGCCCCCCTGCTCGGCAGTGCCTCTGTGCAGTGCAGCAGCTCTTTGCCATGTTCACTGCATTGCTCTGGGTGCCTGCTGTGAGCCCAAGGGAAGCTCTTCCAAACAACTTTACTTCAGTTAAGGCCTGTGGAGAGGAAAGAGGGTCCCCACCCACAGCTCTCACTTGCTGTGAGCCAGAGTGCACCTGTGTGGTCTTACCTCCAATGGAAATGACTGCATTGAAGCACTGGTCCCTGAAGGGAAGGTTAAGGTTGTCACACACCAGGACTTCATCATCTCTCTCCCTTGCAATCTCTACCAGTGGTCTGCAGTAATCACAGCCGAGGTTATAGACCTGACTGTTGACACTCAGATACTTTCCAGTTCCACAACCTAAAGAAAAGAATCCTGGATCAGAAGTTGATCACATTCCAAACATTTGCTGTCCCTCCCGAAGCACTGAAAATAATGGGAGGACTCTCCTGACTTTAAGCTTTCCCAGAACACAAAAGGCAGGTTTGCACCTCCTGGCCTAGCTGCTGCAGGGTTCGTTTGGACTGCTGGAAAAGCTCACAACACCAGGAGGCTGAGACTACCTACACCACTAACCAAAGCCATTGCACAGCCCTCAGAAAGAGCAGGAGCACAGGAGCACAGGGTGTCAGGGGCTAGAAAGGACACAAAAAGCTTATCCAGTCCAACTGCCCTGCCAGAGCAGGACCAGACAATTCAACTCAGGGCACACAGCAACACATCCAGCCTCAACCTGCCCTGCCACAGCTTCAGCCTCTGTCCCCTCCTTCTGGCCCTGGCTGCCTGGCAGCAGAGCCCAAGCCCAGCTGGCCACAACCTCCCTCCAGACAGCTGCAGAGAGCAATGAGCTCTGCCCTCAGCCTCCTCTTCTGCAGGCTGCACACCCCCAGCTCCCTCAGCCTCTCCTCTTGGGGCTGTGCTCCAGGCCCCTCCCCAGCCTTGCTGCCCTTCTCTCAACACCTTCCAGCACCTCAACATCTCTCTGGAATGGAGGCAACCAGAACTGGACACAGCACTCAAGGTGTGTGCTGAGCAGTGCTGAGCACAGGGGCAGAAGCACTGCCCTGCTCCTGCTGCCCACACTGCTCCTGCTCCAGCCCAGGATGCCATTGGCTCTGCTGGGCACACTGCTGGCTCACGTTCAGCATGCTACTAGTTTACAGCTCCCAGCCACTTTCTGTCCAGAGGGCTTTGCCTTTTTAGTGAACTGCAAGAGCTCTCTCCTCCAAGGACTCCCCCAGTTGTGCTGAACTCCCCAGTACCTGTGCAGTGCAGCCCATTTCTCTTCAAGGAGACCTAAGCCACAGCTGCCATTTGCACAAGCTGGAGAGCACAGCTTCAACTTCAGACACTGAGCTGAGAACTGGCTGACAAGCCTTGCTGCCATGTCACTTTGTGCCAAGGCACTGTAATGCATGTAAATGGGATGCACTGTTCCAGAATGTCCTCCACCTAGCAGCCTTTCTCCTCCAGGCCTGTGCTACACCAAATTGGAATCCTTCAGAGTGCTCTCCAGCACCCCAGGAGCTCTCCAAAATGAGATCAGGAGACATTCACTGCATTCATGGGTCAGTAGCAAAGAATAATTTCTGGCAGCTGACAGCCAGGCAGGGGGGCAGCAGCCTGGCAAAGAGAAACCATCTCAGGATTGGTAATTCAATTGAAAGGCCTGGAGTTATCTTTAGAAACATCACTGCCTCTCACAGCACTGCTGCTCCTGCTCCTGCTAATGTGCACCATTATCAGGGGCAGCACAGAATCAGAGAATCACAGAATCCTAGAATCAGTCAGGGATGGAAGGGAGCACAAGGATCAGCCAGTCCCAAGCCCCCTGCCATGCCCAGGGACACCCTAACCTAGAGCAGGCTGCCCACAGCTTCTGCCAGCCTGGCCAAAAACACCTCCAGAGATCTGGCCCCAAACACCCATCCAGAGAAGCTGCTGGAGAACAGCACAGGGCTGCAGTGGGGAAAAGAGAGCATATTTCCATGGGAAAAAAACCAGCAAGCACTGTTCTCTGAGAGACATGGAAGAGATTAATATTGCTGGTGCAGTTCAAGGCATGCAAGCAACAGAACCTGAAGCTCTGCATGGTAGCTCAGGTTTAAAACTGGCATCGAGTGCTGCTGGTTGCTGGGCTGGCAGGAGGAATCAGTTCAGGCAATGAATTTGGAGGTTTCAGTTACTAAATAGAAGGATTTTGGTGGAGTGCTTCTAAGCACAGTGGGTTTTGGAAGTATAGGATCCTCCTGCACCCCCTGCCAGGGCAGGGCACACAGCAACACAGCCGGGGGGGTTGGAAAGGCTCCAGAGCAGGAGACTCCACAGCCTCTCTGGGCAGCCTGCTCCAGGGCTCTGGCAGCCTCCCAGGGACAAAGGTTCCCCTCCTGTTCCCCTGGCACCTCCTCTGCTCCAGCTTGCCCCCAGTGCCCCTTGTGCTGCCCTTGGGCACAGCCTGGCTGCATCCTGCCCACGCTGCCCTGCACAGCTTCAGCACCAGCAATGAGTGTTACAAACAGTTGCACTTCTCCGTTAAATAAAAACAATTATAAATAAAACCAAATCAATTAATAGATAAATAAATAAAACAAAATAAATATAAAATACATTGCAATAAAATTTAAATTAAATTTAATTTAATAACAAATAAATAAATACAATTAA
>VWZI01002207.1:223820-240482 GCA_013396835.1 Psilopogon haemacephalus
AACTTCCTCCTCACATCCAGCCTCAACCTGCCCTGACACAGGTTCAGCCTCTGTCCCCTCCTTCTGGCCCTGGCTGCCTGGCAGCAGAGCCCAAGCCCAGCTGGCCACAACCTCCCTCCAGACAGCTGCAGAGAGCAATGAGCTCTGCCCTCAGCCTCTTCTGCAGGCTGCACACCCCCAGCTCCCTCAGCCTCTCCTCTTGGGGCTGTGCTCCAGGCCCCTCCCCAGCCTTGCTGCCCTTCTCTCAACACCTTCCAGCACCTCAACATCTGTCTTGAAGCATCTCATTTTATTTGATCAGGCTTAAGGCAAAATTTGAATGTGCCATAACAGTGCCAGAGAGGCTCAGGCTGGAAGGCAGCTCAGAGCTCATTTATTTTCCATTCACAAAGGAAATTGGCAAAAAAATTTACCAATTAGCTGATTTTAAAGTTCCTTTTGTGTTCCTGTATAGAATGGCTCAGGCTGGAAGGGAGTTCAGAGCTCATCCCCTCCACCCTGCCCACCATGCCCAGGGACACCTCTCAGCTACACTCAGCTGCTCAAGGCCTCATCCAGCCTGGCCTGCAGCACCCCCAGCAAGGAGGGGATCTTTGATCACATTGGTTGCTTCTGTACTCCACAACCTCCCTGGGCAACCTGTGCCAGTGTCTCACCACCCTCACTGCAAACAACTTCCTCCTAACATCCAGTTCCAATCTCCCCTCTGACACTTCAAACCCATTCCTCCTCATCCTGTCATCACCAGACCTTGGAAGCTGTCTGCTAGGACTAGCAAAGAAAAGCGGAAGGTAGGACACATTTCCCCCAGCTCAGATTGTCTTCTCTTGTGCTTAGATTACTGTCAAAGGGCTCCTGCAGAGACCTGGAGCAGAGCTGGGAGCCTGCAGCAAACTGGCCGCCAGCAGCTCAGTCACCCTGCAGCAAGCCTTGCCAGGTCCCCCACCCCTGGGGGCAGCCGAAGAGATGCCAGCCTCCTGCTAACAAGGCAATTGGGTAGCAAACGGAGAGCAGGACTCTCTTGCCTTGCAGTTCTGCCTGGGCACACAGCTTTGCTCAGGAGACTACCACAGGCCCTTGCAGCAGGTCCCAGGATGAGGGTGCCAGGCCCTGTTTGGTGGAACACAGGAGGCTCCACCTCGGTGTGTCCATTCTGTGTGGTGAGGGTGCCAGAGCCCTGGAGCAGGCTGCCCAGAGAGGCTGTGGAGTCTCCTTCTCTGGAGGCTTTCCAACCCCCCCTGGCTGTGTTCCTGTGTGCCCTGCCCTGGGTGCTGCTGCTCTGGCAGGGAGCTTGGCCTAGGTGACCTCTGGAGGTCCCTTTCAGCCCCTAACATTCTGTGATGCTGTGACCTGGATAAAAGCTGTAGCATAATTTCACCAGGCAGTGCTCCAGTCCCCTCAGCATCCTCAGAGCCCTCCCTTAGACCCTGTCCAGCAGATCCAGCAGGGTTGGTTGCTCTGTAGCAGAGGGTTTGTCTCTCCAGCTGCATTAGTACAGGCATTAAACTCTTTGCCTCCCCAGTGAGTTTTCCAAAGAATGCTGCATTGCTGCATTCAAAGCCCCTGGCCAGGCTCTGCTACCCACAGGCTATAGCTGAGCTGTTTGCCCTCCTTTGCCACCCTCTCTCTCAAATACTCATAGCCACTTTATCTCCTCCATGAGAGCAGTGAGACCCTGGAAGGTGCTGCCCAGGGAGGTGTTTGGGGCCAGATCCCTGGAGGTGTTTTTGGCCAGGCTGGCAGAGGCTGTGGGCAGCCTGCTCTAGGGTAGGGTGTCCCTGGGCATGGCAGGGGTTTGGAGCTGGCTGATCCTTGTGCTCCCTTCCAGCCCTGACTGATTCTGGGATTCTGTGTACCAGATGTTAGGAGGAAATTTTTTGCGAGGGAGTGTGGTGAGACACTGACACAGGTTGAGGGTGGGGAGACACTGGCACAGGTTGAGGGTGGTGAGACACTGGCACAGGTTGCCCAGGGAGGTTGTGGTGATTCTGTGCTCCACAACCTCCCTGGAGGTGTTTTTGGCCAGGCTGGCAGAGGCTGTGGGCAGCCTGCTCTAGGGTAGGGTGTCCCTGGGCATGGCAGGGGGGTTGGGACTGGCTGCTCCTTGTGCTCCCTTCCAGTCCTGACTGATTCTAGGATTCCTCTCTCCTGATTAACCAGAAGTTAACCAAGCATTAAATACTGAGTACTTTTCACCCTCCTTGCTGGATCAATCCAGGTGGTCTTTTTCAATTCTCTGTATCCTCTCCATATGTCCACACTCTTCATGCCAAGCTCTGCTCATCACAAGATTTGATTCCTTAATGCCAGCCTGCAGTTCTGGAATGACAGCTTCCTAAATTCCTTCTGTTTCCTCACAATCTGGGCTTGTATTTAGAGTCCTGAACTAGTTTTAATTTATTCTGCATCATTCTTTTTCTTTATTTTTTTTCCCCTGCCCATGGAGCTCCTCACTGGTGGTCCTTATGCTAGTGCTTTATGTAAAGCTTCCTCAATTAAAGCAATCTACAGACTGGCTTAAGGCATTCAATTACTTGAAAATTCATCTAGCACTGAATCTTAGCGTTTTAGTGACAGAAAGGCAAGCAGCACATTATCAGGGAGGGCCCCAGATAAAGGCTGTCAGTGGTTACCTTTCAGCACAATCCACGACAGTGATCACAGAACTACTAAGTGGATTCTCCTGATCCCTTTTATAAACTCCTCCACCTCTGCTCTGCCCTGCTGAGACCTCATCTTGAGCACTGCCTTCAGTTTGGGGCTCCCCAGTTGCAGAGGGACAGGGACCTGCTGGAGAGGGTCCAGGGGAGGGCTGTGAGGATGCTGAGGGGACTGCAGCAGTGCCTGGGGAGGAGAGGCTGAGGGACCTGGGGCTGCTTAGGCTGCAGAAGAGAAGCCTGAGAGGGGATTGAATCAATGTTTGTAAATGTGTGAGGGCTGGGGGTGAGGAGGGGGGGGACAGGCTCTGCTCACTGCTCCCTGCCATAGGCCAAGGAGCAATGGATGGAAGCTGCAGCACAGGAGGTTGCAGCTCAAGACAAGAGGCAACTTCTTGCCTGGGTGGGTCCCAGAGCAGTGGCCCAGGCTGCCCAGAGAGGTTGTGGAGTCTCCTTGTGTGGAGCCTTTGCAGACTCTGTCTGGCTGTGTTGCTGTGTGCCCTGAGCTAGCTTGGATGGTGCTGCTGTGGCAGGGGGGTTGGACTGGAGGAGCTCTTTGTGTCCCTGTCATCCCGTGAGCCTGTTCATCATAACTGAACATGTAATTTCCCATCTGAACATTCATTGTGCTCAGTATCCTCAGCAAATCCAGTTTCAGATGAGCAGCTCTTGTGGCAGACAGTGTTAGGTATTAAGTTAACCTCAGCAGATCACCATAAGAACCAGAGCAGAGGAAAGATTACAGTCTTATTCTCCCACAAAACTAAAAAAAAAATCTGACTGATTAGCTTTCTACATATATATATATCCAAAAAAATACTTGTCATACTAAGTCATGTGCTTGTATTTGGGTTTGCTCTGCTCTCCTCACACCCCACCTGCAGCACTGTCTGCAGCTCTGCAGCCCCCAGCACAAGCAGCACATGCAAGTGGTGGAGCCAGTGCAGAGGAGGCCACCAAGATGCAGCTGAGAGGGCTGCAGCAGCTCTGCTCTGAGCACAGGCACAGAGAGTTGGGGCTCTGCAGCCTGCAGAAGAGAAGGCTGTCAGGAGACCTTGGAGTGGCCTTGCAGGATCTGAAGGGGGCCTAGAAGAAGGCTGGGGAGGGACTATTGACAAGGGCTGGGAATGACAGGAGGAGGAGGAGGAGGAGGAATGGGTTTGAAGTGTCAGAGGGGAGACTGAAAGTGGATGTGAGGAAGGAGTGAGAGTGGTGAGACACTGGCACAGGTTGTCCAGGGAGGTTGTAGAGCACAGAAGCACAGAGTGGTATCACATTGGGTGCTTCTGTGCTACACAACCTCCCTGGAGGTGCTCAAGGCCAGGCTGGATGAGTCCTTGAGCAACCTGATCTAGCGGGAGGTGTCCCTGCCTGTGGCACAGAGGGGCTGGAACTGGCTGAGCTTTGAGGTCCCTTCCATCCTAAGCCATTCTGTGATTCTCTGATTCTATGTCTTTGGGGGCAGTACTCAGACTGAAGGCTGCTGAAGTGCTGCTATCTTGTAGTAGTTGCTTGCTTAGGACAAAGGCATCTGAAGAGGCAGCAGTGATGCTCTCAGGGTACAGAGCCAGCCTGAGGCTCACCCCAGTTGCATTATGTTGGTAGTGACAGGTGGAGGTTGAAGCCTCCTGGAGCCCCTGGCCCCTCTCACTGACACAGCTTCCCCCAGCAGCAGCCCTGCTAGACACAGCTCAGTGTCCCTGCATCCAAAACACCCAGAGCAGATCCTTCATTTCCAGAGCTTCACTCTGTTTGATCTCTTTTAAATGCTTTAGAGTGTCAGAGATGACCTTTTTATCTAACTTAATATTTTTTAAGTCCTCTGTTTGAAAGGCAAGGAAAAGGTAACTCAATCCCTCCTATGCAGCATGGTTCTTGGGAGGCCCCTTCCAGCCCCTGTCATTCTGTGATTCTGCGAGAGCAAAAGCTCCCTGAGGACGCTGAAATTTCATGTAAGCACCACTCCAGTTCTCCATTTGGAAAAGATTTTCATGTCACAGCCTTTTTAGATGGCATTTGGGTTAGTGTTTTGGTTTTCTTTTCCTTAAAAATCCATCTTTTCCAGGAAGTTACTGTATGAGGGGAAATGGGTCAGGAACTGGCTGGAGAGCAGGGCCCAGAGAGTGATGGTGAATGGAGCCACATCCATCTGGCAGCTGGCACTGGTGCTGTGCCCCAGGGAGCAGTGCTGGGAACAGTCCTGTTCAGTATCTTTATTGATGACCTGGACAAGGGGATTGAGGCCAGCATCAGTGAGTTTGCAGATAACACCAAGTTAGGAGCAGCTGTGGAGCTGCTGGAGGGTAGCAGGGTCCTGCAGAGGGACCTGGCCAGGCTGGATGGGTGGGCAGAGGCCAAGGGGATGAGATTGAACAAGGCCAAGTGCAGGGTTCTACACTTTGGCCACAACAACCCCAGGCAGTGCCACAGGCTGGGGACAGAGTGGCTGAGAGCAGCCAGGCACAGAGGGACCTGGGGGTGCTGGCAGATAGGAGCTGAAGAGGAGGCAGCAGTGTGCCCAGGTGGGCAGCAGAGCCAATGGCATCCTGGGCTGGAGCAGGAGCAGTGTGGGCAGCAGGAGCAGGGCAGTGCTTCTGCCCCTGTGCTCAGCACTGCTCAGCACACACCTTGAGTGCTGTGTCCAGTTCTGGTTGCCTCCATTCCAGAGAGATGTTGAGGTGCTGGAAGGTGTTGAGAGAAGGGCAGCAAGGCTGGGGAGGGGCCTGGAGCACAGCCCCAAGAGGAGAGGCTGAGGGAGCTGGGGGTGTGCAGCCTGCAGAAGAGGAGGCTCAAGGCAGAGCTCATTGCTCCACAGGCATGCTCTGGAAACAGCATCCAGAACCCAAATGAATACCCTCACAGATGCTGCACTGGAAACCAGTCACAAAAATTAAACCCAACCCCCTGAGCTCCATCACAGGGCATTAAAAAGTCCCCAGAGGCTCTTTGCTGACACTCACGGAAAGCTTGCTGTGTGCTTTCCTTCTCTGCCTCACCAGCTCCATGCTCACAGAGTGTCAGGGACCTGAAGGGACCCAAAGAGCTCATTCAGTCCAACCCCCCTGTGCCACAGCAGCACCATCCAAGCTAGCTCAGGGCACACAGCAACACAGCCAGACAGAGTTTGCAAAGGCTTCACACAAGGAGACTCCACAACCTCTCTGGGCAGCCTGTGCCACTGCTCTGGGACCCACACAGGCAAGAAGTTGCCTCTTGTCTTGAGCTGCAACCTCCTGTGCTGCAGCTTCCATCCATTGCTCCTTGGCCTATGGCAGGGAGCAGTGAGCAGAGCCTGTCCCCCCCTCCTCACTCCCAGCCCTCACACACTTACAAATATTGATTCAATCCCCTCTCAGGCTTCTCTTCTGCAGCCGAAGCAGCCCCAGGTCCCTCAGCCTCTCCTCCCCAGGCACTGCTGCAGTCCCCTCAGCATCCTCACAGCCCTCCCCTGGACCCTCTCCAGCAGGTCCCTGTCCCTCTGCAACTGGGGAGCCCCAGACTGAAGGCAGTGCTCAAGATGAGGTCTGAGCAGGTCAGAGCAGAGGCAAAGAAGAACCTCCCTGGATCTGCTGGGCACACTCTGCCTAATGCCCCCCAGAACCCCCTTGGCCCTCTTGTCCCCCAGGGCACATTGCTGTTATGTGTAGTTCTTTGGGGGATAAAGGTAAGTCCTTGTAGCCCTCCGCTGGACCTTCTCCAACCGATCCCTGTCCCTCCTCAAGCGGCGAGCCCCAAACTGACTGCAGCACATTTCAGCCGAGATCTCCACCAGCAGGCAATGCCATCAGCGCGGCAGTGCTGCCGGAGGGATCCTGCTCCTTCTCGCTCCGCGGAAGCAAAGGATGCGGTGCCGGCTCCCTGAGCTAGGGCTGCTCCTCAGCCGACACCCAGCGGGGACGAAAGCCTCTCTTCATGAGGCAGCGAAGGCTCCGCAGCGCTGCGGGCTGCAGCCGCGCTGGCCCAGGCACTGCCCAGGTATCCCCCAATTTTCTCGGCACGGCAATAAACACCTGAGCTAGGAGGGGTCGGCATCGCTCCGGACCCTTGCTCAGCGCCCTTCGCTACAGCACACCACGCACTGCGTTTTTTAATCGATCAGGCGACCACGGCGAAACTTATTATTTGTGCTGGAAATTCCCTCTGCTCCCCACCACCACTCTTCCATGCCCTCCCCGGCAGCTCTGCCCAAGCCAGCGCCCGTGTGCGGCTCCCGGGGCTGCGAGCCGCCGCTCCGCTCCGGGAAACCGGGGGAGAAAGGTGCCTGGGTGGGCAAAAAAATGCCTTCAATCTGCGGACCCTGCCGGGCCGGGCCGGGTCAGAGCCCCAGGGGCAGCTCCCTGCTCGGCATCACAGCAAGCCGCCAGCTTCTGGGGGCGGCTCGGGAGAGGCTTCTTGCCCTTCGTATGGTTTGATTTTTAATGGATATATTCCCCCCGTCAAGGTCTGGCCTCGGCATCCCCCCAGCTCGCTCGGCCCCGCTGCGCTCCTTACCTGCAGCCGCGGGGCGGTGGCGGAGCCTGCATCCCGCCGCGGAGGCGGCGCTTGGCCGTGCCCTGCCGAGCTGCTTCCCGGGGACGGCCCTGGGCGGAGAGGAGCAGGGAAAAGAGACACCCTCCCCGCGCCTCTCCGCCGAGGGACGCCCCCAGTCGGCGGGTCCCGATCCCCCCTCCCTTCCCCGCAGTGAGGAGGAGGAGGAGGAGGCGGGGAGGAAGGGGCGGCTCGGCGGCTCCCCGTTAACTCTTGTGCCCGCGGGCTGGCCTCATCCCTTGGTGCGAGGAGATGCAGGGCGCTGCTGAGGGGCCGGCAGCGGCGGTGCGATGCTCCGTCAGGGGGTAGCGGCGGCGGCAGGCTGCCCGAGCTCCTCTCAACCCAGGCTGATGCGAACCCTCCTGGCTCTGCTGATGATGAAAACGGCCAAGGAGGATTAGCCCGAGCTCGTTTAAAGGTTAAGCTCAAAGCTAACCTTCGCGGCTGGGTCCTGCCTGCAAGGCTTCCCAACCCGCTGCAAGGCTTCCCAACCCCACAGCGCTGAGGGGTAACGGTTTGAGGGTTTTAGTTCCCCCTCCTGCTCCAGCACCGATTGCTTATTAAAGCAGCCTAAGCGTGACAGATTGGTTCTACACTTGCATGTGTTTATAAATGCACAAGCACCCAGGACCCAGCCGTGCAGCAGCACTCTGGTGCCATTACTGCTGGAAACAGGAGCTCAGGAGATAGTCACAGAATGGGTTAGGTGGGAAGGGACCTCAGAGCTCAGCCAGTCCCAACCCCCCTGTGCCACAGGCAGGGAAACCTCCCACTAGAGCAGGTTGCTCAAGGCCTCATCCAACCTGGCCCTGAACACCTCCAGGAAGGTTGTGGAGCACAGAAGCACCCAATGGGATCTTTGATCTTTGATCACATTGGTTGCTTCAGTGCTCCACACCCTCCCTGGGCAACCTGTGCCAGTGTCTCACCATCCTCACTGCAAACAACTTCCTTCTAACATCCACTTTCAATCTCCCCTCTCACACTTCAAATCCATTCCTCCTCCTTCTCCTGTCATTCCCAGCCCTTGTCAATAGTCCCTCCTCAGCCCTCCTGCAGCCCCCTTCAGACCCTGCAAGGCCACTCCAAGGTCTCCTGGCAGCCTTCTCTTCTGCAGGCTGCAGAGCCCCAACTCCCTCAGCCTGTGCTCACAGCAGAGCTGCTGCAGCCCTCTCAGCATCTTGGTGATCCAAGACCTTATAAATGATCACAGAGAGGGAAGGCAGCAATGAACCAACCCAAGCCAGAGTGGCAGGGAGCTCAGCACAGCTCACACAGGCTGCTGAAGGTACTGGAGCTCTTCACTGGTTTAGGTAACCTCTTGTCCCAATAAGCTTTGAAAGTACCTGGACAGAGGGCTGTGAGGAAACAGTGGGAGCATGGCTGTGCATGGATGGGGCTTCCCAAACTGCCAAGGTGACTCAGGAGCATCCATTCTTTTCAGTTTGACCATCACACTTCAACTGGAAAAAAGAAAAAAAAAAATACCAAAAAACCAACAATAGTGACAGGGAAGATGACAGGAACAAGCTGAGAAGAGCCACAATGAAGACACAGGACCCTAATGTTCCATTAAATATACCAAAGTCGTAGAGTCATGATGAAGTTCTTGGTCTACATTGTGAAGCTATTCAACAGCCAGTGCATATGAACCTTCTCAGCTGCTTCAGAGAGCTTTGCCTGACCTGTAGGATGTGGCTGCCCCTTGCACTGTGCTGCCATGTCCCTGTCACTCCATACCTCCACGTGGGGCTGCTCATTCAGTTCTGCAAGGCAGTGTCAGCTGCACTGATTGCTACAGACCAGTGAGGCTCTGCCATTCCCAGATCCTCTCAGATCTCTTTTTGCCTCCTGCTGCCTCCAGGTGCCAAGCTTACTGCAGCAAAAGCTGACACACAACAGGTCACAGTCAGCACCGGCAGGACCTCCTACTCAGCTGGAGGTAGGAACTGGACATGAGGACAGGCTGAGAGAGTTGGGGCTCTGCAGCCTGCAGAAGAGAAGGCTGCCAGGAGACCTTGGAGTGGCCTTGCAGGGTCTGAAGGGGGCTGCAGGAGGGCTGGGGAGGGACTATTGACAAGGGCTGGGAATGAGAGGAGGAGGAGGAGGAGGAATGGGTTTGGAGTGTCAGAGGGGAGATTGAAAGTAGATGTTAGAAGGAAGTTGTTTGCAGTGAGGGTGGTGAGACACAGGGTGGTGGGCACAGGTTGCCCAGGGAGGGTGTGGAGCACTGAAGCAACCAATGTGATCAAAGATCCCATTGGGTGCTTCTGTGCTCCACAGCCTCCCTGGAGGTGTTGAGGACCAGGCTGGATGAGGCCTTGAGCAACCTGCTCTAGTGGGAGGTGTCCCTGCCTATGGCACAGGGGGTTGGAACTGGCTGAGCTTTGAGCTCCCTTCCAACCTAAACCATTCTCTGATTCTATGACTGACAGAGCAAACTGCAGCCCTTTACTCCTCCTCCTGACACAATTAAAAGACCCTGTTAATTTTTTTTTTCTCTATTAAAAAGGATTTAGGTCCCTAAATTAAGTGAGCAAGAATTAGGAAAGCCATCAGGCTGCCCATGGAGCCCTCCTTCAGTCCTCTGGTGCACGTGGGCTGCAAGCCTGTCCTCAATTACCAAGCTGCCTGCACTTGGAACATCTCAAATCATGTGGTGGCAAGCATGTGAGCCTGCATAATTCTGGCTCCTCCTGTGCTCCCATTCATTCACTGCTGCACTTCCAGGGTCTCTTTTCTGCTTATCCCTTAAGCAGCACTCATGTGGCAATTTCTCTTGCCCTGGTTTCTCTGAAACCATTTACCCTTAGAAAGGGTGAATCAGGTAAAGGCTTTTGCCACAGGGTCACAGAGACTGCTAAATATTCCTTCCATGGTACTGCTGATTTTTCACCAAAGGCAAGAAAATGAAAAGGTGAATGACTGAGAGCAGCCCTGAGAAACAGGACCTGGGGGTCTGGGGTGATGCAAAGCTCAACATGAGCTGGAGAACAGCTCTGAGCAACAGAACCTGGGGGTCTAGATTGTTGCAAAGCTTAACATGAGCTGCAGAACAGACCTGAGAAACAGGACCTGGGGGTCTGGGGTGATGCAAAGCTCAACATAAGCTGGAGAGCAGCTCTGAGGAACAGGATCTGGGGGTGCAGGTTGATGCAAAGCTCAAATGAGCTGCAGAACAGACCTGAGTGACATGGCAGGGGGGTTGGAACTAGGTGATCCTTGTGTTCCCTTCCAACCCTGACTGATTCTATGATTCTAACAGGACCTGGGGGTCTGGGCTGGTGCAAAGCTGAAGATGAGGCTGCAGTGGGAGTGCAGCCCAGACAGCAACTGTGTGCTGGGCTGCAGCAAGAGCAGCTGTGGGCAGCAGGGCAAGGGAGGGGATTGTGCCCCTTGGCTCTGCTCTCCTCACACCCCACCTGCAGCACTGTCTGCAGCTCTGCAGCCCCCAGCACAAGCAGCACATGCAAGTGGTGGAGCCAGTGCAGAGGAGGCCACCAAGATGCAGCTGAGAGGGCTGCAGCAGCTCTGCTCTGAGCACAGGCACAGAGAGTTGGGGCTCTGCAGCCTGCAGAAGAGAAGGCTGCCAGGAGACCTTGGAGTGGCCTTGCAGGGTCTGAAGGGGGCTGCAGGAGGGCTGGGGAGGGACTATTGGCAAGGTCTGGTGATGAGAGGAGGAGGAGTGAGGGTGGTGAGACACTGGCACAGGCTGCCCAGTGATGTAGAGTTTTGTAGCTCACATTGGGTTTCACAACTTCCCTGGAGGTGTTCAGGACCAGGCTGGATGAGTCCTTGAGTGACCTGTTCTAGTGGGAGGTGTCCCTGCCTATGGCACAGGGGGGTTGGAACTGGCAGAGCTTTGAGCTCCCTTCCAACCTAACCCATTTTGTGATTCTATGAAGGGAAACAAGGACAGAAAGAAAGAGAGGGAAACCAGAAAGCCAAAGTTTTTAGGCTGCAGCAGCAGGGAAATAAGGAACTGAGGTCAGTCTTCATGTTCTCACAGAGCTTCCTTCTCACAAGGCTCCACTCCCCAGTGCCAAGCCTTACACAGAGACACAGTCACAGATGGCAGCAAAGGGAAGGCACTGAGCTGCCCTGGTGCCCTCATTTATTTATTTACAAATGATGCTGCACTGCTTGGAATGAGATTTTCTTCATTTGTGACAAAATCCCCCTTCAGACACTGCAAGGCCACAAGAAGGTCACCTGGGAGCCTTCTCCTCTCCAGCCTGCACAGCCCCAACCTCTCCTCACAGCAGAGCAGCTCCAGCCCTCTGAGCATCACAGAAGAATTTGTCCCTTGTCCTATCCCCACAGTCCATCCTCTGATTTTTTAAAGAAACCTCAGCCTCTCTGCTTCTGATTTGCTTCCAGGAGTTCTGACACTACAAAAGACCCTCAGTGCTGTGCTAATGCTGAGTGCTGAGCCCTGCTGCAGGGCACTACAGACTTAGCTTGCATGGGGTAAGAAAGCAGAACTAATTTCTTGGAAGTCCAGCAAAATGAAACACCTCTCTCTCTCCAAGCACACAGGCTTAGCCTGCAGGCAAGTCCATCCTGTGAGGGATCTTGCATGTGTGGCCTTCACCTCTGCCATGCTGTGAGGATTAACCAGTTAAGGTTTGTCAAGGCCTTTGAAGATTACAGGGCATTAAGTTGCATAAGTGCTAAGCTCTATTATTCAATAGTTAAGTATTACAACCAAGCCCTGCAGGACAAGTGCTGAGCACCTCACTAGTCTGAGCCTTGGTGGCTTCAGGACAGCTGCTGCAAGAGGCAAAGCAGAGCTGACCACAAGAGTGAAGCCAAGCCAAACTCACCAGGTTCAAGGAGGCCAAGTGCAAGGTCCTGCAGCTGGGTCAAGGCAATCCCAAGCACCAATACAGGCTGGGCAGGGACTTGAGAGCAGCCCACAGGAGTTATGTGACCTCAGTGGATGAGAGCAGCCCTGAAGAGAGGGACCTGGGGGTGCTGGTGGAGGAGAAGCTCAGTGTGAGCTGCAGTGTGCTCTGGCAGCCCAGAGAGCAACCAGAGCCTGGGCTGCAGCAGGAGCAGTGTGGGCAGCAGGGCCAGGGAAGGGATCCTGCCCCTCTGCTGTGCTCTGCTGAGAGCCCACCTGGAGTAGTGCATCCAGTGCTGGAGCCCCTGGGACAAGAGGGATGTGGAGATGCTGGAGGTGTGCAGAGAAGGGCCCCGAGGATGCTGAGAGGGCTGCAGCAGCTCTGCTGTGAGCACAGCCTGAAAGAGTTGGGGCTGTGCAGGCTGCAGAAGAGGAGGCTCCCAGGGGACCTTCTGGTGGCCTTCCAGGATCTGAAGGGGGCTACAAAAAAGCTGGGGAGGGACTTTTGAGGCTATCAGGGAGTGACAGGACTGGGGGGAAATTGAACCAAACTAGAAATGGGGAGATTGAGGCTGGAGGTGAGGAGGAAGTTGTTGAGCATGAGAGTGGTGAGAGGCTGGAATGGGTTGCCCCTGCAGGGAGGTGTTTGGGGCCAGATCCCTGGAGGTGTTTTTGGCCAGGCTGGCAGAGGCTGTGGGCAGCCTGCTCTAGGGTAGGGTGTCCCTGGGCATGGCAGGGGGGTTGGGACTGCCTGATCCTTGTGGGCCCTTCCAACCCTCACTGACTCAGGCAGGCACAAGGCTCTGTCATGCTGTTTCTGTTTTGGCAGTGTGCTGTGGCTAACAAGCACTCTGCCCTTTGGCTACCACAAATAAAAAACCACCAGCACCAAAAAAAAAACCAAAACAACAAAACCCAAACAACAAAAATACCCAAAGAAAGAAACAGCAACTGCTGCTGCTGCTGAAAAATGACTTCACAAACACAGGGAGAGGAAGGCTGACAGCAAAATGCAACTCAGCAAATCACAGAATCACAGAGTGGCTCAGGTTGGAAGGGAGCTCAGAGCTGATCCCCTGCAGCCTCCCCACCCTGCCCAGGGACACCTCTCAGCTCCACTCAGCTGCTCAAGGCCTCATCCAGCCTGGCCTGCAGCACCCCCAGCAAGGAGGCAGCCACAGCCTCCCTGGGCAGCCTGTGCCAGGCTCTCAGCACCCTCACTGCAGATGAGCTTCCCATCAGTCAAAGCAGCTGCATCAAATAAGCCCCAGATGCTCTCAGTCTGATTGCTAAGGACAGTCTCTGTGTCCCATCTGTCAACACATATTTTGCCTTCAGTCATTTGAAGTTTATTTCAGTCAAAGCTGAACTATCTCTGAAGTAAGACTCAGCAGTGTGCAGGTCCTACCCAGGCCTGCTGACCCTAGCCAAGATTTTCAGCTGGTGTGACTGATGTGCTTGGTCCATCTGTGGGTTTTGGGTTTGGAGCAGAGTCAGTGGTTCTGCTTGGGTAGGAAGGGTGGCAGAATGGGCACCCTAAGGAGCCCTGCATTTTGGTGCAGATTTCTTTGATCTCCTGCTATGTTCCAGAACAATTCTGTGTCAGTTAAGTTTTCTGCATCACCACTGCAGCTGTGTCTCACTTCAGTATCTGAGAGTGAAAGAAGGAATTTAGAACCATAGAATCAATCAGGGCTGGAAGGGACCACAAGGATCAGCCAGCTCCAACCCCCCTGCCATGCCCAGGGACACCCTACCCTAGAGCAGGCTGCCCACAGCCTCTGCCAGCCTGGCCAAAAACACCTCCAGGGATGAGGCTTCCACCACTTCCCTGCAGGGGCAACCCATTCCAGGCTCTCACTGCCCTCATGCTGAACAACTTCTTCCTAACATCCAGGCTGACTCTACCCATTTATAGCTTGGTTCCATTCTCCCCAGTCCTATCCCTCTTTGGCAGCCTCAGAAGTCCCTCCCCAGCTTTCTTGTAGCCCCCTTCAGATGCGGAGAGGCACAGAGGTGCTGCAGGACTGCTGACACCAGGCACTGTAGATGTGAGGCTGGCACAGTGCTGGCCCCTGAGCTGCATCCCAGCATGCTGAAGCCATGAGCCCCTCTTTGGCATGCAGGGAAGAAGATCTCAATTTATCTACCTTACAGAGACTAATTGTTATTCAGGGGCAGTCTCTTTGCAGGACAAAACACTCCCAGAGCACCTCAGAGAGCACTTCTTGCTCATGCAGAAGTGCTTTAGCAGGGCACAAGGGCAGGCAGAGAGGAGCACACACACACACACATAGACACAGACACAGACACAGACACACACACTCTGTCTGCTCTGTGGCTAAGAATAAAGCTTCCCTAAAGTGTTCTGACATTCTGAGAGGAACTGAAGCATATAAACAAACTGCACTTCACTGGATGGCCCCAGCATGAACTGAAGTGCAGCTGTAGAGACAAGCAAAGGTAAGAGAGGGCAGAGAGAGAGGGAATGGTGAGCCTGAAAACACTGATCCTTGTCCTTGCCTTGTCCTTGCTTTTCCTTGGAAGGCATAAACTTGGCTTCCTCTATTACATTATTAACAACCACTGTGTCATGGGAGACCAGGAGTAGTGTGGGCAGCAGGGCCAGGGAGGGGATTCTGCCCCTCTGCTGTGCTCTGCTGAGAGCCCACCTGGAGTAGTGCATCCAGTGCTGGAGCCCCTGGGACAAGAGGGATGTGGAGATGCTGGAGGTGTGCAGAGAAGGGCCCCGAGGATGCTCAGAGGGCTGCAGCAGCTCTGCTGTGAGCACAGCCTGAAAGAGTTGGGGCTGTGCAGGCTGCAGAAGAGGAGGCTCCCAGGGGACCTTCTGGTGACCTTCCAGGATCTGAAGTGGGCTACAGAAAAACTGGAGAGGGACTTTGAGGCTGTCAGGGAGTGAGAGGAGTGGGGGGAATGGAGCAAAGCTGGAGGTGAGGAGGAAGTTGTTGAGCACGAGAGTGGTGAGAGGCTGGAATGGGTTGCTCCTGCAGGGAGGTGTTTGGGGCCAGATCCCTGGAGGTGTTTTTGGCCAGGCTGGCAGAGGCTGTGGGCAGCCTGCTCTAGGGTAGGGTGTCCCTGGGCATGGCAGGGGGGTTGGGACTGGCTGATCCTTGTGCTCTCTTCCAGCCCTGACTGACTCTGTGCTCACACAGTAAGTGGGTTTGCAGTTTAAGCACTGCCAGCCAGACTGGGCACAGAGCTGTGCACCAGCTCTGCATGCACAGCAAAGGCTTTTAGGGCTTGATAAGCACATTCCTGCCCTCACACTGGGACAACACACACAGCTCCTCCTAAAGCTGAGCCGTGCATGCTGCCAAGCCATCTGTTAGAAGATGTGGTGAGTTATATAACCCAAGTCTCAATTATTTCCTCACAGCATAACTGCTCTGGTTTTGATAGCAACAAAGAGGAGACTGCACCTCAAACACCCCCACAAAGCTGGGAAATGCAAGGCAGGAACTGTACAAGACCTGTGCCACAGGCTCACAGGATGACAGGGACCCAAAGAGCTCATCCAGTCCAACCCCCCTGCCACAGCAGCACCATCCAAGCTAGCTCAGGGCACACAGCAACACAGCCAGACAGAGTCTGCAAAGGCTCCACACAAGGAGACTCCACAACCTCTCTGGGCAGCCTGTGCCACTGCTCTGGGACCCACACAGGCAAGAAGTTGCCTCTTGTCTTGAGCTGCAACCTCCTGTGCTGCAGCTTCCATCCATTGCTCCTTGGCCTATGGCAGGGAGCAGTGAGCAGAGCCTGTCCCCCCCCTCCTCACCCCCAGCCCTCACACATTTACAAACATTGATTCAGTCCCCTCTCAGGCTTCTCTTCTGCAGCCTAAGCAGCCCCAGGTCCCTCAGCCTCTCCTCCCCAGGCACTGCTGCAGTCCCCTCAGCATCCTCACAGCCCTTCCCTGGACCCTCTCCAGCAGGTCCCTGTCCCTCTGCAACTGGGGAGCCCCAAACTGAAGGCAGTGCTCAAGATGAGGTCTCAGCAGGGCAGAGCAGAGAGGCAGGAGAACCTCCCTGGATCTGCTGGACACACTCTGCCTAATGCCCCACAGGACCCCACTGTCCCTCTTGGCCCCCAGGGCACATTGCTGTGCCATGGATGTTCTCCCCCAGCACTCTCAGCTCCCTCTCCTTGGGGCTGCTCTCCAGCAGTCCCCTCCCAGCCTGTGCTGCTGCAGTTTATTCTTTCTCCCCAGGTGCAGAGGTTGCTGTCACCCAGCTGCTGTTGGTAAGAGCACATCAGCTCTGGAGGAGCACTGGCAGCCCAGGCACAGCTGATCATCACAACAGGCAGGAGAGGAGGAGGGCAGAAAGAGAGAAGCAGCTTCTGAACTGTTGCTGGATTTTTGGCTGGTCACTTTAGATACCTCAAGCACCCTACCAGCTGCTGCTATTGATCAGCCAAGAGACATGGAAGCCTTCCTGCTGCTGCACAAAGTCCAGGAGAGCAGAACAAACTGAGGAGGATGGCAGCAGTGCTTAGCTGGGTCATTTTGCTTCACTGTCAGCAGTGAGACTTGTGGCTTTTTAGTAAGCTCAGAAGCCTTCACAGAACCACAGAGTGATTGGCATTGGAATGGGCTGCCCAGGGAGGTGGTGG
>VWZI01002208.1:0-18709 GCA_013396835.1 Psilopogon haemacephalus
CTGCTCCCTGCAGCTGCCCCTGCCCCCTGCAGCTGCCCCTGCCCCCTGCAGCAGTCCCTGCTCCCTGCAGCAGTCCCTGCTCCCTGCAGCTGCCCCTGCCCCCTGCAGCTGCCCCTGCCCCTGCAGCAAAGCACCCCGCAGGAGGAGGGCAGGGCTGTGCTGTGCTCTCTGCCTGATGCTGCCTGCAGGCTTTGGGAGCTCAGGGGAGCTGGGAGCAGCTCCTCGGAGCCAGGACTGAGCCCTTCAGCTTCGCCTCACCAGCGAGGGTCTGGCAGGTGCTGGGTGTGGAGCTGTGCTTGTGCAATGCTTCTGTGCTCCACAGCCTCCCTGGGCAGCCTGTGCCAGTGTCTCACCACCCTCACTCTAAGCAATTTCTTCCTCCTCTCCAGTCTAAGCCTACCCTGCTCTAGTTTTAAACCATTGCCTCTCACCCTGGCACTCCCAACCCCTGCCCAAAGTCCCTCCCCAGCCCTCCTGTAGCCTCCTTCAGGCACTGCAAGACTGCTCCGAGGTCTCCCTTGAAACCTTCTCTCCCCCAAGCTGAACAGCTCCAACTGTCCCAGCCCTCTGAGCATCTTCATGGCCTCCTCTGGACCCACTCCAGCAGGTCCATGTCCTTGTGCTGGGGGCCCCAGGGCTGGCCACAGCACCCCAGCTGTGGTCTCAGCAGAGCAGAGCAGAGAGGCAGAGTCACCACTTTTGATCTGCTGGTGACACTTGTTTGGATGCAGCCCAGGAGGTGGTTGGCTCTGTGTGGGCTGCCAGCTGGTGCCAAGCAGCTCAGCACCCCCCAGGTCCTTCTCTGCAGGGCTGCTCTCAAGCCACTCCTCACCCAGCCTGGATGTGTGCTTGGGGCTGCCTCCTTTGCTGTTCTTCTCCACAGCTCTCCTGTGTCCTTTCCCAGCCCCCAGGGCTGTCACTGCAGCCTCTTCAGGCTGTTGTCCAGCCTGGACAAAGCTCTGCCCCAGCCCCAGGCAGGGCTCCCATCCCTTGCAGATGCTTCAGATGGTGAGCAGAGGTTGCTTTGTGGTCCAAAGTATGCAGGCTTAGCTCCTGGCTGGGCCAAATGTGTGTCCAAGGGTGGCCACCAGGGACCTCATCTAACCCATTTACAGCTCTAACCCTCTTCTGATCCCTGCTAAATCCACGTCCTCAGGCATGCCTTGTGGACATGAGGGCCTCCAGCTAAGCTCCTGCTGTACACAGGAGCTGTTTCCTTTTATCCTTGTTAATTATGTTGCCTTCTGGCTTGTTGGGCTGGGGCTTGCCTCCTCACTTGGAGATCTGGCAGGACCTGGTGGCTGGCACGAGCAGGTCCCCTGCACCACGTCCCCAATCATCATCTCAGCCCCAGAGTGATCCCATCCTGCCCTGCCCTCTGCATGCAGGTGTCTGAAGAGCAGCACTTGGCCAGGCACAGGAAGAGGCTGCCCAGGGAGGTGCTGCAGTCCCCAGCCCTGGAGGGCATCCAGAGCCATGGAGATGTGGTGCTGAGGGCCATGGCTTAGTGGTGCCCTGGCAGTGCTGGGGTAAGGCTTGGACTGGATGATCTCAAAGACCTGTTCCAACCAAAACTGTTCCAAGACTCCATGATTTGAGGCCCAGTGGCCAAAAAGAGGCTGTGCCAACACCGTGTCCACAGCTCCTGCTCCTGAACAGGGAGGAAACAAAGAGCTGAAGCCTGTGAGAAGAAAAGGGAGGCTGGAAGGAGTTCAGGCTCTGGCCAGAGGCTTCCTAGCAGACACAGAGAGATGCCCTGCAGCTACAGAGTGCCAAAGCCTGCTGCCTGGGAGCAGAAGCTCTGCTGAGGGCTGAGCTGTTCAGGCATGGGTCCAGGGGCAGCCATGGCTGGCAGAGGGGTAGGGGAGCAGACCTCTGCTGTGTCCCACTGGAGCCATAATGGTCCATGAAAGCAGGATGATGCCAGCCTGCCCTGGCCTCCTGGCACTGGCAAAGAGCTGAGGGGCCCAGGGGGCTGCCCTGTGCACGAGACTGAGCTCCAGCAAGCATCCTACACTCTCTCCAGCACCTCCCTGACTCTCTTGAGCTGAAGAGGCCAGAACCTGACCCAGTACAGCAGCTGTGCCCGCTCTAGAGCAGAGTAGAGGAGACCTTCCCTTGCCACTCTCTTTAACCCACCTGAGGAGCCCTTTGCCCTCCCTGGGCAGGAGGTCACAGTGCTGTACAAGGTGAGCTGCAGCTCCCTGCTGCTCAGCTGCCTCCACTGGCCACAGTCTGGCCCCATCCTCTCATCCCCCCAACCTCCCTTTATCTCTTGCTAAGCACTGCTCAGATGCCCTCTGGAGCTGCTCTTCTGCAGGCTCTCAGCCCCAGGGCTCTCAGCCAGCTGCTGCTGCTGGAGCAGGGCAGGGGTGAGTCAGAGCAGCGAGCTCCAGCAGCACCCTCAGTGGGGAAGAGGCAGGAACTGCCCCAGATTTCATGGTGGCTAACTCAGCCTGCAGCTGCTGGGAACATCTGGCTGAGAGGTGAGCAGCCCTGCCAGGAGCAGGCTGTCCCACCTGCAGGCAGTGCAGCAGCAGTCACACACAGCCAGGACACGTGTGGGCAGCAGGGGCAGGCAGCCTGGGAGCTGCAGAGGCAGCCTCAGCTCCTGCTGCTGCTGCTGCTGCTGCTGTGGTAGGCTCAGAGCCACCCCAACAACCAAATCCACCCAGACTGCTGCAGGCAAACCCACCCAGACCACTCCAAACAAACCCACCCAGACCACAGCCACCAAACCCACCCAGACTGCTGCAGGCAAACCCACCCAGACCAACCAAACCAGCCAGACCACAGCCACCAAAGTCACCTAGAGACTGTGTAGAAAGGTTTGTAGAGATAGGCTGAGAGGCAATGGTTTAAAAGTGGAGCAGGGCAGGGTTAGGTTGGACATCAGGAGGGAGTCCTGCACAGTGAGGGTGGGGAGAGACTGGCACAGGTTGCCCAGGGCTGTGGTGCAGGTCCCACCCCTGGAGATGTCCAAGGTCAAACCTGGCGGTCCCTGAGCAACCTGATCTAGTTGGAGGTGTCCCTGCTGATGACCTTCAAGCATCTCCTCCAACACCTCCTATGATCCTGTGACAATTCAGCTACAGGGAAATGCTGGCTCCAGTCTGAGGTGGCAATGGGGAGCAGGAAGGAGGCAGCAGCAGGAGAGTGCAGAGCTGAAGGTCCAGTTTCTGGGAGCTGAGAAATGGGAAGTGACAAAGGCTGAGCTCCCTGTGCCGTGGGAGGAGATGTCCTTGGCACTCAGAGCCCAGCTCAGCATTTCTGCTGGCTGCAGCTCAGTGCTGCAGGCCCTGCCCTGGAGCTGGTGTCACTGTGGCACAGGCAGAAGCTGTGGATCCTTCTTCCCCTCCCTGCAGATGTGCTCCTGCAGCCAGAGAGGCAGAGCAGTGTGGGGAGAGGAGAGGCAAACACTGCCCACAGAGCAAGGCAGAGCCAGCCTCAGGATCCCAGGATCCCAGCCTCACAGGATGTCAGGATCTCACAGGATCTCACAGGATCCCAGGCTCAAGGGATCCCAGGATCACACAGGCTCACAGAGAGCCTAGGACGAGGACTGAGGCTGGCAGGAGGACTCCCTTGTGTAGACACTGGGGATGGTGAGCTCCAGATTTGGCTTCCAGTGCAAGGCTGCAGGGGCTGCCAGGGTGGGGATGCAGCTCCCAGAAGCTCTGCAGATGAATGTTTGCTCTTTGTTTCCCCCTTGGGTGTGCACAGTGTGGAGAGAAGGTCAAGCAAAGGAGTCCCTGCTCTGTTCCCATTCCCATGGGAAGCATTTGCCACCAAACAGAGGTTGCTGAAGGGGAAGGAAAAAGAAGAGGAACCCAACCCATAAATCCAAAGGCACCTTGGAGGCTGCTCCTGCTCCACAGGCACTGCTGTCAGCTCAGGGCTGGGCTCTCTGGAGCTGGCAGATGCTCTGTTGGTTGTGCCCTGCTTTGCCATCTCAGGGGGAGCCTGCTGGGGGTTGGGACCTTCTCAGGTGGAACCTGCTAGATTCCAGTTTGTGCCTGTTGATGGCCACCTCTGGGAAGAGTCTGGCCCAGCCTCTTGCCCCTCACTCTTTATCTCTTGCTGAGCAGTGCTCAGATCCCCTCTCAGGCTCTTCTCCTCTCAGCAGCCCCAGGGCTCTCAGCTTTTCCTCCTCACAGAGATGCCCCAAGCCCCTCAGCATCCTTGCAGCCTTTGTTCCCTGCCTCTCTTCACACCACGCTGATGCCTGTGCCCACAGGAGACTTTCCCTGGGCTGACAACTTGGCTGACCAGAAAGAAAGGAAAGAAACCAAAGCGAGACGTGGAGGGAAGGCGACTGGAGAGCTGACCTGAGCAGTGGGGCCAGGCTTTGAGCAGCCTTGAAAGGAAACTGCAATTAAAAGCAGTGAAGTAAACAGCAGAGGGATTAAATTCCAGGTGGCTTCAGCAGAGCCAGAGCCTGGCAGGTTGGCTTCAGAGCTTGCTTTAAGCTATCTGCTCCCCCAGACAAAGGCGCCGAAGTAGATCTCATCTCCCTGGACCTCAGTCAAGCATTTGATGTAATGCACATGAGAAATCATTAATTAAGCTGGTGAGGAGATGTGGGATCCGTGCAGAAGTGCTGAGGAATGAGGGCAGGAGATGGGAAGTGGCCGGAGGGGAGGCAGCAGTGGAGGCTGTGAAAGGCAGAGAGCCCCAAGCTGCAGGCAGGAGGAGGAGGAAGCTCCTGCAGCATCCATCCGGGGCTGGTGGTGCTCTCTGTTTCCACTAATGAGCCTTGCACCAAAGGTAGCAGCCCCAGCAGCAAACCTGCTGAGGGTTCTGAGGAGGATGGCAGCAGAGGAATATCAAAGAGCAGCTACTGGGTGACCTTACAGACTGCAGGAAGAGGCCTGGAAGGGAATTCAATAGTACAAAAGTGAGGTCAGGCACTCAGGAACTGATACAGGAACTGCAGCTGGAGCTGGGAGCACAAGGAGCCTGCTGGGGGGGCAGGCAGCTAAGGACCAGAGAGTGACAGGAAGGTTCCTGGGAGCTGGGCTGGAGAGAGAGCTGGGCAGAGGAACCCTGCAGCTCTGCAGGCACTGCACTGCTGAGGGCTCAGCATCAGCACTGCCACCAGCCCTGCTCCCCCTGAGACCCTCCCAGCCAAGCCCAGCTCCCATCTTTGAGAGGACTCAGCCTGGCAGCCCACCAGGAGCACACAACCCTGCCTGGTAGGGGTGGGGAGGGAGCTCTGAGCTCAGCCAGTCCCAGCCCTGCTCCAGCAGGGCACCCCCAGCAGCCTGCTCAGCAGCACAGTGCCAGGGGGGTTGGGAGCTCTGCACACAAGGACACTGCACAGCCTCTCTGGGCAGCCTGCTCCAGGCTCCAGCACCCTCACAACCAACAACTTTCTCCTGCTGGGTGCCAGTTTGTGCCCAGTGCCCCTTGTGCTGTCCCTGGGCACCACTCAGCAGAGCCTAGCCCCAGTCTCCTGCCCCCCACAGCTCCTTTATCCCTCACTGGGCATTGCTCAGCTCCCCTGGAGGTGTTTGAAAGCTGTTTGGCTGTGGTGCTTGGGGCTGTGGTTTGGGGTGAGCCTTGGGGGGTAGGGCTATGGGCTGCACTCTGTGATCCTGAGGGGCTTTGCCAACTGGGATGGTTCTGTGGTTCTGTGATGGCCTCTGGAGTGCTGTGGTGGGCACAGGGAGGTGTGAGGCTCTGCCACCCATCCCCACTGTCCCCTGCCTCTCCTCCAGCCCAGGCTGGTGAGACCTGCAGCTGCTGCTGCTGCCAGGCTGCCTTCCCCCGTGCTGTGACCTGCCGAGGCTGATGTGTCACTTCTCCATCCCACCTGACAGCTCAGCACATCCAGCAGGGCTGGCAGGACACAGGCACAACCCAGCGAGCACAGCAGGCTCCAGAGCTGGCAGCAGCTGCTCCTGCTCCTGCTCCTGCTCCTGCTCCCAGCAGCTCTTCAGCAGCTCTCCAGCATGGCAGCAGCAGCAGCTCCTTGACTGGAGACCTGCAGGATGTCAGCTGCTGGGAGGAAGCCTGTGTGGGGCTGGTGGCAGTGGCTGCCAGGTGTGGTGTGGTGACCTGGAGCCTCTGCAGCACAGCCCAGGGGCTGTGAGCCAGGATTTGAGCCTGCCCCTGGGCTTCCTGCCCAGCAGGGTGGCCAGCAGGACTGCAGAGGTGATTGCCTCCATGCTCTGGGCACTGGTGAGGTCACTCCTTGAATGCTGGGTTTGGTCTTGGGTCTTGGAACCATGGAATCACAGAATCATCTGGCTTGGAAGGGACCTCAGGAGGTCCTCCAGCCCAAGCCCCCTGCAGTGGGTAGAGCTGGAGCCCCTCAGCACAGCCCTTTGCAGCAGACAGTGGTGGAGCCCTGTGGCTGCCTTCCCTCTCCTGAGCCAGCTGCTGCTATAGTCCCAGATGCTTCCAGCACAAAAGGATCACAGAACCCTTCAGGGTTCTGAACTGCCAGGGCTGGACCTCAAGGATCATCCAACTCCAACCCCCCTGAGTGAGGTTGCTCAGAGCCTCATCCAGCCTGGCCTGAAACACCTCCAGGGCTGAGGCTTCCACCACCTCCCTGGGCAGGCTGTGCCAGAAGAAGGCTCCCAGCAGTGTGCTTGGGTGACAGAGAGCTCCGTGGCTGCACCCAGGAGTGGTTCTAGTTTGTGGTGCTTTGCTCAGACAGGCGAGAGGCAGGAGCTGTGTCTGTGCCCAGCCGCTTGGGTTTTAATGGGATTAACCATCCCAGGGCTAAGCAAAACCTCTGCTCCGACGCTTCCAGCCTGAGGAATTTCTCTCTTTGTTCCAGATGACATTTAGGAACAAATTCCCTTTCAAAGTCTTCTTCCTCCTTCTGTCTGAAGGAGCCCAAATTGCAGTGACGTCTGTGAGCTTTGTTGACACTCAACATTTGGGCTGCTCCGAAAGAAAAAGCTTCCAGAACTTCATTTCCAGGGAGGGGAGGGAAAAAAAACAACAAAACCAAACAAACCACCAACAACAACCACCACAAACCGGCAAAATCAGACTCTGATGAGCCTCTTTCATTTGCAAATGAAGGAGAAAAAAACCCCAAAGTCACATCCTCTGCGTTCCCCGGGAGCAAACAGCTCCTTTCCTCCTGCCTCGGGCTCAGAGGCCACACGGGGCAGGGAGGAGGTCTCCGTGGGGGTCTGCAGCTGCTGCCCAGCTGTGGAGGTTGGGGTGCTGGTGCAAAGCCCTGTGAGGGGTGATGGAGATGGTGCAGGCAGCCTTAGGATGTAGCTGAGAGGCTGAGGTACTCCCAGGTCCAGGTCTCATTCAAGTTGCTCTGCAGCAGAAGATGTCCCCTGCAGATGCCACCCAAACTCCCACCCAAGCTCTTCAGCAGCATCCTCTGCCCTGCCCTAGAGAGGCCTCACATGGAGCTTGTGTCCAGCTCTGGGCTCTCCAGTCTCAGACAGGGAACTGCTGGGGAGAGTCTAACAGAGGTCACAAAGCTGCTGAGGGGCCTGGAGCAGCTCTGTGAGGAGCAAAGGCTGAGAGCCCTGGGGCTGAGAGCCTGCAGCAGAGCAGCCCCAGAGGGCAGCTGAGCAATGCTCAGCAAGAGCTGAAGGAGCTGTGGGGGGCAGGAGGCTGGGGCCAGGCTCTGCTGAGTGGTGCCCAGGGACAGCACAAGGGGCACTGGGCACAAACTGGCACCCAGCAGGAGAAAGTTGTTTGTTGTGAGGGTGCTGGAGCCTGGAGCAGGCTGCCCAGAGAGGCTGTGCAGTGTCCTTGTGTGCAGAGCTCCCAACCCCCCTGGCACTGTGCTGCTGGGGGTGCCCTGCTGGAGCAGGGCTGGGACTGGCTGAGCTCAGAGCTCCCTTCCAGCACTGTGCTGGGATTGATTCTCTGCCTCCCACAGCCTTGGTCCCTCGTGGGTCAGCCATGGGGGGTTTCAGGGCCCCCTCATAGCCCCCGAGGAGCTTCAGAGGGATTTGCAGCCAGCAGGGGCTGGTGCCAGGCTGTGATGGATTAAGCTGAATAAATTTACTGTAGCAGCTCAGGCTCAGACCTTTTCTCCCTGGCTGTAAGTGATGTTTTCTGACCACTTTAGCCCATCTATCATGTGTGAGCTGCTGTGCACCAGCAACTCCAGCTCTGGCCTGCAGAGCAGAGTCGATCAGGAGGAATTTCTTCTCCAAGTCCAGAGCTGTCTCTCCAGCTTGGGGAGGGATGAACCTCTCCCGGGTTGTAATTAATGAACCAAGCCAGCTCCGGACCCTGCCTCCTGCCCCCCTTACACCTCTGCCTGCCAGTGGGAGATGGGAGGAGGAGAGGGTTTGCTGCTTGGGGGTGGCATGGGGACAGCCTGACACATTCCCTCGCCGAGGGGACAGCTTCCAGCCACTCACCTAACAAGGAGCAGCCAAAGAGCAGGCAGCAGAAGTGCTGGGGAGGTCTGGTGGGATGGGACCTGACTGTCTTGGGGACAGGGAGGCAGTGGCTGGCTTCGACCTGCTGGAGAGGAGGAGGGGGAAAAGCAGAGTGAAGGGAAGGCTGCCGAGGAGGCTGAGGGGCAGAGGAAGGGTTTTGCAAATATACCAGGGGAGCCTCAACTACTGGAGAGAAAGGAGGAGCCATTAATAAATTAGGAAGAGGATTAAATTAATGATGACTCTCAAATGGCTGAACTGCTGCACAGCCTCCTCAAATCTGCCTTTAGCAGTGGGGAAGGGGAAAAAAAAAAAAGAAAGAAAATGGGGAGCGGGTGGGAGGGGAAGGGAAAGCTACAGAGAGCCTAAAAACCTGCATTTAACAGCAAAAAAAAGGGGAGGAAAGGGAAAAAGGCTAAAGAGAGTCTACAGACAATTAAAAAAAAAAAAGTAAAAGTTGTGCAGGAGCCCAACCTGAATCCTGGGCAGGAGGGCAAAGCCCTGGGGCTGAGCAGGGCTGAGCAGGGCTGAGCAGGGCTGGAGGCAATAGAGCAGAGGATGCCAATGGAGCTGCTCGGGTTGCAGAGCAGCAGGAAATTGCCAGAGGATTGGGGGAAAGGAAATGCAGCAGCCGGCGAGGAAAGGCAGAGACAGCTCCAGGGCTGCCTCGGCAAGCCCTGGGGGAACACCCTGGAAAGTAATCCAAGAGCTGTGGGGGGCAGAGAGACCCCGAGAGGGGCTGGGGAGGGGGCACCGGCAGCAGGGCTGCAAGGCTGTGCTGGTAGGGCTGATCCCACTCAATCCCAGAATCACAGAGTCAAAGAATCATAGAATTGTGGAGTCATAAAGCCACAGAGTCATAGAGCCACAGAGTCACAGTCACAGAATGGTCTGGATTGGAAGAGATCTCCAAAGCTCACCCAGTCCAAACATCTCTGCACTCACCAGGCACCTTCTCTGCTAGATCAGGTTATCCAGAGCCCTCTTGAACCTCACCTGGAGTATCTCCAGGCAGAGCCCCAACCACCTCCCTGGGCAGGCTGTGCCAGAAGAAGGCTCCCAGCAGTGTGCTTGGGTGACAGAGAGCTCAGTGGCTGTGCCCAGAAGTGGTTCTGGTTTGCTCAGACAGGCAAGAGGCAGGAGCTGTGTCTGTGCCCAGCTGATTGGGCTTTAATGGGATTGACCATCCCAGGGCTAAGCAAAACATGGGTCAGTGGCTGGGTGAGAGCTTGGACTGGGTGAGCTTGGGGGTCTCTTCCAACCTGCCTGATTCTATTCTATTCTATTCTATTCTATTCTATTCTATTCTATTCTATTCTATTCTATTCTATTCTATTCTNTTCTATTCTATTCTATTCTATTCTATTCTATTCTATTCTATTCTATTCTATTCTATTCTATTCTATTCTATTCTATCCCCAAAAGCTCTGTAGCTCTATGCTCCCAGCCTCATCCCTCTTTTCTCCAGGGCTCCCCAAGGAGCAAGTGGTAAGGAGGGTGTGAGGAGGACACTGCCCACCTGATGGGAAGGTCTTGGCCATGGAGGAGCACAGAGTGCCCTGCTGCTGCTGCAGCCCTGTGGCACAGGAGGGCTGCTGCTGGGCACCCCCAGCAAGCCCTGCCTGCAGCCTGGGCACAGCTGGTGGCACTGCTGTCCCAAGGAGATAGAGACACAATAGAGGCACTGGGGAGATGATGAAGGGGCTGAAGGATGGGATTTAGGAGGCAGATTAAATGAACTAAATCTGTCTGGCTTTGCTGATCAATCATGCAGGCAGGAGCTGGATAACTGCTGCTGAGTGCCTGAAGGGTGCAAGCATGGAGGGAGCAGGAAATTACTTGGGGGACTTGGGGGTGGCAGAGGAGGAAGAGGAATGCAGAGCCACTGACTCAGCTCTTCCTGCTGGGTCTCCAGGGCAGGGGATGGGGCTGGAGCCTCAACCCAGCCATGCCTGGGCTGCAGGGGAAGCTTCTAGCCTGGGGCTGGCAGGTCGAGGAGGTCTGCAGGGATTGTGTGGGAGGTGAGAGGAGGGGGATGGAGAGAGGAGAAGGTTGTGGGACAGCTGAGCTGTGCAAAGGGAGCAGCAGGGCTGGGGGAGTGCTGCAGACCTTGGCTTTGGCAGCGTGGACAGCCCAGGGGAAGTGCTGGAGTCACCATCCCCGGGGGGCTGTAAGAAAAGATTGGATGTGGCACTTGGTGGCATGGCCTGGCTAATGTGGTGGTGCTGGGTGACAGGCTGGGCTGGCTGAGCTCAGAGGCCTTTGCAGCCTCAATGATTCTGGCTCCATGGGATGCTTCTGGGCTGCCACACAGCTTGGCTTTGGGCAACAGGCTGAGAGAGTTGGGGATCTGCAGCCTGCAGAGGAGAAGGCTTCCAGGAGACCTTGGAGTGGCCTTCCAGGGTCTGAAGGGGGCTCCAGGAGGGCTGGGGATGGACTATTGAAAAGGTCTGGTGATGCCAGGAGGAGGAGGAGGAATGGGTCTGAACTGGCAGAGCTCAACCCCCACCTGGTTCCCTCCCCTCAGGGAGCTGCAGAGAGCAACGAGCTCTGTCCTCAGCCTCCTCTTCTCTATCCTAACACCCCATAGCCCCCTCCACCCCCACCCCAGCTCCCTCAGCTGCTCCCCATCAGCCCTCCAGACCCTTCCCCAGCTTGGTTGTCCTCCTCTGGACCCACTCCAGCCCCTCAATGTCCTTCTGAGAGTGAGGGCCCCAAAGCTGACCCCAGTCTTGGAGGTGCATCCTCACCGTGGTGTAGTGCAGGCTCCATCCTTGGAGATGTTGAAGGTCAAACTGGGTGGGAGCCTGAGCAACCCTCCCTGCAGAGAGGGGGCTGGACAGGATGGCATCTGAGGGTCCCTTCCACCCTGATGCATTGTGTGGCTCTATGATTTTAAGCATGTGTGTGTCCTTCCTCCCCCCCAAGCACAGCAGCCTCCCCTCCCCTCCCTCCCCCAGCCTGCTGGTTGCTGAGGGCCTGTGGCAGAGCTGTGCCTGGTTGGGGCTCTTTATCCCTTTTCATTTTCCATGCACACCTCTGGGGCACTGCACAGGCAGGAAATAATCAGAGTGACAGTCCCCAGATAAAGGCCACTTTTGTTAGGAGCACACCAACTCCTCGTGCAGAGAAAGGAGAGAGGAGGCAGGGAGATGGCAGCCTGGATTCTAGCTCAGCACCTCCTTTAGTATTGGGGTTTTTTTGTGGGGGGGTTGGGGGTGGTTGTGTCTTGCAAGCCCTGAGCACCTCTCCAGGAGGAAGCTGCAGAGCTCTGGGGTGGGTTCACAGAGTGCCTGCTTGGGGACACATCAGGCTGAGAGGCAGGGGTGAGGCACAGCAACGTTCTTGAGGTGTCAGGTGAAAGCAGAGGCAGGCTTGGAGGGCTCCTTCCAGCCTGGCAGAGCAAATTAACCTGCCAGGGAGCTCCTGAGGCAGGCTCCAGAGCGGGGCAGGAGGGGGTGGGTTGCAGAGGAGGTTTGCAGAGGTGGCCAAGAGCTTTTTGGTCGGATCAGCAGAGCACCTGGAGCCAGGCATTTAGGCCACCAGCCCCAGCCTGGGCAGCAGTGGCTGACAGGCTGCCAGCCTCTCTCTTTGCCCTCCTGAATCCTGGGTTCATGGAATGGGTTGGGAGGGATCTTAAAGCCATGTCCAGTTCCAACTCCTCTGCCATGGGCAAGGAGCAGATTGCTCCACTAAGAGCAGGTTGCTTATGGGCCTCATCCAGGCTGGCTCTGAACACTTCCAGGGATGAGGAAATGCTTCCAGGGATACCACAGGATCACAGGATGCTGCTGGTGGCAAGGGACCTCCACAGATCATCGAGTCCAACCCCCCCTGCCAGAGCAAAATGAGCCAAAGAAGATCTCTTCAGAGCTCGCCTTGGACCCTCTGCACATCACTAGACCCCAGCAGGGCTCCATGCTGGACCTCTGGCATCAGGAGGTGGAGCTGCTGACCGCGGAGGGAAGGGCACAGAAACCCTCTGGGTGCAGGCTCTGGAGCTGGGCTCGGCAGACCCTGGCTGGCTGCAGCCCTGGGAGGGGAGGGAGCAGGAGGAAGGCCCCGGGAATGTCTGCAAAGCCTTTTCCCCTCCGTGGCCGGCAGGGAGGGAGCAGAGCCTGAGGAGCATTACGTCAGTGGAGCAGAGCCGAGCTGGCTGCGCAGCCCCGAGGAGGAGGAGGATGCTGTCTCCTGGCAACCTCTGCTCCTGTCACATCCAGCAGCGGCGGCGGCAGCCCGGGAACCATCGCCTCCTGCGGCGCCCCTCTGCCCACCGGCGGTGGAGTCCCCATCCATGGAGGTGTCCAAGCAAAGCCTGGATGGGGCACTGAGTGCCATGGGCTAGGGCTGGGTGAGACTGGACGACTCCATCCATCCCCTGTCCATAGCCCATGGTGCCTCCCAGAGCACCTCTCCATTCTGTGTCTCCATCCATCCCCTGTCCATAGCCCATGGTGCCTCCCAGAGCATCTCTCCATGCTGTGCTTTGTCCCCATGCTCAAAGCCTGAGGTCTCCCAGCAGCTCTCTCCTCTGCTCTCCACAGTCTCTGGCCATACATCTCCATCCCATCCCGTGGCTCTGATCTCCCCCATGTGTGCTTTGGTCACTGCAGGGCTGTGCAGGAGCAGACACCCTGGCAGGAGCAGCACAGATGCTGGGATAAGAGGCAATAAAGGCTGTGAATGGGCCTGGGGCTGTCAGCCAGGACCTCTTCTGGCAACTGGCAAGCTGCCTTCAGTCTCACAGATGAGTCCTCCAGCACCAGCCTTTGCAGGGGCTTCTGTCACCAGCCTGGAAGGGAATGGGCATGAGACACCAGGCAGTGCTTTCCCTGCTGCGGGATGCAGGCTGGGATGGACTGCAGGAGGAGCAGAAGGCTTGGAAAGTGGCAGCAAGGCACAAGCATCCAAGGGGATCTGCTTCCTGTCCAGGGAGATGTCAGCTCCTGAGCTGCTCCCAGCCAGGGGCTTAGCCTGCAACTGATTCAGCAGCAGCCACACCGGTGGGAGGGCTGGAGGCACTCAGCATCCCCAGGCTGCTCCTGGCTGCTGGCAGAGATGGAAGTGGAGTGGAAGCACTCAGAGGGACAGCAGCAGCCATGGGAAAGAGCCATGGTGGCCCCAGGGGGGAGACGAGGCAGGAGGGAGGAAGGCTGCATAGAGAGATGAGGAAGGCTGCACAGGAGAAGATGGGGCAGGAGGCAGGAAGGCTGCAGAGGGGGAGGTGGGGCAGGAGGGGAGATGCTAAACCCTTGTCAAAAAGGGCTTGGGGTGCCAGGGGGAGGAGTAGCTCTGCCACTTGGGGCTGTTCCACAAGTGAAAGTGGGACTCAGCTGGGTCCTGCTGCTGCCGTAATGAGATCAGGGTGGGGAAAGAAGCTCAGGGAGCTGATAGCTGATGCACTGCAGCCCTTGCACTGGAGGAGCTGCTGCTGGTGGTGCTGAGCTAGCTGGAGGTGATTGGCACCTTGCAGCAGGGTGATGGACAGGCAGGGGAGCCTGGGGAGGGGGCAGGCAGGCAGGCAGGCAGGCAGGCACACGTCCCCTCTCAGGCAGCACAGAGCCTGGCTCCCGTTTGTGCTAATCCCATTAGCTCTGCTTGCACTAAGCCCCCGTGGCCAGAGAGTGGCTGCCTGTGTGTGGCCAGGCTCAGCCCCAGCAGTGCCACCAGCGGGTGGGCAACCAGGGCAGGGGCCAAGCAGCCCTGTGCTGCCGTGTGGGGACACAGCATCCTGCACTGGCAGCTCAGAGGGTCACTCCTGATGGAGTGGCAGCTCAGAGGGTCACTTATGGTGAAGTGGCAGCTCAGAGCTTCATTCATCCTGGAGTGGCAGCTCAGAGGTTCAATCCTCACAGAGTGGTGGCTCAGAGGTTTGCTCAGAAGTTCACTTATGGTGGAGTGGAAGCTCAGAAGTTCAATTCTCATGGAGTGGGAACTCAGAGGTTCATTGTTCATGGAGTGGCAGCTCAAAGGTTCACTCAGAAGTTCACTCATCCTGGAGTGGCAGCTCAGAGGTTCTCTCCTCGTGGAGTGGCAGCTCAGAGGTTCACCCATCCTGGATGGCAGCTCAGAGGTTCACCCATCCTGGATGGCAGCTCAGAAGGTCACTCCTCAGCTCGGAGGCTCCCAGCAGCACCAGGGCAGGTCTCACCCTGCCAGGGGCTGGGCAGGGCAGCAGTGGGGTGCAGGCTGCTGGGGGCTGCTCAGCTGCCCACGGAGGGAACTGAGAGAGTCTCCCCGTGGCAGGACCTGGCCAAGCCCCTGCTGGCAGAGGGGGCAAAGCTGCTGCTGTCAGCAGCGCCTCAGCCTCACCTCCATCGACCTGCCGGTGGGAACCAGCCGAGCTGCCTGCTGTGCGGGGGCTGCACTGGCAGAGCCCCTGGGGAGGGAGCTGTGCTTGCTCTAAATCTCCTAATCCCCTTCATCATCCTGCCAGACAAGCAGAGGCATCGCAGCCTCCCCCCGGCTGCGGGCAAATCCCGATCGTGCTGCGGGCGATTAGAGGAGCTGCTCCCGCGGCACAATACTCAACCTCCCCCCGAGGCCACCGCAGCATATGCAGGGTCGAGCTCCGCGGCCGGCGAGAGCAGAGGCAAGCCCCAGCTCATCCTATTAAGGGTTGTACAGGGAGGGATGAGCAGGGCTTGAGCTGACCCCCCCACGGCCCGGAGACAGCCAGGGGAGGAGGAGCTGCAGCTCCACATGGAGACACAGAGCCCTGATGGGTGGAGAAGACCTTGGAGATCATCCAGGCCAGCACCAACCCAACCCCACCCTGGCCACCAAGCCATGGCCACACACACCTCTTGAGTACCTCCAGGGGTGGGCACTGCAGCACCTCCCTGGGCAGCCTGTGCCAATCCCTGAAGGCTCTGGCAGCAAAGAAATTGTTCCTCATGGCCAACCTAACCCTGCCCTGCACAACCTGAGGCCATTGCCTCTCCTATGCCCTGGTACCAGGCAGCAGAGCCCAGCCCCAGCTGGCTGCAGCCTCCTCCCAGGGAGCTGCAGAGAGCACTGAGGTCTCCCTCAGCCTCCTCTGCTGCAAGCTGCACCCCCCCAGCTCCCTCAGCTGCCCCTCCCCAGCCCTGCTCTCCAGACCCTTCCTCAGCCTCATTGCCTTTCTCTAGACCCTCTCCATCCTATCAGTGCCCTTGGGGTGAGGTTCCCTAAACTGAACCCAGGATTCAAGCTGTGGCCTCAAGGTGCTGAGTTCAGGGGCACAGTCCCTGCCCTGCTCCTGCTGCCCACAGCAGTACTGATCCAGGCCAGGCTGCTGCTGCCCTTCCTGCCCACCTGGGCACACTTTGGCTCATCAGCCAACACCTCCAAGTCCTGTTCTGCTGGTGGGAACTCATTGTCTGGCTACTTCAGCCGAAGCTCTGCTGCTTCACTTTGTCCTCCCAGCAGATCTGCTTGGTCCAGGAACCACCTTGGGATGATCTTTTCCTCAAAGATTCCCTGCAGCCAGAGGAGGCAGCTGGAGGCTTGCAGCAGGCTCCCTGCTTCCAGCCTGCAGGAGTTCCTATCCACTCTGGAAGGGAGGGACCGAGGCAGTGAACCCAGCACAGATCTTCTGCCACTGCTTTTACCTTCCTGCTGCTTCCTCTTGAGCAAAGCCAGGCTGGGAGAAGGCTCTAGAAGGGGCAGGCTCCGTGGGGGGAGGAGGTGCCCCTGCAGCAGGTCACTCCTGGACAGAGCCAGCTAAAGATCCCAGCCCTCACCTGAGCCCTGAGCGAGTCTGCCAGAGCTGTGCAGGCAGGCAGAGAGCTGAAGCTGCAGGGTCAGGCCCCCAGGAGAGATGAGAATTAAGTTTTCCATCAGAATGGATGTCCCTGTCCTGGCACATGCCCAGCTCCTGCTGTAAGCCCAGGACCTTATTAAAGCAGCTGTGCTTGGAGAACCCAGGGCAGGACACAGCTTATGCAGGCAGCTCTGCCTTGCCTGGACCATCTGCCCCCACCTGCCCTCCCCATCTGGCAGCCACTGCTCCATCACCCCAGGTCTGGAGAGGCCACCAAGAAGCTGGCAAGAGGAGCACCTCCCCCCTCCTTCCTCCTGCACCTGGGGCTAGCAGTGATTGCTGTGGAGCCCCCAGGCCCTGCAAGGCAGCCAGGGCTGGTGGGCTCAGCAGGTCCCAGGCCACAGCACTTGGCTCCATCCCACTTGCTCACCATGCTGAGCTGGAGGATGTCCCCTCCACATCCACCCGAGGGGCACCAGAACCCACCCTGAGGGCAGTGCTGGGTGGGCAGCCCCAGGCCCTGCTGCCAGCTGCAGCATCCTCACCAGCAGCAGCCTCCAGGTCCCTTCCCACCCCCACCATGGCTGCCTGCTGCCATGGAAACCGAAGGGGCTGCAGACCCGCACAGAGCTGCCTGCCTGTGATGCTCAGAGCTCTACTGGAGGGCTGGGAAGGGTAAGCTGCACTGGGAGGGGTGGGGGGGTGCTGGAGAAGGGGGAGCACAGTGGAGCAGAGGTGAGGAGTGGGTGGGATGAAGCCTGCAGAGGGAGCAGGGAAGGGCAGAGCAAAGGAGGAGAAGGAGGAATGATCGGGGAGCACAGGAGGCCTGGCTGAGGAGGAGGAGGAGGGGAGTGGGGAGCAGCTGGAGGACATGGCACAAGGCCAACTGTATTGATGGGGGACAATGAGGTCCTGGGCCTGTGCTCATGGAGGCACTCTCTGGTTCTGCTGGGGCAGGTGGATGCTGACAGCAGTGTGGGAGTGCTGCCTGCCTGCCCTCTGCCAGCTGTGGTGCCTGACACCACCCTCAACATCTGGGTCACAGCAGCAGGTAGCAAGGTCACTGCTTCCCCAGGACCCCCAGAGACAAATCCCTGCTGCCCAACGGGTGTGTGCCTGCACTGGGGGGCAGCTGAGAGCTCCCCACCCCTCCCCCATGAGGAGTGGTGGGAATGGGAGGAAAGGAGCACAGAAACCCAGAGTGGTGTGGGTGGGAAGGAGCTCTGAGCTCAGCCAGTCCCAGCCCTGCTCCAGCAGGGCACCCCCAGCAGCACAGTGCCAGGGGGGTTGGGAGCTCTGCACACAAGGACACTGCACAGCCTCTCTGGGCAGCCTGCTCCAGGCTCCAGCACCCTCACAACCAACAACTTTCTCCTGCTGGGTGCCAGTTTGTGCCCAGTGCCCCTTGTGCTGTCCCTGGGCACCACTCAGCAGAGCCTGGCCCCAGCCTCTTGCCCCCCACAGCTCCTTCAGCTCTTGCTGAGCATTGCTCAGCTGCCCTCTGGGGCTGCTCTGCTGCAGGCTCTCAGCCCCAGGGCTCTCAGCCTTTGCTCCTCACAGAGCTGCTCCAGGCCCCTCAGCATCCTTGCAGACTCTCTCCAGCAGTTTCCTGTCCCTCTGGCACTGGGGAGCACAGAGCTGGACCCCATAGCCCAGCTGTGGCCTCGCTAGGGCAGAGCAGAGGGACAGAGGGGCAGGAGCAGGGAGGCAGAGGGGCAGAAGGGCAGGAGCAAAGGGGCAGGACTAGAGCAGAGGGGCAGAGGAACAGAGGAGCAGGAGCAGAGGGGCAGGAGCAGAGCAGAGGGACAGAGGAACAGAGGGGCAGGAACAGACGGGCAGGAGCAGATGGGCAGGAGTAGAGCAGAGGGGCAGAGGGGCAGGAGCAGAGGGGCAGAGGAGCAGGAGCAGAGGGGCAGGAGCAGAGGGGCAGAGGAGCAGGAGCAGAGGGGCAGGAGCAGCTCCCTTGAGGATGCGCTGAGGGCTGGGCGGTGTGGGGGAAGGATGCTCCAGGCGCAGGTTTTCACACTTTTATTGTAAAGCTTTAGGAAGGGCTAATTACAATGGAGTCATCTGACAGCTCAGCAAACAAACCCAACAGGAGAGAGAACAGAAAAGAAGGGGCGGGGGGGGGGAGGCTCACGACGGGGGTCATGCTCACTGCTCTGAACAGAAAGGAGAACAAGGGGGGAAGCAATTTGTGCTCACAGCGCCCGGGGAAAACCAAGCCCGAGGCCCAAAAGCCTTCCCCGCACAGGGAAATGCATCACACATCGAGAGCAAAACAACCTTAGCAAGAGGCATTGCCTTAGACATAGGTCACCATCTGAAAAAAGGAGGTTTGGGAGGGGAGGGAGGTGTGTGGGGTATGTGTCTGTGTCTCTGTGTACTCTTTTTTTTTTTATTGTTGTTTATTTGTTTCTTTTTATTTTCCACTCTGCTTTTAGGAATTTNTACACCTGCATGTACATAAAACTGTACAAAAAAAACCCAAGGCATCACAAGCAAGGAAAATGAAATCTTGTATAAATAGAACCAACACTCAAGAGCTACAAAGGGGTTGCTTTTTAGATCCTTTTTTTTGTTTTGT
>VWZI01002208.1:21888-43663 GCA_013396835.1 Psilopogon haemacephalus
TTTGTTTTTTTTTTTTTTTTTTTTTTTTTTTTTTTCTTTTTTTTTTTCTTTTTCCTTTTTTTTTTCCTTTTTTTTTGCCTTTTTTTAATTATTTTTTTTTTTTTTGTCTGCTGCTGCTGTGTGTGGTTGGGTTGTTTCGTTTATAAATGTCTTTTTTTGTTTCCAGGACAAGAAAGAAAAGTTTCGTTTAGGATCAGGCAGGGCTTGAATTGTCATTCCTCAGAGTCCTATTTACAGGAGTCTACAGCGAAAGAGACAGGCCAGGGGCAGCTTCGCTCCCCGTGCGTGTTGGGGTCGGGGGGGAGCATCATCCCAAGCCCCCTCCCTCATCCTAAGCCCCAGGAGCTCCACCAGCTCTGCATGGACCTTTGGTACATCAGCCCTTCTCTCTCTCTCCCTCTCCCCATTGTGCCCTCCGTGACAGGAGCCTGCCCAGCCCTCCCCTGGCCAGTTGGGAGCCAGGCACCCGCAGAGTGCTCCCAAACGGGGGGGCAGGGGTCGGGATGCTCCCATCCCTCCCAGCCCAGCCCCTGCCCGGGAAAGCGAGGGGTTAAAAAAAGGAGCTCCTCTCATCCCCCCCTGCCCTGCCCTGGCCGGCAGCAGAGCCCACGGCCCGGAGAAGCCTAAAGCATGGAAGGTTCAAAAGGTTCCTCTGGCACCGGCCTCAGAAGCTCGTCCGCTCCCTGCCCCTCTCCCCCCCAGCCTCACAGGTAGATCTCCCTCTTGGTGGTTTGGGACGAGGGGGTGGTGGCCGGCTGGAAGTCCGAGGTCTGGGTGAGAGGAATTTCCTCCATGGGGGAGTCCTTGCAGGGCTCATGGCTACTGTTGAAGGCACTGTACGTGGGCAGCAGGCGGAGGTTGCCCATTTTGGTGCTGCGCTCTTCAGAGAGTCTGGGGCTGCCGTTGCCGACTTGCTCTTGACTCCCTCTGTCTTGGTAAGGCACAAAAGTGGAGAGTTTGAGGGCGTTCTTGGGCCTGCGGCTGGGGGAGGACTGCCCTGGCATCCAGCAGGTGTCAGAGTGGCCGAACTCGGTGCACTCCCGGGTGCAGGTCCCAGTCATGGCTACATCGGGCAGAGGACGGAGATCTGTGGAGAAGCAGGGGACAGCCTCATCACCACCAGCTGGGCACCACCAGCCTGCCCTGGCAGCAGGGGACAGCCTCATCACCACCAGCTGGGCACCACCAGCCTGCCCTGGCAGAAGGAGCACAGGCAGCAGAGCCTGAACACCTCCAACCTACCTGCACCCTTCTGTGGGCAGAGGGAAGAGCTGGACACATGGCAGCCAGGGAACTGCACTCATGGACATCCAGGGAGCTGGACCCCTGGCCACACAAAGAGATGGACCCATGGCTACCAAGGAGCTGGACCCAAGGCTACCAAGGAGCTGGACCCAAGGCTACCAAGGAGCTGGACCCAAGGCTACCAAGGAGCTGGACCCAAGGCTACCAAGGAGCTGGACCCAAGGCTACCAAGAAGCTGGACCCAAGGCCACCCAGGGAGGGAAGGCAGAGCTGGAAGCAGAAGCTGAGGCTGCTGAGCAGCTGCGTGCTCCCCTGCAGGCTGCAGCCTCAGCTCCTCGTGGCCAAGCATCCTGCCCTGGGTGCATGCAGAGAAGCAGGAGGCAGAGCATGGGGCAGAGGTCCCTGAGCACCCCCTTTGGAGGTGAACCTGGCACAGGAGGGGCTCCACAGCCTGGATGTTGGCTCCAGACTCGTGGCATCACCTGGACCCTGCTGGGCTCCAGGAACCCCTCGGTCCAGCACCTTTGGGCACCACTGACAGCTGCATGGTGTGGAGAGAGGGAATTGTCCTGAGCACAGGCAGGCTCCTCAGTGCCCCGGGGCACAGCCACAGCCCCTGAGCACCATCCTTGGGCAGCCCTGCCCTGCTCACCATCAGGTGTGCCAGGGCACATGCAAGCCTCCCCAGGCACCCCCCAGCAGGAGCCCCGAGCCCAGCAAGAAGTCCTCAGCCTCAGACTGCCCTCCCATGCAGCCTGAGATACCCAAGAGCAGTGAAGCCCCAGGTGGGCTCCCTGCAGAGGCTGGAGCAGCTCTGCTGCTCACCACTCCCTGCCCCAGGAGCACCCAAGCCTCTCTGTGTGCCAAAGACCTGCCCCTGACAGAGTCAAGTGCCTGAGGGCATCCCTGGCTGCCTGCCCTTGGCATAGGCAGGAAGCTCTGACCACCAGCTGCACCACTCCATGCCTACTGCACCACTCCATGCCTGCTGCACCACTCCATGCCAGCTGCACCACTCCATGCCAGCTGCATTACTCCATGCCTGCTGCACCACTCCATGCCTGCTGCACCACTCCATGCTCTGGTGTCTCCAGGCACCAGTCCCAGCAAGGCCTTCCTGACCCTTGGCCAAGTGTCCTTCACAAAGAGAGGATCTGGGACAAGGCTTCAGAGGCCAAAGCTCAGCATTCCCACACAGAGTCCCTCCAAGAGCCATCCCAGCCACAAACCATTCCTTGCCATCTACCCCAGCTTGGGCCACACCACAGCCCCATGACCCTGCCTGGGGCACAGCCATTGCCCTCTGCCACAAGCACCTGCTGCAGAGCAAGCCTGGTGCTGGTGCTAGCACGAAAGGAGGGGCTGGTGACCACCCTGCAGACATCTCTCCTGCTTCACAGAAGTCTTCTCCAGCTCTCCAGCCAGGAGCTCACTCCACTGCACTGCCAACAGGCAGCCCTGGTGGAGCTCTGGGCACACAAAGCTCCTCCTGCCAGCAAAGGGCAGAGCCACAGGCACAGCCTCAACCATCCACCAGAGTCACTCACACCCTGCTGGGGGCTGTGCCTTGGTCAGCACAGACCTCCTGCCACCAGCCTGGGGCTCCTGGGCACAGCCCCCACACACAGACCACCCCCAGGACACAGGGAAGGTCTGTGCAGAAGGCTCCACACGATGCTGGGGATGGTGGGCAAGGGTCAGAAGTGAGGGTGGGTGTGGAAGAAGGCACAAAGCCAGCAGCAAACCAGTGTGTGAGCATCACCTGGCCCTAGCACAAGCCCCAGTGGCTGCAGCCCAAATCCTCAGCTCCTCTGGGCGGGGGGCAGGGGGTGCTGAGACACCCCAGGTTTCCCCCTGGTTCCTGAGGAGGCTCTGGCAGCTGTGGCTGGCAGCCACCTCCTGCCCCCCATCCCCTGGCACACACAGACCAAGCTGCCACGGCCGGGCAGGAGCCCCAAGGACATACCTCAGTGCTGACCCCTTCACAGCCTGCTCCGCTCAGGGGACTCTAATGAGGAGCAGAAAAAGGACGAGAGGGTCACATCATTGCACAGCCCCCACAGCCTCCAGCACCCACCCTCAGGGTCCTGCTCTGCCCTCCCCCTGCCGCTGCCCCAAGCACCCCCTGCTGCCTGCTGCCTTCAGCAGCCCCTCGGCCTCACCTGGAGGCTGCTTGGCCACCACTGCTCATCTCTCACTGCCTTCTCCAGCCTCACCCTGGCCTCCCTGGAGCTCCCCTTGCAGGACTCACACCTGGCCCCCAGGCAAAGCCTGAAGCCCCCTGGCTCCTGCCACCCCAGGCCCCTGTGTGCAGATGGACTGGGGCTGGCATCCCGGAGCAGCCTGAGCTGGAAGGGATCCTAAAGTTCCAACCCTCCTGCAGGTGGGCAGGGACACCTCCTGCTAGGTGTGGACACACACAGACATGGACACAGCCCAGCTGGAAGCCTGGGGACACGCTGAGGGACGACAGACTGGCACACTCCAATGTAGCCAGGGCGCAGGGGACAGCCATGCAGGGTGCAGCAGCAGGAGCCAAAGCATCACAAGGCACAAGATGCCCTCACGGCTGGCCAGGGACATGTCCTTGGGAGCATTCTCAGAGCTGTCCTGCTTCTTGAGTGGGTGGGAAGTTGCCTCCTGTCTTGCTCCTAGCTGCAGGCAGAGAGCAAGAGAAGAAAGCAGAGGCCTGGCAGCTTAGCCTTCATCCCTGCTCTGTGTGTCCCAGGTGATCCAGCAGCTCTTCCTCTCAGGGCCACAGGCTCACAGATGGAAGAGGCTGGAAGGGTCCTCCACAGATCATCAAGTCCAAACCCCAAACATGCAGCTCAGGTCACACAGGAACACATCCAGACAGGGCTGGAAAGCCTCCAGAGAAGGACACAATAGGTGGGCAGCAGCTGGGTCAGCTTGAGGCTGCCTGAAGAGTGTCCTTCACTTCCTCTGCTTGGGAGGCAACGTGGCAGAGGCTTCCCCCAGTGGCCATTGTCCTCCTCACTTCCAGAGCCCCTTGGCCCCGAGGGCTGCCAGGCTGGGCAGTGGCTGAGTGCCCACACTCCATGCCCTGCTCAGATGCTTTGCTGAGCCCTGGGGTGCACTGGCAGGACCAAAAGGGAAGCTCCTCTCCAAAGCCACCAGGGATGGAAGCCTTCCTCCTCCTTGGTGACTTCCTCCTGCCAAGGGCAGCTCAAATCCCAGGCCCAGGCAGGAACCTTGTGTTCAGAGCCTTTTCTCCTGCTTCTACCCATTGTCTGCTGCAGGCACCAGGCACTCTGCTCTGAGAGCACCCCTGGGGACAGGGCAGCCTGGGAGCATCCCAGGGGACAGGGCAGCCTGGGAGCATCCCTGGGGACAGGGCAGCCTGGGAGCATCCCTGGGGACAGGGCAGCCTGGGAGCATCCCTGGGGACAGGGCAGCCTGGGAGACTCCCAGGGGACAGGGCAGCCTCGGAGCATCCCAGGGGACAGGGCAGCCTGGGAGCATCCCAGGGGACAGGGCAGCCTGGGAGCATCCCAGGGGACAGGGCAGCCTGGGAGCATCCCTGGGGACAGGGCAGCCTGGGAGCATCCCTGGGGACAGGGCAGCCTGGGAGCATCCCTGGGGACAGGGCAGCCTGGGAGACTCCCAGGGGACAGGGCAGCCTCGGAGCATCCCAGGGGACAGGGCAGCCTGGGAGCATCCCAGGGGACAGGGCAGCCTGGGAGCATCCCAGGGGACAGGGCAGCCTGGGAGCATCCCTGGGGACAGGGCAGCCTGGGAGCATCCCTGGGGACAGGGCAGCCTGGGAGCATCCCTGGGGACAGGGCAGCCTGGGAGACTCCCAGGGGACAGGGCAGCCTCGGAGCATCCCAGGGGACAGGGCAGCCTGGGAGCATCCCAGGGGACAGGGCAGCCTGGGAGCATCCCAGGGGACAGGGCAGCCTGGGAGCATCCCTGGGGACAGGGCAGCCTGGGAGCATCCCTGGGGACAGGGCAGCCTGGGAGACCCCCAGGGGACAGGGCAGCCTGTGGAAACTTGGCCCACAAAGTGCTGATTCCTGAGCAGCCCAGGCTGGGGAGGAGGCAGAGCCCAAACCTCACCTTGCAAAGTGTTCCCAGGATTCAGCTCCTGCCTCCACTCCACTTCCTCCACTAGATTAAGGGAATGGAAGAGCTGAACTTGATGAGGCCCTGAGCAACCTGAGGCAGTCAGAGGTGTCCCTGCTCAGTACGGGGGGGTTGGACAGGCCTTCAAGGGTCCCTTCCAAGCCAGTGCAGTGACTCCCTGCCTCCTCCACGCCCTCTTTCCTGCAGGACATCCTGGCCATGCAAAGCCACAGCTCTGTCTGTGCAGGTCTCTCCCTTCCCTGAGCTTCACTCTGCTGCTGAGTGCCTGCAGAGGGCTGCTCCTCCCTGCCCATCAGCATGTCCCTGCCAGGAGGGTGCAGCTCACAGCCAGGAGGCTGCTTTGGGCATTCAGGCTTCAGGCTCTGCCCTTTCTGGCATCCTCTCCTCAGCTGCCTCAGGGCTCCCGCAGCAGGATCCAGGGTAATAAAAGTAATAAAAGTCACCTCCCTTTGAACTTTGGCAGATGAAAGGGGAACACTGCTGGGGGCTTTCCACTTGGGGGAGGGGAAGCTTCTCTTCAGCCTGGCCCTGGAGCAGGCTGCCCAGAGAGGCTGGGGAGCCTCCTTCTCTGGAGACATTGCAAACCCACCTGAGGATGTTCCTGTGTGACCTTTCCTAGGTGACCCTGCCTTGGCAGGGAGGTTGTGCTCATGGTGTCCAGAGGTCCCTTCCAACCCTGCTATTCTGTGACTCTGTTCCCCTCCCCTGGCATCCAGGACACCTCTGCTCCTGGGGGAGGACACTGTGCCAGCTGCCTCCTCCGGGAAGAGGCTCACGCTGGTGCTGCTGCTGCTTACTCCTCTCTAGCCCTGTCCCCATGCAGGGCAGGAGCACATCTTGATGAGGCACTTGCAAGGGCTCCCCTAAGAGCATCCTTGCTCTTGCTGGGGGATTCCCACAGTGCTCAAGTACCGAGAGGGGGAGCAAGAGCAGGCAGCCTCCTCCAGCAGGCACCTCCATCTCCTGCAGCAGGGCTACACTGGCCCCCTGCAAGCCAGGCAGCTTCAAGAAGAGAACCTCAACCTCCAACCTCGACCATCGTTGGGGTTTTTGTGTCACCATCTGCATCATCCACAGCCTGGTTTGCTTCTCCCCTGCCTTCCCTCTGCACCAGGCCCCAGCACATGGAGCAGGGCACTGGAGGAGCAGGAACAGTGCAGCACAGGGGGGCAGATCTGCGGGGTGAGGTTGGGGGGGGTGGTGGTGGAGCAGCTCTGGGAGGGAAGAGAGTGGAGCTGTGGGGATGAGACACAGCAGAGCACACAGCAGAGAAGCCTGGGATGGGGGAGAAGGAAAGTGCAGCATGCTAGGAGGGGCTGGGGAGGGCTGGGGACTGTGAGGGTGTGGGGGCAGCAGCTGGGAGGCAAAGCAGGATGCTGTCCTGAAGCGTTAGAGCAGAGTCAGCTTCTCTGGCACTGCTTTCCACCAGCCCACAAGCACTGCAGCCCCTCTGGCCAGGGGCACAGCCCCGGGTGCCAGCAGTGCAGGTGGCTCCTCCCCAGCGCCTGGCAAGGCTGCAGACAGCTCTGCCCCTCTGCTGCCCTGCTTTGGACACCTGCCAGTGCCCCTTCTGCCACACCCTGCCCACAGGGCTCTGCAGACCCCTCTTGGGCCATCCTTTATGGTGGTGGCCACCCAGGACATCATCTCCCAGCAGCAATGTCCTCTCTGCCTGCCCTGACGGCATCCATGCAGCATCCAACTCCCTCAGTGCTGCCCTAACCAGCAGCTCCCTTCCCACAGCACAGCTCCTGAGGGCAGCCACCACTGCTCCTGCACCACAGCTCACTGGTGCCATTCTCCTGCACCAGCACAGCCTCCAGGCACCATCCTGACTCCACCACAGCTCCCTGGTGCTGTCCTCCTGCACCATCCCTCTCTCCAGGCACCATTCCTACTCCACCACAGCTCACTGGTGCTGTCCTCCTGCACCATCCCTCTCTCCAGGCACCATTCCTACTCCACCACAGCTCCCTGGTGCTGTCCTCCTGCACCATCCCTCTCTCCAGGCACCATTCCTACTCCACCACAGCTCACTGGTGCTGTCCTCCTGCACCATCCCTCTCTCCAGGCACCATTCCTACTCCACCACAGCTCACTGGTGCTGTCCTCCTGCACCATCCCTCTCTCCAGGCACCATTCCTACTCCACCACAGCTCACTGGTGCTGTCCTCCTGCACCATCCCTCTCTCCAGGCACCATTCCTACTCCACCACAGCTCCCTGGTGCTGTCCTCCTGCACCATTCCCCCTTCCCGGCTCTGCTGGCAGGTGCCACTGCTCTCTGCAGGCAGCAGTCCCCCCAGCAAGGCTCCCTGGGGTAGTGCTCCCCTGCCTGTCTCCCCCCTGCAGGTGCTGTGCCCCCGGCGTGGGTGCCACAGGTGTCCCCTCCCTGGCACTGCTCTGCCAAGGACTGTTCCCCCCTGACTGCCCCCGACAGTGCAGCTCCTTGGGACATCAGCCCCAGCAGCCTCCTGTCCAGCAACAGCAGCTCCATTGCTTTGCTGTGCTGGGCTGGTCCAGCACATTCCATTCCATTCCAGTCCAGTCCAGTCCAGTCCAGTCCAGTCCAGTCCAGTCCAGTCCAGATCAGTTTATTATTTCTATTATTGAAAGCCTTGGGGCACCTCCTGGCCCTGCCATGCAGCCTGGGGGCACTCAGCTTGTACTGAGGTCTTTGGGGCAAGCACAAGCCCTGTAGAACCAGGGAATGGTTTGGGCTGGCAGAGCCCTTTTAGCTCACCCAGTCCAACCTCTCTCCCCCTCTGCCCAGGTTGGGGCTGAGCCCTGGCCCTCAGCACCACATCTCTGCCTCTTGGAAACAGCTCCAGGCATGGGCATTCAACCACCTCCCCGGGCAGCCTGTGCCAGGCTTTGGCAACCCTTTCAGTCAAGAAGTTTCTTCTGATGTCCAACCTAAACCTCCTGTGGAGCAGCTCGAGGCCATTTCCTCTTGTCCTCTATCTTGTTTATGGGGAGAGGTGACCAAAGTCCAGCAGGCTGCAGCCTCCTCTCAGGGACTGCAGAGAGCACTGAGCTCTCCCTCAGCCTCCTCTTCTCCACCCCCAGCTCCTTCACCTGCTCCTCCCCAGCTCTGTTCTCTAGACCCTTCCCCAGCCTCAGGCTGAGGACCTTTTGAAGCAGTAAATGCCACTTGCAGAAGGCACCAGAACAGCTAATCCTTCAGCTTCCCCTTCTGCCCCAGGCTGTGAAAGGCAGGGGTCAAATCCTGCCTGCCCCAACCCCTCTGCTCCTGCTTGGAGCTGGAAGCACATGGAAAGGTCTTCCCCAGCCCACACCCCACAGACCCTTCCAGGTGAGCTGCAGCCCCTCCAGCACCCACCTGCCTGCAGCCCATTTGCCTTCCAAGGGTTAATTTTCCTCTCCAGGACTTCTGGAAGCTAATGAGCAGGAGCCAGGGCGAGTGTGGTGGCAGCCAGGGGGGCTGCACTTATCTCCCCACTTCCTATCTCCCCACTTGCAGGGATCTGCCCTTATCAGTTAACTCAAGCTGCAGCTCTGCCTCCCTTCCTGCCACCACCTCAAGGGCACTGCAGCTGCAGGTGGCCTTCTGGTGTGTCCCCCAGGTCAGGGAGGACACAGAAACGCTGGACAGAGTCCAGCACAGAGCCACAAAGCTGCTGAGGGGCCTGGAGCAGCTCTGTGAGGAGCAAAGGCTGAGAGCCCTGGGGCTGAGAGCCTGCAGCAGAGCAGCCCCAGAGGGCAGCTGAGCAATGCTCAGCAAGAGCTGAAGGAGCTGTGGGGGGCAGGAGGCTGGGGCCAGGCTCTGCTGAGTGGTGCCCAGGGACAGCACAAGGGGCACTGGGCACAAACTGGCACCCAGCAGGAGAAAGTTGTTGGTTGTGAGGGTGCTGGAGCCTGGAGCAGGCTGCCCAGAGAGGCTGTGCAGTGTCCTTGTGTGCAGAGCTCCCAACCCCCCTGGCACTGTGCTGCTGGGCAAGCTGCTGGGGGTGCCCTGCTGGAGCACTTGGGGGGCTTGGGCTGGCTGATCCCCAGAGCTCCCTTTCAGCCCCAGCCTGCAGCACCTGCAGAGGTTCGGGCACACTGCTCTGCTTTTCCAGGCAGTGTTTGCTCCTCGGGGGCTGCCTTCCATTGTCCTCCCCTACTAAAGCTCTTGTGTCAAGGAGAAAGGAGCAGGCAGCCGCAGGTTTGCCTTTCAGCAGAGCCTTTGTCAAGCTCCATCAACGATTTAATCATCTCCCGGAGGCAGGACAATGCAGAGGGGGAAATTATTCTGGCAGGGGGTCTGTAGGCACAGGGCTGAGAGCCCCTCGGAGGCCTCTGATGTCACTTAGGTGTTTGAGTGACAAAAGAAATCACCACTTGATGGCAAAGGCTTGCTTCAAGAAGGGGAGCTGGGAACAAAGGGAAGGGAGACCACTTGGAGAGAGGCAAAGCAGAGGAAGCATCCTCGGGAGACAATCAGGGCAAAGCCCAAGGGGACTGGGGAGGAAGTGGCAGTGTGGATCGGCAGGCAGAGGCTTGGTTTGCTCTGCATAGATCCCTCCTGGGCTGCTTCAGGCTCAGCTGCAGACACTCACTTGTCCCTGCAGCCTTCTGACAGCCTCCTCTGGCCCGGGGCACCTTGCCTGGACCACAGGGCAGGAGCAAGAGGCCAGGTCCCTGCCAGCAGCAGAGGGGCCAGGGGCACTAAACCCAGGGCTGATGCTGCCTGGAGCACAGAACACTTTGGGCTGGCAAAGGCCTCTCAGCTCCTGCAGTCCAGCACCACTGTGACCATCACACCTTGTCCCCAGGTGCCAACCTGTGGCTGGCTCCTGGCAGAAGCAGCAGAAGCAATGCTCAGCTCCTCCCCTGCTGCTTCACCTCCCTGAATGGAGCCACTTTGCCATGGCCAGGGAGAGGTCTCCCCAACTGGCACCAACACAGCTGAGGGGCAGCTCTGAGCAGGCAGCTCTGGAGGGCATCCCTGTGCTGGTGCCAGGGGGGTGCTTTGCAACCACAGACCACACAGTGGAGCCTCCAAAGCTCATCCAGCCCAACCCACCCTGCACTCAGCAGGGACATTCTCCACTAGAGCAGCTGCCCTCACCTTGAATGTCTCCAGGGATGAGGCCACAGCCACCTCCCTGGGCAACCTGTTGCAGGGTCCCAGCAGCCTCCTGCTGCAGAACTTGTTCCTCACATCCAACCTAAACCTGCTCTGCTCTCATCCCAAACCATTGACCTCATCCTGTCCCTGCAGGCCTCTGCAAAGAGTCCCTCTGCAGCCTTCCTGTAGCTCCTTCAGGTCCTGGCAGGCAGCTCTATGGTCCCCCCGGAGCCTTCTCCTCCCCAGGCTGAGCACCCCCAGCCCCCTCAGCCTGTCCTCACAGCAGAGCTGCTCCAACACCCTGAACATTTCCATGGCCTCCTCTAGACCTGCTCCAGCTCCCTCCCATGCTTCTCCCAGAGCTGGCCCCAGCCCTGCAAGTGAGGCAAAGTGAGCAGAGGGGCAGGATCCCCTCTGCAGCTCTGCCCACACTGCTCTGGATGCAGCCCAGGCTGCCCTTGGGCTGCTGTGCTGCCAGTGCCCACTGCTGGCTCCTGCCCAGCTCCTCCCTCATCAGCACCCCCAAGCCCTCCTCTGCAGAGCTGCTCTCAGCCTCCTCAGCCCTCTGCCTGCTCTGGTGGTTAGGGATGGGTCAGGCTGGTTTTGGGTTATTTGGGAAGACCTAGGGAATGAAACCATCCCGGGTCTGGGTGGATGCAGCTCTGCCTGATGCTCGTTTGTAGGATGGTGAAAGGCTGCTGGAGGAGAGTGGGGGAAGAAGAGCAGGATCATGGCTTCCAGTGGGGAATGTCAACCTCCAGCTGCCCCTGGGTGCTGCAGCTGACAGGCAGCTGGAGGGGAGATGCAATGAAGATGGCACCACCTGAGGGAGAGCTGCCAGAGGCGGTGCTGAAGGCACAGAGTGGCTGAGAGAGGCTTTGCAGAGGAGGGAGGATGCAACCTGCTGCCTGACATCCTGGCAGGACAAGCAGGACCTGCTGTGCCTTGCAGGCAAGCCCAGCCAAGGGGACCTGCCAGCTCTGCCAGCCCCCAAGCAGGAGGATGCTCAGGAGAAGGTTTTGATGTCATGGTCCAACAGGTAGGGATGGAAGCTGCCAGACTCAGGCCAAGGGAAAGCTTTCCAGCAAGCACTTATTTTTCCAAAGGGAGAAGATGGTGGCAGCAGCTCTGCTCCTTACACACTGCCCACAGCAGCAGATGAGTGTGCAGCATGGAGCAAGGCAGCAGAACCTGCTCCAGACAGCAGCCTGCAGCTGGAGCTGTTCAGCCTGGAGGAAAGGAGGCTGAGGGGAGACCTCTCTACAGCTCCATGAAGGGAGCCAGGTGGGAGTTGGCCTCTTCTCCCAAGGAACAAGAGATAGGACAAGAAGGAACTGCCTCGACTTGCACCAGGTTGGCCATGAGGAACAATTTCTTCCCCAGAAGGGCTGTGAAGCCCTGGCCCAGGCTGCCCAGGGCAGTGGTGGAGTCCCCATCCCTGGAGGGCTTTCAGAGCTGTGGAGATGTGATGCTGAGGGCCATGGTTTGGTGGTGACCTGACCCCTCTGGGTTAATGGTGGGACTGGATGAGCTGAAAGGTGTTTTCCAACCAAGATGATTCTGCAGACTTGGTAGAGCCCAAAGGGATTTGACATTTGATAGGTCTAAAATGATTCTGTGCTTCTAGGCAGAGCCAGAAAGGATCTGTAGATGTGGCAGAGCCCAAAGGGATCTGTAGGGCTGGTAGAGCCCCGAGGGGTCTGTAGACCTGGTAGAGTGACAGAAGACAAAGGCTGTGGCTCCTGAGCTGGGCTGGAGGGAGGGCAGCAGGGTTCAGCCTGGGGCTGTGGCTGCTGAGGGCAGCTGCTGGGGGCAGCTGCTGGCACCAACAGCAACCTGCAAGCAGCAGGAGCTTTGCAGCCCTCTCCCTGATTTCTCAGCCCCTCTGGGGGGCTCCTGCCCTGTGTGTGCCTAAGGAGCAGCAGGATGTTAGGTGCAGAACAGACAATTTGGGCTGGTTTATTTTTTCCTCTCATTCCTTTCCTCCCCTGGCTGTAATAAATCAGGCTTTTGTCAAGCTCCCTCTTGTCTGGGGTAATTTCATCTCCAGGTCCTCAAGGAGCAGAGAACTCCAAGTTTAATATCTTGGTTTTAGTTGGCAGGTTTTGAAGCAATCATTTGTACAGATGAAGTAGGGGTGGGGGGGGGGGGGCAGGGGGGGGAGAAAGGGGAAAAATAAAACAATAATGATTGCTTATGTCTAATTGGAATCACACTAATTACCAGCTAAAGACACCAGGCAAATCTCACATCTCCTCACTCTCTGTCATGCTGCATTCCCTGCTCCATCCTCCCTGTGACACCCCAGGACAAGCTGCTCTGACACCTCCCTCAGCAAAGATCCCAGCCCAGCACTTGGCTCCTCCTTGGGTTTTCTGGTTTGTTGTTTTCCCCCTTCCAGGCAAGATCACAGAATCACAGAATCAGTTAGGGCTGGAAGGCACCACAAGGATCAGGCAGTCCCAGCCCCCCTGCCATGCCCAGGGACACCCTACCCTAGAGCAGGCTGCACACAGCCTCTGCCAGCCTGGCCAAAAACACCTCCAGGGATCTGGCCCCAAACACCTCCCTGCAGGGGCAACCCATTCCAGCCTCTCACCACTCTCATGCTCCACAACTTCCTCCTCACCTCCAGCCTCAATCTCCTCACCTCCAGCTCTGCTCCATCCCCCCAGTCCTGGCACTGCCTGATGCTTTCAAAGCAGACACAGACAGGGAGTGGATGGGGAAGTGCTGGGTTAGGACCTCCTGCACCTTACCCTTCCCTGCTGGAGCTCCTCCCCAGCCTCTCCCAACGTTTCTGGAGGGATGGGGTCAGACTCTTCTCCTGTCCCTGGGCACCACTGACAAGGGGCACTGGGCACAAACTGGCACCCAGGAGGTTCCACCTGGGCAGGAGGAGAAAGTTGTTTGTTGTGAGGGTGCTGGAGCCTGGAACAGGCTGCCCAGAGAGGCTGTGCAGTGTCCTTGTGTGCAGAGCTCCCAACCCCCCTGGCACTGTGCTGCTGGGCAAAAGCTTCTCATTGAAAGGTTCTTGTCCTGCTCAGGCTGGGCAGAGTGGGCACAGGAGCCCAGGTCCTAGCACAGTGGCCATGGGGGCAGGAGCTGCCCTGCACATGGCTCCTGTGGCTGTGGCTGTGGCAGGGCTGGCAGACAGCAGCCCCTGGCCCCTGCATCTCTCCAGAGGCAAGGCAGGGCTGGTGCTGATGTGCTTAGATAAGCTGTGAGTCAGAGCAGCCTCTCCTCGGTCTCTCTCCCCTGCTGCCATGACTAATGTGAGATTTATGGAGTGTCCTCTCTGCAAGTAAAGCAAGGAGCTGCCCTGACAACCACTTAACGGAGGTGACTTCAAATCAGGATGGATGAGAGCAGGAGAGGAGGAGACAGCGAGAGAGAATCAGCACCAGGCAAGAGCACAAAGGAGAAAATCCCCCGGGGGGGGCAGAGCCAGCATCTGAGGCTGCCACCTGAGCTGCCCAGGAGCAGAGCTGGCACCGAGCTCAGCAGGGACAGGAATCAATCCCTGACCCCCTGCTGCTGCCCACCAGGGAGATTTATACCTGAGGGATCCATGCCTGAGCCATGCCTCAAGCTCTGGCATGTCCTGGCTTTATGAGGGAGAAAATGCACTGTGAAGGCCTCCAGGAGCTCAAACTGGAGACTTCCTAAAGCTTCTCCAGCATCTCCCTGGGATCACAGGGTGCCAGGGGCTGGAAGGGACCCAAAGAGCTCATTGATGGCAGGTGGAGAGCACAGATCACAGAATCTCAGGGGCTGGAAGGGACCCAAAGATCTCATCCAGCCCAACCCCTGCCAGAGCAGGAGCATCCAAGCTAGCTCAGGGCACACAGCAACACATCCAGACAGAGTCTGCAAAGGCTCCACACAAGGAGACTCCACAACCTCTCTGGGCAGCCTGTGCCACTGCTCTGGGACCCACACAGGCAAGAAGTTGCCTCTTGTGGTGAGCTGCAACCTCCTGTGCTGCAGCTTCCATCCATTGCTCCTTGGCCTATGGCAGGGAGCAGTGAGCAGAGCCTGTCCCCCCCCTCCTCACCCCAGCCCCCAGAGTCACAAACATTTCTCAGGTCCCACACTAATGCACTTCACAGCGAGCAGGGAGGATGATGGAGACAACTGGGGAGTGTTCAGAGGCAGATGAAGGGGAAGGAGGGAGCCAGAGCAGACAGGAGCTGGCAGTGCCACATCAAACCACTTTCAGAAGCAGCTTTCTGAGGAAGCAACTCTTTGAGAACAGCAAACAGCCCAAACCTGCCCAGGGAGCCTGCTCCTCTGGGGCTTTATCTGCTCCACTCACAGCCTAAAAGCCTGAACCTCCTCTGCCTGCTCGCTGCCCTCCTGCCACATCCCTGCTGCCTGCAGGCTCAGCCCTTTGAGGAGCCTCTGAGGAGCCAGGTGAGGGAAATTGCTCTGACTGCAGAGTGAAATTGGGCAAAAAAAGAAACCAACCCCCCCAAAAAAAACCCTCCCCAAAGGGATCCAGGAAAAGTTGATCCTGAGCAGGTCCCCAGCCCTGCTGGGCAGGCAGACAGCAGCAGTGGCACTGCAGAGGGCATGGCACAGGCACAGGGCAGGCAGGAGGAGAGCTGCCATGGGCAGGGACACCTCACACCAGATCAGCCTGTCCAGAGCCTCATCCAGCCTGGCCTGAAACACCTCCAGGGATGAGGTGAAGAACTCATGCTGAACAACCTCTTCCTCACATCCAGTCTGACTCTCCCAATTTCCAGCTTTGTTCCATTCCTCCCAGTCCTATCCCTACCTGACACCCTAAAAAGTCCTTCCCCAGCCTTCTTGTAGCCCCCTTCAGACACTGCAAGGCCACCAGAAGGTCTCCTGGGAGCCTTCTCCTCTCCAGCCTGCACAGCCCCAACTCCCTCAGCCTGTCCCCACAGCAGAGCAGCTCCAGCCCCCTGAGCATCCTCCTGGCCCTGCTCTGGACACCTTCCAGATCTCTCCTGTCCCAGGGGCTCCAGCACTGGGCACAGTGCTCCAGGTGTGGGAAGGGAGCTCTGAGCTCAGCCAGTCCCAGCCCTGCTCCAGCAGGGCACCCCCAGCAGCTTGCCCAGCAGCACAGTGCCAGGGGGGTTGGGAGCTCTGCACACAAGGACACTGCACAGCCTCTCTGGGCAGCCTGCTCCAGGCTCCAGCACCCTCACAACCAACAACTTTCTCCTGCTGGGTGCCAGTTTGTGCCCAGTGCCCCTTGTGCTGTCCCACTGAGCAGAGCCTGGCCCCATCTCTTTGTCCCCCACCCCTCAACTCTTGCTGAGCTTTGCTCAGCTGCCCTCTGGGGCTGCTCTTCTGCCCTGGTGCACCTGGAGAAGGTCCTCCCCCTCTGGTTCCTCTGCAGTCATTACTGCCAAAGCTCCTTCCTGGTGCAGCCTGCAGCCAAGCCCAGCTGAGCCCAGGAATACTCTGAGGCTGCCCTCACCTCTCCTTGGAGAATGAACTTTCCTCCAGAGCAGGGATGTTCAGATTTGGCCCAGATAAGAGGAGCTGCAGAGGAGCATTTGCATCTCCATTTGCATGGGCATTTGCATGACCATTTGCAAGCACTGCCAAGCCCAAGCAAAATGACTAAGCCCTGTGTCAGCTGAGTGGTGGCAGCCCACAGCTCACCCTGCAACCACCTTGTGAAGGTGAAGAGTTCCCTGCTTGGCTGTCAGCAGAGCTGCAGGAGTGCAGGTCCTGCCCCATGAGAGCTTCCACCCAGCCCCAGAGGTGTCAGGGGCTGAGAGGGACCCAAAGAGCTCCTCCAGTCCAACCCCTGCCAGAGCAGGAGCATCCAAGCTAGCTCAGGGCACACAGCAACACATCCAGACACAGTCTGCAAAGGCTCCACACAAGGAGACTCCACAACCTCTCTGGGCAGCCTGTGCCACTGCTCTGGGACCCACACAGGCAAGAAGTTGCCACAGCTCAGCCAAGGGGCACAAGGACAGGGCAAAGCTCAGGGAATCCAATCTGGGATGCAGGAGGCAGACACAGAGCCGTGGGGAGCCTCAGGTTCTCCAGCAGAAGGCAGCTTCCAGCTGCACTGTGGAGCTGTGTCCCCTGGGCTGGGGCTCTCAGCATGCCTTGGCCTGCCTGCATGTTTCACAGTCACAGCAGCTGCCAGGGTTCAGGGACAGAAAAGGGTCAAAAAAGCAATGAGGATCCAAGAGAGGAATCAGATTCCTTTAAATGACTTCTCCAGAGGCTGCCCAGGAACTGCCTGTGGAGAACCTGAGGACAACCTTACTTGTGCAACCACCTCCTGATCCTGTGGGTCAAGGGAGACACTGCCAAACAGATCACTGAAGCTCATGTGGAGGGTGTCTGAACCCAGGAGCAACCTTCTTAGGTGCTCTTGAGAGGATTAAAGGCAGTGTCTGGGCTGGGGGCAGTGTCCTGAGCCCAGGCAAGCACAGGCAGGCTGTGCCCTGCTCAGCCTGGCACCCTCGGGGCACCCAGGGAGAGTGACCTGCTGGCAGGGCACAGCCTCCCTGACCTGCTCTGCTCTTGCTCAGCAGAGGCTCTGCCCAGGCACAAGGGCTGGGAAATGTGGGAAAGGAGGCAGAGGGGGAGCAGAGGGTTGGCATTGGAGCTGGAGGGGGCTGGCATGCTGCAAGCAAGGTGCTGCAACCCTGCGAGCTGCTGGATGAGAGATCTGCTCCCACCTCTGCCTTCAGCAGCAGCCACCAGGAAAAGCAGGAGCTGGCCCTGGGGAGCAGGCAGCAGCCAGCAGAGGAGCTCTGCCTGCCCTGGAGAAGTGCAGAGCTGAAGGGGGCTGAGAAAGCTCAGCAGGGCTTGGAGGAGCAGGGGGGTGCAGGAGGTGGGCACAGAGGCAAGGGCAGGACCTGGCAGCCACTGGGAATGGCAAAAGGTCTGCAAGTAGCTGTGGGGCTAAGAGCAGGGCAGGGATTGTGCCCCTGCACTGGGCACTGGTGAGGGCAGTTTTGTGGCCCTCACCCCCAGAAGGGCATTGAGGGGTTGGAGTGTGCAGATAAAGGCAACCAAGGGGCAGGAGAACAGAGCTGGGGAGGGGCAGCTGAGGCAGCTGGGGGGGAGCAGCCTGCAGCAGAGGAGGCTGAGGGAGACCTCAGTGCTCTCTGCAGCTCCCTGAGAGGAGGCTGCAGCGAGGAGGGGTTGGGCTCTGCTCCCTGTTCTCAGGGGACAGGAGAGGCAATGGCCTGAAGCTGAGCCAGGGGAGGGTCAGTTTGCAGAGGAGGAACAATTCCTTTGCTGCCAGAGTGGCCAGGGACTGGCACAGGCTGCCCAGGCACAGGGAGGTGGTGGAGTGCCCATGCCTGGAGGTGGAATGTGTGGCCAAGGCACTTGGGGCTGTGGCTTGGTGGCCAGGGTGGGGTGGGGTTGGCCTGGCTGAGCTCGGAGGTCTTTTGCACCCCCAAACAATTCCTGTGACTCTCTGACGCTAGAAGTGTTCAAAAGCAGAAGGCTGCAGAGCAGCAGAGCCCACCCCAGAGAGGGTCCCAGCTGGAGAGGAGCCTGAGCAGCACCTCCCAGGCAGGCACAAGTGTGAGCTGCACAGCCCCAGCCAGAGCATCCTCCTGTACTCCGCGGGCAGCAGCACCTATCCTGCCCCACTCCCGCAGAGAGGGCTCACAGCACCAGAAGCTGCCCTGAGCTGCAGCAAACCTGGCTGAGCCCAGCAGCCTCTGGCCGGGGGCAGCACAGAGCCAGCTCCAACCTCACAGCCCAGCCCCAGAGCCCAGGCAAAAAAAAAAACCAAACAACAACCCAAAAAACCATTCCTCAGCTTCTGCCACAAAGAGAAACGCCGCAGGGCATGCTTGAAAAAGATTCCACAGCCTGAACATGTGGCTGGAACAGCTTCTGCAAGACAAAAGGGACCTTCAAAGATAATGCAAGAGAAGAAGAATGGGATTGAAGATCCAGAGCCACCACTCAGCCAGAGCAGGGCACAGAAAGGCATTTTTGTTGCTCTCTCATCTGCCGCCGGGAAGGAGCAGAGCAACAACAGCAGTGACACCCAGAAAGGAGCTGGGGGCCAGGCTGACTGCCAGCAGCAGGCAGGAGGGGACTGGGTGCCTGCTGCTGGGGCCACATCACACACCTAGAGCAGCCCCCAGACACCCTGGGCTTGGGGATCCTCCTCTGAGCCACCTGCCACACAACCACAGAATGCTTGGGGGGACCTCCAGAGCTCCTCAGCCCAGCCCCCTGCAGCCAGCAGGGACAGCCCCAGCCAGGGCAGGCTGCTCACAGCCCCAACAACCTGCAATGGTGCCAGGGGTGGGCATCTGCCACCTCTGGGCAAGCTGTGCCAGGCTCTCCCCACCCTCAGTGCCAAACAATTCTCCCTTCTCTGCACTCTCATCTCCCTCTTTTTGCTCAAACCATCCCCCCGTGGCCTGTCCCAACAGATCCTGCTCAGAAGTCTGTCCCCAGCTTTCTGGTGTCCCCTTTAAGCACTGCAAGGCCACCAGAAGGTCTCCCTGGAGCCTTCTCCTCTCCATCCTGCACATCCCCAGCTCTCAGCCTGGCTCCCACAGAGCCCTCCCAGCCCTGCCAGCTCTGTTGTGGCCTCCTCTGGCTCTGCTGCAGCAGGTCCCTGTCTGTGCTGAGGGCTCCAGAGCTGCCCCAGCACTGCAGGGGGAGGGGGCAGAATCCCCTCCCTGCCCCTGCTGCCCACACTGCTGGGGATCAGCAGTGCTCAGTGCCAGCTCATCTCCAGCTCTGCACCCCCAAGGTGCTGTGATGCTGCAGGGGGCACAGGAGCAGCTCTGCCTGCACAGGGGAGCACACAGGTGCCTGCTGTGAGGCTGTGAAGGCAAAGAGCAGCAGCCACATTGCCTCTGATCCTGGTGCTGCTGCTGGAGCTATCCTCTGGGCACAGCCACACCACTAAGAGGTCCTTGGCAGCTCCTTGATCATGCAGAGTGAAAAAGCTGTGAAGGAGCAGAAGGTCTGAACCACGATCAGAAGTGCAGCAAAGGAGAGCAGGAGGGAAAAAAATCCTCCCCTGGGCTGCCTTTGCCAAAGAGCTGCACCTCCAGCCAGGCTGGGCCAGATGTTGTTGCTGCTGCCCAGGAACAGGGCTGCAGGTCTGTGGTGGCATCAGGAGCAGATGGCAGTGTCTGGGAGGAGCACAGGCAAGAGTGGGAGGAAAGGCAGAGGGCCCCAGCTGGCAAAATGCCTCAGCTGGCTCTGCCCACAGCACCCAAATCAGCTTTTGAGTGTCTCCCAGAGAGCTTTGGGTGCTGACCTGCCCGGGTGTGATCTGCAGTGCACACCCAGTGAGGGCTCTGCTGCAGTGAAAGGTTCAGTGCAAGAGAAGGGAGTGGGAGCCAAAGCTGCCCCAGCAGAATTCCAGTGGCAGCTTCTGAAAGGAGGGGCAGAGAGAATCTGCCACTGGAAGGGCTGCCCAGGGACCCTTCCATAGTCAGAATCAGAATGAACCAAGTTGGAAAAGAGCTTTGAGCTCATGGAGCTCAACCTAGCACCCAACACCTGCTGATCTGCCAACCCCTGGCACTGAGTGCCTCATGCAGCCTCCTCTGGAACACCTCCAGGGATGGGGACTCCACCACCTCCCCTGCAGCCCATCCCAATGCCAATCACTCTTGCTGGGAAGAACTTTCTCTTAACATCCAGCCTGAACCTGCTCTGGCACAGCTTGAGCCTCTGTCCCCTCCTGCTGTCCCTGGGTAGCTGGCAGCAGAGACCAAACACAGACTGGACCTCACAGACTGGACCTGCTGCCAAAATGGGACCTTTCCATCAGGAGTGGTCAGAGATTGGCACAGGCTGCCCAGGGAGGTGCTGGAGTCTCCATGCCTGGGAGTGTTCAAGAAGCCTGTGGCCATGGCACTTGGGGGCAGTTTGATGGCTATGGTGGGGCTGGGTTGAAAGCTGGACTGGGTCATCCCAGAGGTCTTGTAGAGAGCAATGAGAAAAAAAGGAAAAGGAAAAGGGGAAGGAGAAGGAGAAAGAAAAGAAGAAAAAAGAAAATTAAAAATGAAAAGAAAAAAGAAATAGAAAAAATAAAAATGAAAAGAAAAAGAAGAAAAAGGAAAGAGAAAAGGAGAAGAAAAAGTAAAAGAAGAAAAATAAAATTTAAAAGGAAAAGCAAAAGAAAGAGAAAAGGAAAAATAAAAAGAAAAAGAAAAAAGTAAAAGTAAAGAGAAAAGGAGAAGGAGAAGGAGGAGGAAAAGAAAAAAAATTTAAAAGGAAAAGCAAAAGAAAGAGAAAGGGAAAAAGGAAAAGAAAAATGAAAAGAGAAAAAGAAGAAAAAGAGAAGAAGAGAAAAAAGAAGAAGAAGAAGAGAAAAAGAAGAGTTGGTGTCTGAGCCCTGCAGGGGCTGAGCTGGCTGCAGTGTGCAGAGCCAGAGGAGGGAGCAGGGTCCCAGAAAGCAGGGCAGAGCTGTGGCAGTGCTCATCAAGTGAGGAAGATCTACAAAGAGCAGGCTCGGATCTGTCTTCCCCTGAAGAGCTATAAATAGCCTGGCAGAGTTGCTTATCAGATGGGTTGGGCTGCAGGGATAATCTCCTGGAGAAAGCAATGGCAGGAGCCTTCTCCTCCTGGATATTTATAACCAGGTGAAAGCCTGGGAGAGGCAGGAGCAGGGGTGGCAGCCTCCAGATAGGGGCTGGGGGGGATCCAATTTGTCTCTCGCCTTCAACAGAAGAAGGTCAAGGATGGCTTTGGTCTTCACAGCTGCCCCAGCAAAAACAAACCCAAAGCCTCACGCCCAGCTCTGATGGCTCTGAGCTCAAGAAGCTGCAGGAACCAGGAGAAGGGCGTGGGGAGGTGGGCTCCAAAAAGGTCCTGGTGGTCTCAGAGCTCTGGAGGCTCTCTGAGGGCATCCAGAGATGAGTCTGCTCTGGATAAAAGAAGGCAGAGAGCTCTGAGAGCATGGAAACATCAAACTGAAGAAGGTTAGAGGTGGGGAGGGAACTGGAAAGCTCATCCAGCCCAAGGCAGAGCAGGGGCACACAGGGCAGGTTGCACAGGAACATATCCAGGTAGGGTTTGCATGGCTCCAGAGAAGGAACTCCACAGCTCCTCAGGCCAGCTCCTTCCAGGGCTTTGTCAACCTTCACAGTTAAGAATGGTTTGGGTTGGAAGGGACCTCCAAAGGTCATCTGGTCCAACCCTCCTGCAGTCAGTCACATCCTGGGCAGGGCTGCAGGAAACACAGCCCCAAGGAACTGACCAAGCAGCACCAGGACCTCCCAATCTCCACACAGAATCATAGAATCATAGAATCAGGCAGGCTGGAAGAGAGCTCCAAGCTCCTCCAGCCCAACCTATCCTCCAGCCCCAGCCAATCAACCAGCCCATGGCACTCAGTGCCCATCCA
>VWZI01002208.1:43728-74653 GCA_013396835.1 Psilopogon haemacephalus
CCACAACCTCCCTTCAGGGAGCTGCAGAGAGCAATGAGCTCTGCCCTGAGCCTCCTCTTCTGCAGGCTGCACACCCCCAGCTCCCTCAGCCTCTCCTCTTGGGGCTGTGCTCCAGGCCCCTCCCCAGCCTTGCTGCCCTGCTCTGGGCACCTTCCAGCACCTCAGCATCTCTCTTGAATTGAGGCAACCAGAACTGGACACAGCACTCAGGTGCGCAACCTGTGCCAGTGTCTCACCACCCTCACTGCAAACAACTTCCTCTTCACATCCATCTTCAATCTCCCCTCTGCCACTTCAAACCCATCCCTCCTCCTCCTCCTCTCATCACCAGCCCTTGTCAATAGGCCCTCCCAGGCCTTCCTGGAGCTCCTTTCAGATCCCACAAGGCCACTCTAAGGTCTCCTAAAAGTCTTCTTCAGGCTGCAGAGCCCAAACTCTCTCAGCCTGTCCTCATTTAAGGCCTCCAGGGCCTTAAATCTTCCTCTTCCACTGCCCCACTACGTCCAGGTGCCACCTCCTTGCCCAGCTGCCCATCCAGCCCCACAGCAGGCACAAGCTGCTGCTGAAGGGCTCTTGGGATGCTTGGCACCAGGAGCGCAGGAGCCTCTCCCTGCTGCTCTTCCCAGCTGCCTGCCTGGTGGCACTTTGGGTAAGAGAGTGACACTGGTAGGCAGCAAAGTGCCTCCCACTGCAGGAGCAACAAATGGTGTTGGGAAGCCTGCCAGAGCTGGCACCACCAATGCCTTGCTTCAGTGCTTGGGGCACAGCGAACTCCAGCGTCGCTCCGGGGACTGAGCTGGGCAGAAGGAAGAGATCTTCCACCAGACCCCCAAGGCAAGCATCTGCCCTGGGCCCCAGGTGCTCCTCAGCAGCTCCCTTAGAGCAGCTGAACACATCCTCAGCCCTTTCCACACCTGTCCCAAGGCCCAGGATGCTCCCAGAGCCAGGAAAAGGCTTCGGGGGAACCTCTTGCACCTCCTTTTTGCCCCTCCTTTGAGCCTGCCAGCTCTGCCCCAGCCTCCCCTCACCACAAGAGCACAGAAGAAGACAGCAGGTACAGGGAAGTGGATGTTAATGTGCACAGCCAGAGCCAAGCCCAAAGAAGCAACTGAAGCTGGCCAGAAGAGAGCTGGGTGAGGGCAGCCAGGCAGGCAGCACAGAGGCAGCACGAGGAGCACAACTGGGGCTGAAGCTGCACCAGGGCAGGGGCAGGACCTTCTGTGGTCACATCACAGACACCTCTGGTGGGGTTCTCAGGCAGAGGAGCCAAGCAGGAGGTGTCCTGGAGAGCCCAGAGGAGGCAGCACACACAGCTCCTGGGCTGCCCCCGCAGCGCTTCAACATCCTCTGCTCCTCTCACCCCAGCCTGGGCCACTAAACCTGCTCCACCCCTCCACTGCCTGGCAGCTCCTCTGACCCCCACCACGGCAGGAGAAGCTGCAGCATGGCCCAGCCACCCCCACAGCCCTGCCACTAGGGCAGGCACCCGTGGCACCACCTGGCTGCAGTGCATAACTCAACTCTGGCTGGGCTACGACCCAGCTCTGCATGCCTCCTCTGCTGCCCTCTTGGGCCACCCTCTTGGGCCTCTTATCTGCACCGTGCCAGACCCACCTGGCTCCTCCCAAACCCACCTGGCTCCTACCAATCCCATCTACCTCCTCCCAATCCCATCTACCTCCTCCCAATCCCACCTGCCTCCTACCAATCCCACCTGGCTCCTCCCAAACCCATCTACCTCCTCCCAATCCCACCTGGCTCCTCCCAATCCCACCTGCCTCCTCCCAATCCCACCTGCCTCCTCCCAAACCCACCTGGCTCCTACCAATCCCACCTGGCTCCTCCCAATCCCACCTGCCTCCTCCCAATCCCCTCTGCCTCCTCCCAATCCCACCTGCCTCCTCCCAATCCCACCTGCCTCCTCCCAATCCCACCTACCTCTCCCCTCTTCCCACCCCCACACTTGCTAGCCTCCTCCAGACCTCCTCTCCCTCGCCCCTCTCTCCCCTCCCCACCACAGCCTCTCTGCTCTCTTGCCTCCAGCCTCACCTCTTCCCCAGCCTCCCCAGTGGCCTGGAGCACATCCCCAGGGTGGTCCTCCCCCCAGCAGGGCAGGTGCAGGACGAGGAGCCCGGGGGCAGGGGGGAGGGGGCAGGCACCTACCGTTCTCGGGGTGCTCCATCTCCCCGATGCTGCCGTCGGGGGTGGTGCGCTCGTAGTGGTCCTCGGGCAGGGCCAGCGGCCCGATGCGGGGCCCCGACGAGGATTTGCTGCTGGGGGTCTCGGATTCCTCCAGCCCACTGTCGTAGTAGCTGTGCTGGGAAGGGTCCTGCAGGTCCTGAGCCTGGCTGGCTGCAGAGAACGTCACTCGGCGATGAGGTAACTGGGGAGAGGAGAGGAGAAGAGCTCTGGCGTCACCCGAGCCGGCAGCCCCGGAGAGGGGCAGAGAGCTCCTGCACAGCTCCTGCACAGCAGCAGCCCCCTGCAGGCAGGCGAGGTGCTGGGCTGCACCCCAGCCACAGCATCCCATGGACACCATCCCCTGTGAGGAGCACAGCCTGAGCAGGACCTGCACTCCCCTCACCCGGCAGCTCCCTCCCCACCTTGTACCTCAGATGCATTTTTCTACCCAAAGACCAACCTGGGCAGATGCCTTCTGCCATGCCAGGCAGGCACCTTCCACCATGCCAGGCAGGCACCTTCTGCCACACCAAGCAAGCACCTTCCACCACGCCAAGCAAGCACCTTCCACCAAGCCAAGCAAGCACCTTCCACCAAGCCAAGCAGGCTGCAGAGAGGTCTCTCTGTACCCAGCATCCTGGGTCGCTGATCTGCAGCCTTCACTTCATGCCCTTGGTGCACTCCAAGAGCCAAGCTCAGAGCCACCTGGCCAAGCCCACCCCAGAGCCTGGCTAATGAGATCCTTGCTCAGCACAGAGCTCAGGTGGCCTCATCCCTCCACCTTCCACCCTCTGGCCTGACACCAGAGCTCTCCTCCTAAGAGGTTCTCCCTCAAAGGTCACCAAAGCCTCCTTTAGTCTGCTCGTTAAAGGTTTTTCAAAGACCTTGCTTCACACTTTCTCTGCCCAGCCTGGCCTGCAGCTCGGGAGGAGCTCCCTGCCAACAGCCATTAAAGCTTCCATCATTATCCTCCTCCAAATCCTGCCAGCAGAATCCTTCTTTGCAGTGATTACCCAGGAGTGGCCAAGGGGAGCAGGAGTTCAGAGGGCAGCAGCAGGATGATGAGGGCAGGGAAGGCAACGCAAACACTGCCCCGAGACAGGCACCAAACAGCCCCCAGGCACAGGAAGGAGCTGCTTGGTGGGCATCAGAGAGGAACCAATGCAACATGGAGCTTGGCAGGGTCAAGGGAGGGTTGCTGATGCCTTTGCTACAGCTGAGTGGCAATCAGGAGTCCCACAAGGCCCCCAGCACCCGTGAGGAAGAGGAAGGAACTGAGTTCCAGCCAGGGAAGGACCTCACAAGGAGCATTTAGATGAGCTGCTTCTGGCTTGGCTGGGCCTGACTGAATTCACCCCAGGTGCTTCCACACCTGATTTAAGGAACTTCAGGGCTGTGAGGATTTATTTTGTTTTTTAATTATTGTTACTTTGGGGTGTCTGAGGGTTTTTTAAAATAATCCTTTCTTTTAAAGGAAAAAGAATTTGTGGAGAACCAGAAGAGTGGAAGTGAGCTCAAACAGTGAACCTTGGCAGAGAGGGTGGACTCTGGACACCAAAGGTCCCTTCCAGCCAGCAGTGGGGATGGACTCAGTGGACACCAAAGGTCCCTTCAGCAGTTCCCTAAGCTCCTTCTGGAGCTGAGGGCCCCAGAACTGGACACAATATCCCAGCTGCAGCCTCAGCAGGGCAGAGCAGAGAGCAGAACCTCTGTGACCTACTCATCACAGCCCTTCTCACCCACCCCAGGATGCTCTTGGCCTCCTTGGCCACACTGCTGGCTCATGGGCACCTTTCTGCCCACCTGGGGGTCCTATTCCCCAGAGCTGCTCTCCAGCAGCTCCCCACCCACAGCTCCTGGAGTCCAAAGCAGGATCCCTTTGAGCAGGTCACAGAGGAAGGCATCCAGACAGGTTTTGAAGGTGTCTGGAGAAAACTAAAAGTGAGCTAAAATAAAGCCTGTCTTGAAAGATGAGAGGAGGGAAGGGGGGGGGGAAGAAGAGCTGGAGAATTATAGAACAGTTAAGCTTTAATTTCAGCGCCTGGAAAAATACTGCCACAGATGAAAGAACTCTTTGTAAGTACCTACAAGATAACAAGGAAATGAATAACAGCCACTGTAGCTTTGTCACAAACAAACATGTCACAGCCATTGAACTCCTGCCTGGGAAACGACAGCAGCAGCAGCAGCTGCTCCACCTGGGCTGCAGGAGCCTTGGGATGATGCTGCCTGGGATGCCTACTGCTTGGCACCCTGAGTGCTGGGTTCAGTTCATGGCCACTCGCTCCAAGAAGGGCATGGAGGGGGCTGGAGTGTGGCCAGAGAAAGGCAACCAAGGTGGGGAGCAAGCAGCAGCCAGGAGCCAGCAGAGGAGCTCTGAGGGGACTGGAGTGTGGCCAGAGAAAGGCAACCAAGGTGGGGAGCAAGCAGCAGCCAGGAGCCAGCAGAGGAGCTCTGAGGGGACTGGAGTGTGGCCAGAGAAAGGCAACCAAGGTGGGGAGCAAGCAGCAGCCAGGAGCCAGCAGAGGAGCTCTGCCTCCCCCAGAGAAATGCAGAGCTGAAGGGGCTGAGAAACCTCAATAGGGCTTGAAGGAGCAGAGGAGGTGCAGAAAGAATAGAATAGAACAGAACAGAATAGAATAGAATAGAATAGAATAATGCAGAATAGAATAGAATAGACTCAGGCAGGTTAGAAGAGACCTCCAAGCTCACCCAGCCCAACCAATCCCCCAGCCCCAGCCCATGGCACTCAGTGCCCATCCAGGCTGTGCTTCAACACCTCCAGGGATGGGGACTCCACCACCTCCCCTGCAGCCCATCCCAATGCCAATCTCTCTCTCTGCCAACAACTTCCTCCTCACATCCAGCCTGAGCCTGCCCTGGCACAGCTGGAGGCTGTGTCCCTGCTCTCTTTTCAGGCTGCGCAGCTGTGTGGAGCCTTCACTGCATGGCACTGCTGGGGGTCAGTGCCCCCCTCGTGCTCTGTGCAGTCACAGAATCACAGCAAGATTTGGGCTGGAAGAGGACCTTAAAGGTGATCCAGTGCCAACCCCCATGCCATGGGCAGGGACACCTCCCACTGGCTCAAGCCTTCATCCAGCCTGGCCTGCAACACCTCCAGGCAGGAAGCATCCACAGCCTCCCTGGGCAACCTGTGCCAGTGTCTCACTTCTCTCACTGCAAATGATTTCTTCCTCCTCTCCACTCTCAGTCTCCTCTCTCCCAGCCCCAAGCCATTGTCCCTCATCCCATCACTCCCAGCCCTTGTCACAAGTCCCTCCCCAGCTCTCCTGCAGCCCCTTCAGGTACTGGAAGGCTGCTCTGAGGTCTCCCTGGAGCCTTCTCTTCTCCAGGCTGCACAGTCCCCTCCATGCTGTGACCAAAGCACTTCAAAACCAAGAGCAGCTTGTGTCCAGCTGAAGCTCCTGGCCCAGGCAGTCAGACACTGAATCCATTTGTCTGGCAGTGACTTCCAGAAGCTGGGTTTTGTTTGACCTTTCCCTGCTGGGTTAAAGAGCCTCTCAGCAGGCTGTGCTGCCTGCCCCAGAAGCTGCTTGCACAGTGCCACCAAGGCACTCCCCAGCTTCTGCTCAACGAGTTCAGCTCAGCTCCTTCAGCCTGTGTTTGCCCCAGGGCTGGGCTGCTCCTCATCAGAGGTGATGCCTGCACAGCAGCTGCTGCCACCTCCCCGGGGGCCTCACTGAGCTGAACCACAGAAGGGACCTTCAAGATCATCCAGCTCCAGCCCCACTGCCCTGGGCAGGGACACCTTCCACCAGCCAGGGTGCTCCAAGCCTCATCCTGCCTGCTCTTAGAGACTTCCAGGAATCACACAGGCTCACAGGATGTTAGAGGTTGGAAGGGACCCAAAGAGATCATCGAGTCCACATTCATGGGCAGCCTGTGCCAGTGGCTCCCCACCCTCACTGCCAACAATTTCTTCCTCATCTCCAGTCTCAATCTGCCCTCCTCAAATTTCAATCCATTCCCTCTTGTCCTGTTCCTGCCAGCCTTTGTCCAAAGTCCCTCCCCAGCAATCCTGGAGCCTCTTCAGGTACTGGAAGGCTGCTCTAAGGTCTCCCTGGAGCCTTCTCTTCTCCAGGCTGAACAGCTCCCACTCTCAACCTGTCTCCACAAGGGAGGTTCTCCACCCCTCTCATCATCTCTTGTGGCCTCCTCTGGACCTGCTCCATCAAGTCCAGGTCCTCCTCGTGCTGGGGCAGCAGAACTGGAGGCAGTGCTGCAGATGAGGTCTCAGCAGCAGAGAAGAGTAGAGCAGAGCAGGGGGGCAGAATCCCCTCCCTTGACTGCTGCCCTCACTGCTTCTGCTGCAGCCCAGCCCCTGCTGCCAGCTCACATCCAGCACCCCCTCCCCCAGTAACCCCACGTTTTCTGCAGAGCCTGGATTCTCCTCCCACCACTCAGGTGGGTTTTTGCTCCCTGAGGACTGCCCTTTGGTGGAGCCCCCAGGCTGAGCTGCTCAGACCTTTGCAGGGCAGCCCTGGCCAGGCTGTGTGCCCCCAGCCCTCCCCGCACCCTGCCACACACTCCGGTTGAATGGGGCTGGCTTAACCAAGCAATTGGGATTGCTCTGCTTGACTGCTCCATCCTCATCACCATCATCATCATCTCCCAGCTCCCCCAATCTGGGTGTCAGCTGCAGATTTGATCAGTGGTGATTTTAGATTTACTTCCAGCTCGTTGGCTGGCAGCGTTTGAGCGGCAGCCGCCGCTGCCTCCCAGGGGCTCCTCCAGCAGAAGCTGAGCTCCACCAGGGCACCCAAGCAGGGGCTGCTTTTCTTTGCTAAGCCCTTGATAAAGCAGATCTTCATCTCTCTAACAATGCTTTGCTCCTAATGAGTTGTGTTAATTCAAAATAACAAACAACATCAGCGCGGGGAGGACTCTTTATCGACTCAGCGTCTCCAGCCGACTGCAGGCTGCAGCCTCACCCCCTAATTAGAACCAACTCTGCTGCTCCTGCCCCCCCAGTGACGCCTGGAGCAGATCCTGTTCCTCACAGTGGCCGAGAGCAAATGCCTAAGGAAAGGTTTCAGCGTTGCCCTGTCAGACAGTGACACTGCCCAGTGTCCCCTGCCACCCCAGTGCGTGTGCTGACGTCAGAGCTATTTCCATCGCTCCCTTTCCTGCCTCAGTATTAATCCAGCGGTGCCCTGGGGCTGCCCAGGACACTGCCTGGTGCACACAGCATCCCCAGCCTGCTCTGCCCAGCCTCCTGGGGTGCCCCCTCCCCACCATCACCCCTGGATCACACAGCTCCCACCCCACAGATTTCAAGGCTCTCTGGCACAAGTTACTTCATGGATTCACAGATGGCATCGGGTTGGAAGGGACCCTCCAAGGGCATCTTGTCCAACCCCCCAGCTCCAGCTTGACCACGCTGCAGAGGGACACCCCAAGTCTGATTCTGAATGTCTCCAAGGATGGGGCCTCAGCCACACTCTTGGGCAGCCTGTGCCAGTCTCTCCCCACCCTCACTGTGCAGTTTCCTCCTGAGGTCCAACTTAAATCTCCCCAGCTCCAGTTTCAAACCATTCACCACTATGTGCCCTTCTGAACAGCCTCTCCCCAGCCCTCCTGTAAGTCTCCTTCAGGCATTGGAATGCAGCTCTGAGGTCTCCCTGGAGCCTTCTCTGCATTTCACTCATCCATTTCTAATATCACTGCTTCAAGATGTTGGTTTGCAGGTGACCACCACATGCCAGAGACTGCAGCCTGCATTGCTGTGCCTCAGCCCAGGGTGGTGGAGCTGGGAAGTGACCTCTGCTGAAGAACTTCCTCACATCCACTCTGACTCTCCCCATTTCCAGCTTTGTTCCATCCTCCCCAGTCCAATCACTACCTGACACCCTAATAAGTCCCTCCCCAGCTTTCCTGTAGCCCCCTTCAGGCACTGCAAGGCCACCAGAAGGTCTCCTGGGAGCCTTCTCCTCTCCAGCCTGCACAGCCCCAACTCCCTCAGCCTGTCCCCACAGCAGAGCAGCTCCAGCCCCCTGAGCATCCTCCTGGCCCTGCTCTGGACACCTTCCAGCCCCTCCAGATGTCTCCTGTCCCAGGGGCTCCAGCACTGGGCACAGTGCTCCAGGTGTGGTCTCAGCAGAGGGTGCAGAGGGGCAGGATGCCCTCCCTGGCCCTGCTCTGGCTGCATCCCAGGCTCTGGCTGCTCTCTGGGCTGCAGGTGCACACTGCTGGCTTCTGCTGAGCTTCTCACCCACCAGCACCCCCAAATCCTTCTCACACAGTTCCAGCATGGTGATGTTGGAAGGGAGCTCTGGGGATCAGCCAGCCCAAGCCCTGCTCCAGCAGGGCACCCCCAGCAGCTTGCCCAGCAGCACAGTGCCAGGGGGGTTGGGAGCTCTGCACACAAGGACACTGCACAGCCTCTCTGGGCAGCCTGCTCCAGGCTCCAGCACCCTCACAACCAACAACTTTCTCCTGCTGGGTGCCAGTTTGTGCCCAGTGCCCCTTGTGCTGTCCCTGGGCACCACTCAGCAGAGCCTGGCCCCAGCCTCTCTCCCCCACCCATTGCTCAGCTCCCTCACAGGCTGCTCCTGTGCAGGCTGCACCCCCTCAGGTCTCTCAGAGAATACTTTAGCATTTTTCTCCATAATTAGCCACTTCCCAGCCTCCTCTTGCAGCTGCCACTTGCTGCATCCCATCTCTCCCCAGCAGGTTTTTACAGCCCTGCTTACAGCACAGAGCCTGTCAGGATTGATTTGGCCCCCACCTATTTTTCTTCTTCTTTTTTTGTTTTTTTTTTTCTGTTGTTTTTTTCCTTTCCTTGTCAGTTTTCTCCACTCCATAACTCCTAATTTCTACACTCTGCACACTCCTCCCTTCCCCCCTCCCCACCTTCTCCTCATCCCTCAACCACCTTCCTGGAAGCCCTGCCTGTGTTCCTGCAGCCTCCTGGTGCAGAACTTGCTCCTCACACCCAATCTAAACCTGCTCTGCTCTAGTTTGAAGCTGTTGCCTTCGTCCTTTGCCCCAGGCCTTTGCCAACAGTCCCTCTGCAGCCTTCTTGCAGCCCCCTTTGGGTACTGCAAAGTCTCTAAAGTCTCCCTGGAGCCTTCTCTTCTCCAGGCTGCACTCCCCCAGCTCCCTTAGCAGATCTGCCCCAACCTCCTGATCATTTCCGTGGCCTCCTCCGGACCCTCCTCCATCAGCTCCATATCTTTCTTATATTGAGGGCTCCAGAGCTGGCCCCAGCCCTGCAGGTGAGGTCCCCAGAGCAGGGCAGAGCAGATCCATCTCCATCTGCTGGCCACGCTGCTCTGGCTGCAGCCCAGGCTGCACCTTTGATGCATCTTTGGTCTCCATCGAGCACCTCGATGGCAATCCCCAGCCCTGCTGGAGCAGGACACACCAGGAACAGGCTCCTCTGGCAGCCTCCCATGGCTCCTGCCCCTCCCCACCACGCCAGAAGCCTTTCAGGCAGCTGCCAAAGGAGTTTGCTTCCCCAACAGCCCCCACAATGCAGCATCTCACAGGGCTGCAACTGAAAGGCAGCAGCAGACCCAGCGCCCGGAATGCAAAACCAAGCCACAAGGGAGCCTTTGTAGCGCCTGGGGTTAGGCAACTGGGGAGGAATTCATCAGACCCATCCCTTTGACAAACCCCTGGAGCTAGGCAACTCCCCTGCTGGCTCCACAACCCCACCCCACCCCCATGGGGAGCCCGGGGAGCATCAACCCCAAACTACAAAGGAGCTCTCATCCTGCCCTGCCCCTGCCCGCTCTGGTCCAGCTCCTGGTGGAGGCAGATCTCTGCCTCACCTCCCAGCCTCACACAGCCCTCAGCCCATCCAGGAGGTGCAATTTGCCTTTTTTCCCCTTTTTTTTTTTTTTTGCTTTGGTTGCGACGGAGACCGGAAAGGGAAATATGGAAATAATGAAGCATAAAAGAATCTAAAATGGGCAATAAACCTCCTGGAATGGTGTCTACATGGGGCTGACCCTGGTGTCCTGCAATGTCCATCACCCTCAAGCTGATAATAGAGGCTTGGGATGGAGCTGGAATCGCTCAGGCCACAGAAGGAGGTCTCATAATCGCCCTTGAAAACCATTCTGAGGATTCCCAGGAAGAGAAAAGTTCCAAGGCTGAGAGCAGAGCCTGGACAAAAGCCCTCGAGGAATCCAACAGCTGTGCAGTGGCCAAAAAGAAGGATGGGAATTAAAAAAAAAAACATCAGGAGCTAATCTCATTCCCAGTTGCACCCAATGGAGCTGCCAGAGAGGAGTGAAAGCTCTGAGGGAGAGCAGGGGGTCAGGGCTCTTAAAAATGAAAAGGCAGATAAGGAAGAGGGCTTCAGGGGGCTGGAAAAATGTCCCCTGGCTGCAAGCAGATCATTTTTCAAGCAGGTTTCTCCTCTCAGAGCAGGAGCAGAGGGGGGCTGAGATCTTTGCTGACACAGAAAAATGGGATAAATGATGCTCTGGCAAAGCTTTGGCTCCAGCATCCCAGCCAAGTGTGGAGTGTGAAGCTGAATTAGGAAAGGTCAAGGGGAGTGGAGCCTGCAGGAGTTGTTAGGGAGGAATATCTGCTTGTACCTCTCTCTCTGGATGGGAAGGAGCCTGCATGGGGGTTGCTGCATTGAAATGAGCCAAGATGGAAAGAAAAAACCATGGAGTGGGTTGGGTGGGAGGGGACCTCCAAGATCATCCAGTTCCAAGCCCCCTGCCAGGGGCAGGGACACCTCTCACCACCAGCCCAGGCTGCTCATGGCCTCATCCAGCCTGGCCTTGAACATCTCCAGGCAGGAGGCATCCACAGCCTCCCTGGGCAGCCTGTGCCAGCCTCTCCCCACCCTCACTGCCAACAATTTCTTTCCAATCTCCAGTCTCAGACTCCCCTCTCCCAGCTCCAAGCCATTGTCTCTCCTCCTGGCACTCCCAGCCCTTGTCCAAAGTCCCTCCTCAGCTCTCCTGGAGCCACTTCAGTTACTGGCAGGATGCTCTAAGGTCTCCCTGCAGCCTTCTCNTCCAATCTCCAGTCTCAGACTCCCCTCTCCCAGCTCCAAGCCATTGTCTCTCCTCCTGGCACTCCCAGCCCTTGTCCAAAGTCCCTCCCCAGCTCTCCTGGAGCCCCTTCAGTTACTGGCAGGATGCTCTAAGGTCTCCCTGCAGCCTTCTCCTCTCCAGGCTGCACAGCCCCAACTCTCCCAGCCTGTGCCCACAGCAGAGCTTCTCCATCCCTCTGCTGATCTTGGTGGGCTCCTCTGGCCCCTCTCCAGCAGCTCCAGGTCCTTGCTGTGCTGGTTGCCCAGAGCTGGAGGCAGTGGTGCAGGTGAGGAGTGAGCAGAGCAGAGGGGCAGGGTCTGGCTGCAGCCAGCACACAGCTGCCTCTGGGCCGTGCCCGCTGCTGGGGACTTTGCCAGCAGCTGACACTCCTGAGCCCTTCTCCTGCAGGCTGCTCTCCAGCCACTGCTTGCTGCTTGCTTTTCAAATCGCCCATTTCCCCCCGGTGTCAGCTCTGTTTGTAAGCCCTTTCCACTCCCCTAGGCACAGGGCAGGAGCTTTTGCTGCTTGCTCTGTGGAGCAGCAGGCGCCAGGCGCCGGCGCAGCTCTGCTTTAGTGGGCTGCAACCGACCTGCTGCTAACGATGAGTGATGGCACTGCCCGAGGACACCCAACAGGTGAGGCAAGAGATGTTGTAAGGCTTGCTGAGCCCACTCGCTTGCCCGCACTGCCCTGTCATTACCGTGCTCACGGGCACAGGACCTCTGGCAGGCATCAGAGAGCACTGGGAGGTAGGAAGGGAGCTCTGGAGCTCAGCCAGTCCAACCACACTGCCCAAGCAGGGCACCCACAGCGAGCCTGGACTGGGAACTGCTCCTTCAGCCCAGCTACAGCTACCACTCAGAGCAGCTGAGCAGATCCTTGGTGCTCAACGAGGACCTTTCACCCTCCGGGATGCACCAGAAGGTGGTGAGCACACAGCTGCTGGGTCTGGTGCTGATGTGTCCCCGTGCTGGTGTGGCAGTGATGGTGTCACAGCTGCCCTCTGCTTCCTGCATCTCCTGCAGCTTCATTGGCTGCATCAGCACAGCTCTCCCTGGGGCCACAATGCAGTGGGGCTTGTAAAAGGGCCAAGAGAGAACCACACAGAAACCCAGCACGGAGGGGTTGGGAGGGACCTCTGGGGATCAGCCACCCCCAGCAGCTTGCCCAGCAGCACAGTGCCAGGGGGGTTGGGAGCTCTGCACACAAGGACACTGCACAGCCTCTCTGGGCAGCCTGCTCCAGGCTCCAGCACCCTCACAACAAACAACTTTCTCCTCCTAGGTTCCAGCTTGTGCCCATTGACCTCTGTCCTGTCCCTGGGTGCCATTGACAAGAGTCTGTCCCCAGCCTCTTCACAGGATGTTAGGGGTTGGAAGGGACCACAGACATCATCGAGTCCAACCCCACCCTGCCAGAGCAGGAGCATCCAAGCTGGCTCAGGGCACACAGCAACACATCCAGACACAGTCTGCAAAGGCTCCACACAAGGAGACTCCACAACCTCTCTGGGCAGCCTGTGCCACTGCTCTGGGACCCACACAGGCAAGAAGTTGCCTCTTGTCTTGAGCTGCAACCTCCTGTGCTGCAGCTTCCATCCATTGCTCCTTGGCCGATGGCAGGGAGCAGTGAGCAGAGCCTGTCCCCCCCCTCCTCACCCCCAGCCCTCAGACACTTACAAACATTGATCCAATCCCCTCTCAGCCTTCTCTTCTGCAGACTCAGCCCCAGGTCCCTCAGCCTCTCCTCCCCAGCCACTGCTGCAGTCCCCTCAGCATCCTCACAGCCCTCCCCTGGACCCTCTCCAGCAGGTCCCTGTCCCTCTGGCACTGGGCAGCCCCAAACTGAAGGCAGTGCTCAAGATGTGTTCTCACCTCTTGCTCCCCACCCTTCAGCTCTCTCTGGGCACGAGCTGATGGCTGATCTGAGGACACTTTGCCTTTACCACCCTCAAATCCTAGGTGAGCTGTCAAGTCCTTGGGCCAGACTTTGCAAGCCGTGGCTCAAGAGAGAAAAAATAAAATAATTCCTGAGCATTAGAGAAGGTTTCTGAGCTTTCTTCTTTGGGCAAGAGACATCCCTGATAGTCCCTAATAAACTGTGATCTGCTTGAAATCCTTGGGAAAAAAAAAAAGAAAGAGAGCCCAAGCTCCTTCAGGCACTCCCAGGGCCTTGAATCACATCACCCCAAAAGGTCTTGCCCAGGCTGAATAGCAATGAAGAGCTCTTCACACATCTGAACTACTGATCTGGCTGTCTGCTGGGCTGGAGAGCTTTTGATGGGGAAGTAGAAAGATGAAGAGATCAGTGCCAGAGGAACATCAGACACCACATCAGCAAGACACTTGGAGCAGGAGCTGGGTCCCAGGCTCAGGCAAGGAGGTGTCCCCCACACACACACTGCAAGCAGGGATGTGGCAGGAGCCTCCCTGGCAGCAGCAGGGGGGGTTGGAGCCCATGGGAGCTGCACAGCTTCAGGCTTTCAGGCTGCTTGGGCCCTTGGAGATGTCCCAGAGGAGCCACTCCAGTGCAGAGCCACCACGGAGCAGGACTGGTTCCCAGGGGGAGGTGGAGGTTTGCTGCCCTCCCAGAGTGCTGCCTCCCAGGGCAGCTCTGCTGGCACCTGCCAGGGTGGGTGGGGGCCACAGACCCTGGTTAGAGCACAGAGCAGGAGGGCATTCTGCAAGCAAAGAGGTGCTCAGGAGGGTGTTTGCCTGCTGGGATCTCTGGGCTGTGGTTCCCAGCCTGGATGTAAACGATGAGACAAGGCAGGAGCCTTCTCCTGCCCTCCTAGCAGGTCACTGCCACAAACCTCCTCTCCCACCCACTCCTTCCTGTGAGCACCCAAAGCACTGAGGCAGTAAACAGCTTACACCATGGGGAGGCTTTGATGGAAACCAACTAGGAGAAGTTTGACGGGAAGCTGGGGAGTAGTTTATCTGTTCCTTTGTCTGAGCTCTCCACCACAGAGCTGAGCCAAGAAGCCCTCTAGGAAAGGAAAGGAAAGGAAAGGTCCTCCAAGGTGCAGACTGAGACCTCCAGAGAAGTCCAGAAATCTAAAGACAAGGCCAGGGTGGGACCTGCCAGGGGCAGGCTGTGTGAGCTGAGCTGCAGGTGACCCTGGCTTCCAGAGCTGAAACCAAGCCCAAGCTTCACTCAGGTGGGACTGATGGATGCTGCAGCTAGCATCAGAGGTGGCCTGAGGGGCACCAAAGTGCCTCTGTCCCTGAAGCCATCCTCCTCTCCTCCCATGTTCAAGCCCTCCCTGCCTCAGCTGAGCAGCCTGATGCCTGCCAAGGCACTGAGGGAAGTGAGGACTGTGGGAAGAGTCTCTGGGAGTGACCTCCATTGACCATCTTGGTTTCTCCCAAGGACAGAGCCTGGGTTGTGTAACTGCAGGCAGGATGGGCTGGCTGGAAGGGCAGCCTGTGGGTGTCCCCTGCAGATGGGCTGTGCCCAGGGATCATGGGCAGGTGCTCTCACCCAACAGGTATGCGTGGCAAGGGAGGGAGGAGGAGGAGGAGGAGGAGGAGGAATGTCCTTTGGGCTTGGCTCAGGGTTCAGCTCCAGGGGCAGTGCTGGCAAGAGAGAGCTTTGGCAGGGAGCCAGAGGGGCTGAGCACCCACGAAGGGGAGCTGCAGCTGTTTGTGACCCAGCCCACATGAGTCAGCCCATCCACGGGCTGCGAGGCTCTCACACACACACACTTCACAGCAGGGAGCCTGCGTGGACACCAGCACACAGCAGCCACCTCTGCACTGCTGTCCCACACCCTCCTGGACCTGCCCTCCCCACCCTCAGCTGACACAGTTCCCAGGGACAGAGCAGCTCCTGGCCCCTTTGCTCCACTGCATCCTTTAGCCCTGCTCTCCCCCACAGCTCCCCACCCCTGCTGCCCTACATCCAGCACCCTCTCATTAGCCCAACCTCCTCTCCATTCCACCCCAGAACATCCCAGCTCTGGCCTCACCAGGGAAAACCTCTGAAGAAGGTGCTCGAGAAGGACAACAAAGCTGGTGAAGAGTCTGGAGAACAAGTCCTAGGAGAGGCAGCTGAGGGAACTGGAGGTGGTGTGGAGCAGAGGAGGCTGAGGGAGACCATCACTCTCTGCAGCTCCTTGAGAGGAGGTTGGGGTTGGGCTCTGCTCCCTGGTCTCAGGTGATAGAAGGAGAGGCAATGGTCCTGGAGTTGTGCCAGGGGAGGGTTAGGTTGGAGAGGAGGAAAAATTTCTTTGGTGCCAGAGTGGTCAGGAACTGGCAGAGGCTGCCCAGGGAGGTGCTGCAGTGCCCATGGCTGGAGGGGTTGCAGCAAGCTGTGCCCATGGCACTGGGGCCAGGGTGGGGTTGGGTGGCTGCTTGGACTGGAGGATCTCAGAGAGCTTTTCCAGGCCAAAGAGTTCTGTGGTTCTGCTCCCTCCTGGCTGCATCCCACCTCCCCCCTTCACTCCATCCATGGCCTCCTTGGCTGCTGTCTGGGCAGAGGGACCCCCAGATGCCTGGGGACAGCTCCCACTGCAGGTGCTGCCCCAGGATCTGTGTCTGGTGCAGCAGGCTGCAGGCAGGGCCACGGGTGCAGGCAGCAGCACTGCAGCTGAGAGCAGAGCGAGGCAGAGCAGTGCTGGGAATATCAATCAGCGAGGCTTGGAGCGGGCACTGCCCACACAGCCGAAGCTTTCATGGCACACAGCACCCACGGCTGGGCTGGCAGAGCAGCCCTTGTGCCAGGGCCAGCAGACAGCAGGTCAGGAGAGGCTGTGGGGATCGGCAAAGCCACCGGGGGAGGAGGTCACTGCCTGAGCAGGGACAGAGAAGAGCAGATCCTGTCTGAGAGGAGGGGAAGAGAAAGGAGAAGTCCTCCAGATCCGTGTCTGTGCTCACAGCAGCCCAACACTGGCTCCAAGAGAGAGCCTAAGGGTGTGAGAGAAGGGAGAGGAAGAGGAGAGCAGGGAGGAATGAGCAGCATCTGCCTCGGTAGGGTGGGGAAAAGGGAACTGGCCAGAGCTGCATCCACACAGGCAGCCCAGGCTGGTGTGAGCAGCCTCAGGCTGGTGGCACAGCCTGGGTGAGCCTCCAAGGGGCAAAGGATGAGGTCTCAAGCACTGGTGGGGCTGGGGGGGACCTGATGCTCCCCTCAGTAGGGCAGGGACAGTAAGCACCACTGCCTGCTACAGAGGGGTCCTGCCCAAGGCTGCCCACACCCTGCTGTCACCCCCTGCCACCTGCAATATGTGAGCACCTCACTGCCACCACTCCAGGCCTGACAGCTTGTGCACAACCCTGTGCCACCTCTGCCACCAGGTACCCCCTTCCAGCCCCTCTGTGGGGTACCTGCCACCCTGCTGCCACCTTCCCCTCCATGGGCACAGGCTGAGCACACTCTGCTGCCACCTTCCCCTCCATGGGCACAGGCTGAGCACACTCTGCTGCCACCTTCCCCTCCATGGGCACAGGCTGAGCACACTCTGCTGCCACCTTCCCCTCCATGGGCACAGGCTGAGCACACTCTGCTGCCACCTTCCCCTCCATGGGCACAGGCTGAGCACACTCTGCTGCCACCTTCCCCTCCATGGGCACAGGCTGAGCACACTCTGCTGCCACCTTCCCCTCCATGGGCACAGGCTGAGCACACTCTGCTGCCACCTTCCCCTCCATGGGCACAGGCTGAGCACACTCTGCTGCCACCTTCCCCTCCATGGGCACAGGCTGAGCACACTCTGCTGCCACCTTCCCCTCCATGGGCACAGGCTGAGCACACTCTGCTGCCACCTTCCCCTCCATGGGCACAGGCTGAGCACACTCTGCTGCCACCTTCCCCTCCATGGGCACAGGCTGAGCACACTCTGCTGCCACCTTCCCCTCCATGGGCACAGGCTGAGCACACTCTGCTGCCACCTTCCCCTCCATGGGCACAGGCTGAGCACACTCTGCTGCCACCTTCNTCGGCTGCCACCTTCCCCATGGGCACAGGCTGAGCACACTCTGCTGCCACCTTCCCCTCCATGGGCACAGGCTGAGCACACTCTGCTGCCACCTTCCCCTCCATGGGCACAGGCTGAGCACACTCTGCTGCCACCTCCTCCTGCGGCACAGCCTGCACACACCCATGGTGCCTCCAGCTCCAGGACAGCCTGTACCACCAGGCTGTCTCCCATGACTGCATCTCTTCATCTGGAGGTCCCAAAGACCTCAAGGAGCTCTACATCCCTCCCTACCACCAACCCAAGTCCCAAGCACAGACCTGCCAGCAGCCAGTGCATGCTTCCACCTCGCTCCCGAGGCTCTCAGCATCCTTACCAGAAGCCACCATGGTGTGACCCCACTCCTCTTAGCTCCACCAGCTCCCACAGGCACCCCAGTGAAGCCACTCCACATTCACAGTTGGTTTGCAGAGCCCAACCACTCTTGCCAGCAGTAGCTTAGGCCCCAGGACCTCACCAGCTTGGTCCCTCATGTGGTCCCCTGCAGCTCTGAGCCAAATGTGGATGGAGCACAGTGGACCCCAGGAGCTGGTCTGCAGTGCCTGGGAGCTGCTCCCAGCACAGTCTCTTCCCAAAACTGAGGCAGGGGCAAACAGGACAGGTCCCCCCAGAACCCTCAGCTCCATTGGCAGCTCCTGGCTGGATCCATTTACCAGCTGGTTCCACCTGAATGACCTTGAGCAAACCCAGCGAGGCAGGAGGGGAGAGGCTCTCCCAGACATCTGCCAGCACCTAAACCTGCAGTTTACCCAGACTCCAAGCTAAATCCCGAGACAAGACAATTTCAGCTCTGGCCATTATGGTTACAATATTCCTCTTCTCCCCTCCACCCGCCCAGGAGCAATTAAGGCTCCGCAGCCTGCAGGCAGGGGCAGCCTCCTCTGCCCAGCTTCCCAGCAGCCTGCTGAAGCCAGCACCTCTCCAGCAAGCTCCTCAGGTGGCAGGGGGCTAGGAGGGCCTGGGGCTGTCTTGGCTGGGTGCAGCTGGGAAAGCTGCATTGAATCCCTCCCCCCACACACACACTTCACAGGAGAAAAACAAGCCCCAGAGGATGGAGCCTGGGAGACAGGGGCAGAAGAAAGGAGACTCTCCCCACGCCCGCCTCGGAGAGGTTGGGTTCCCATCCCAGGCTCATCAAAGAGCTGCTGAGGACGAGGGAAGGAAGGGAAACCTCTCTCAGAAAGTTCCCAAAGGGAAGCAGATAGCAAGGCTGAGCCAAGCCCCCAGACTGCCCTGCCCAGCCCTGCAGGAACCACTTATTTCAGGTGGTTGCTGGTGTCTCCTTTCCTCCTCTGCAGCCATCACATCTCCCCTCGGGTCCCAGCCCTGCCTGCCCAGGAGGCCCCAGGAGGCTCAGACACTTCCTGAACGGGTTCAAGATAAAACCTTCTGCTGTTAGCAAAACAAACTAGGAGGCTGTGAGAGCCAAGGCTGGCACAGGCCTGAAACCACCAAAGCCAGAGCCACTGGTTCCCCCGGATGAGCAAATCTCTCCCTGCACCACTGCTCCTGTGCTCCAGCAGCCTGGTGAGGCTGGCTGGAGGCCCTGGGGAAGAGGTGAAGCTGGAGTGTGGTGGGCATGGGGACATCTGCCCCAGTTCCAAGGAAAAACCATGAGAAAGAGGAAGGAACGGGCAGGGAGGAAGTCCCAGAGATGTGATGCTTGACTGGAGGGAGAGGGATGTAAGACAACCCCATCTGGGGTCTGGGGCAGGGATGCTGACCTACTCCTGCCTACTAGGACCCATCCTCTCTCCAGCCTGCTGGAGATGAGAGCCTGAGCAAGCCCCACGGCAGCATCACTGCCCTCAGGCTGCCCTGTGGGAAGGGCAGAGCCACCTGTCCGGGGAGCAGGGCTGCCTGGCTCTACCACCCTCCCAGGGCTGCCTGGCTCCACCATCCTCCCGGGGCTGCCTGGGCCCCACCACCCTCCCAGGGCTGCCTGGCTCCATCACCCTCCAGGGGCTGCCTGGCTCCATCACCCTCCCAGGGCTGCCTGGCTCCATTACCCTCCCGGGGCTGCCTGGCTCCATCACCCTCCCAGGGCTGCCTGGCTCCATCACCCTCCCGGGGCTGCCTGGCTCCATCATCCTCCCGCAGCAAGCCCACCTGGGAGCTCTCCTGTGCTGCAAGGGTGCCCAGCAGAGCCCGGGGCTGGGGGGAGCACCCTGCCTGGGGCGCTGCTGACGCAGGGAGGCTCCACGGCCTCGTTCCCGCAGTGCGGCGGGCGGGGGGCAGGCATCTGCCAGCCCTCACCCGCTGCATTTGGGTCAGGCTTGGCAGGCACAGCCTGGCAGGGGCTGCTCCTCCATGCGCTGGCTTTGGGACACGGGTGGGGCTCAGAAGGATGCGGAGATGACCCAGGAGGAGCTATGCAGGGGGAACGTTGGGCTGGAAGGCAGCTGGGGCTGGCTGGTTTGCGGCTCAGGCTGTCCCCAGGGGTACATGGGTGGGTGTGCTTGTTGTGGGCTATGTTTGTCCTGGCAGAGCCAATGGCCTGCAGGAACATGTCCTCAGAGGGCCAGGCAGTGCCTGGAGATGGGAGATGTCAATGTGAGGAGGAGGAGGCCTCTGGACTGGCCACGCTGGGGCACAGTGGAGGTGGCAGTAGATGGCTTGCACAGATGGTTGGCCCCTGCCAGCGTCACTTCTGGGCACTGTGGGGCCTCGAGTGCTCCGGTGGCCAAGGACATGGAAAATATGCCTGGGAAAGCACTGGGAGCCAGAGCATCTTTAGGGGAAGCAGGGAAAATAAGGCACAACCGGTCAAAAATAGAAACCTTTATTGAAGTCAACTCCAACAGGACAGCTGAGCTCAGCCCCACGGCAGGAGCCCAGCCTGCCGCTCATGGGGGTACAGAGAGGGGAGCAGGGGTCTCCAGAGGGTACAGCACAGTGGGGGGAGTGGGTGGTACTCACCCACGGGGCCCCAGGAAGAAGGCAAAGCCACAGGCACTTGTCACCCCCTCTCCCTCTTTAGCTAGCTAAGGATAGACCCGACAGGCGCCAAAGCAGAGACGTGGTGCAAGCTAACTGGCCAAGCCAGAAAAGAGGATCCTGCAAGCTCCAGCCTCATCCCATCACCTCCTGGGACAGCTCCAAGCTCCAGTGCCCACCAGCCAGCAGCCCTTCCCGGTCCACAGCCAACACCTGCCTCGGCCCTGCCCCACACGCAAGCAGAAACCCCCTGGCTAGACCAAGAGCAGTGTCCCAACGGCAGCACGCAGCAGAGACCCCGGTGCCCCCCGTGCCCAGAGGAAGCGACGCTGCCCCCACCACCACCTCCTCTCCCCCTCCACGCTGGCTCCCGCAGAGCCGCAGCTCCAGGCCCACACCACGGGAAGCCCACGGCTGCCACCGCGCCGGCTGCGGCAGAACGACCCCAGCCTGGAGGAAGCCAGAGCCCAAGCCTGGGGAAAAGGCAGAGCTTTGCTCCTCCACCCAGCCCCACCTGCCTGGGCGGCCACAGAGGGTGCAGAGCTCCCTTGTTTGGTGCTCGGTCACACCAGCAGAGCAGGGCTGGCAACCCCTCGCTGCTGCCCAGGCTGGGGCAGAGCTGGAAACTCTGGTTGCACCGAGCTGTGGCAGAAGCAGGACCAGTCTGTCCTCCCCAGGCAGAGGGACGGGTGGCAGGGTTGGGCATTGCCCTCCTCAGTGCTCAAAGAGGACCCGAGCGGGTGGGACTCCTTCCCCAGAGCTCCACATGCAAAGACAACACTCATGCACGCCCCTCGCAGCACTGTCACCCAGGCAGCGCCACCAGGACCCAGCCCCAGGCGCTCTGGCAAGGCCTTTGGTAGTGTTTGGCCAGCCCCACCGTGGCCACCCCATCCCCAGCCCAGGCTGGGGCTCCGTGGCTTGGCTCCGGGGTTAGTCCTTTGCCAGCCCCTCGGGCCACGCATGCAGGGCTGGGGGCCAGTCCAGGCTCACTCCCACACCTCTGTCCAGATGGCTCCCCGGTGCAGGGGGGACGCCGCGGCCGGCCTCAGGACGAGCTCTCCTACCTGCTTGTTGGTGTATTTCTGGGGGTTGGTGCGGTAGCTGTAGTCCGAGTACTGCTCGGAGCCCGTCGAGTTGTTGTCCCCGGTGCCAACAAAGGTGTTGGTGGCCGGCAGGTCCTGCACCACTTGGTGCTTCTTGGAGGCAGAGGGCGACTGAGGCTGCAGCTGGATGGAGGGCAGAGGTGAGTTGGAGCGGTAGTGGCGCCCCAGGTCCGGGCTGCCCGGTGGGTAGTTGAGGGGCAGGTGGATTCGGGGGCTGTCGCTGACAGAGTCGTTCATCAGGTTGAACTTGAGTGACTTCTGCAGCCCTGTCTCTTCCTCATCCTCCGTGGGCTTGGGGGGCTTCGGAGACTTGCTCTTCTTCACCTTGTTCTTGCTCTTGCCGCTCTTGCTGGCCTGCTTGGGCGCGTACAGGTCCTTGGTCTCCTTCTTGCCTGCCTGGTAGCCGCTCTTGGCCTCCCGCTGCCGGCAGTAGCGCACCAGGACCACCAGCACGATGATCAAGGTGACAGCCACGATGCCGGCGATGACTCCAAAGAGGATGTTGCTTCTCTGCTTGCTGCGCTCGTACTCGGGGTCCCCGGCGATGTCTATGTCCAGCGGGGTGTCCAGGCTGTGCCCCACCAGCGTGTCCAGCAGCGTGCGGTTGGCCAGCGTCTCGTTGACGTAGAAGTGGACCAGCGCCGTGCCGTGCCGCGAGGGCTTGCCCTTGTCGTTGACGCGCACGACCAGGCGGTGCAGGCCGTGGTGCTTGCGCAGGATCTCCTTCTCCAGGGTGATGTCCCCGCTCTGAGGGGAGATCTGGAAGAGCTCGAAGGGGTTGCCTCCCGTGATGCTGTAGGTCAGCTCCGCGTTGACGCCGGAGTCGATGTCCTCCGCTTTGACCTTGCTCACCTGCTGGCCGGGGCTGGTGTGGGGCAGGATGTGTTTGTAGGTGGCGTTGGAGGGCGAGGTGATGAAAGGGGCATTATCGTTCTCATCCAGGACGTTGATGGTCACCCCTACGTAGGCAGACCTCGGAGGATCTCCACCATCCACCGCCTTGAGGCGGAAAGTGTAGGTGCTCTGCTGCTCCCGGTCGAAGGAGATGCTGGAGAGGATGGTGCCGGTGCCGTTCTGGATGACAAAGTCGCCGTTGTCTTGCTCCACCGACAGCTGGATGCGGGCATTCTCTCCTTTGTCAGCATCGATCACCGTCACCATGCCCACGGGGCTGAGGGGCGGCATGTTCTCCATCACCGAGAAGTTGTAGCCGCTCAGCATGAACTTGGGGTCGTTGTCATTCCTGTCCATGACGTTGATGGCCACAGACGCCGTGCCCCTCAGGCTGGGGCTGCCCTTGTCTGCCGCCACCACCGAGAACTCGTAGCGCTCCCGCTGCTCTCGGTCCAGCACCGCCTTCACCCGGATCTCCCCGGAGTCGGGATCGATGGCGAAGGAGCCTTTGGAGGAGGGGTCTGTCAGCAGGGAGTAAACCAGCTGGGCGTTGGAGCCACTGTCGGCGTCGCTGGCGCTCACCTCCATCACCAGGTCGTCGGGCTCGTTGTTCTCGGGGAAGGCCACCTCGGTGTAGCTCTGGCTGAAGACGGGCGCGTTGTCATTCACATCCACCACCTGCACCTTCAAGGAGTTGGTGCTGGAGAGGGGTGGGTTCCCCGAGTCCACCGCCACAATCTCTATGGTGTACTCCTTCACCGACTCGTAGTCCAGCGGCGTGGTGGTCTGCAGGAAGTATTTCTTCTTGCTGTCGCTCCCCGACTCGCTGGCCTGCCGCAGCTGGAAGGGGACATCCCCAGCCACCACGCAGGTCACCACGGCGTTTTCGCCCTCGTCTCGGTCGGACACCTGCACCAGAGCTACTGCCGTCTCCACCGGCACGTCCTCCGAGATGTTCGCCATGCCGTCCTGGTGGGTGACCAAGCCTATGCCCCGAATCTCTATGGAGGGTGCGTTGTCGTTCATGTCCTTGATGTTGACCACCACCTGGGTGCGGGCGCTCTTGGGGTTGGCCCCCTTGTCCTTGGCCATGACGGAGAACTTGAGCATGCTGACGTCCTCGCGGTCGATGGGCCCCTGCACGGTGATGAGGCCTGTGGCGCGGTCCAGGCGCAGCAGTCGCCGCACCATGTCCGAGGCCTGGTGGAAGGAGTAGTCGATCTCCGCGTTGGCACCTTGGTCTGAGTCGTTGGCTTTCACCTGAGGGAGGGAGGGAGAAGTGGTGAGTGGCAGCACGAGGCAACCAAGCAGGGAAGGCAGCCAGGCTGGGGAAGGTCTGGAGAGCAGAGCTGGGAGGGAACTGGGTGGGGTAGTGTGGAGAAAAGGAGGCTGAGGGAGACCTCATTGCTCTCCACAGTTCCCTGAAAGGAGGTTGCAGTGAGCTGGGGGTTGGGCTCTGGTGATAGAAGGAGAGCAAAAGGCCTGCAACTGTGCCAAGGGAGGGTTTGGTTGGAGAGGAGGAACAATTTCTGCGCTGCCAGAGTGGTCAGGGATTGGCACAGGCTGCCCAGGGAGGTGGTGCAGTGCCCATGCCTGGAGGTGTTGAAGGAAGGTGCAGCCATGGCACCTTGGCACATGGTGTTGTGGCCATTGGGTGTTGGGCTAATGGTTGGACTCGATGCTCTTAGAGGGCTTTTCCAACCCAAACAATGCTACGATTGTACAGCAGCATGACCCCCTCTGCAAACCACCACCGTGGCCTCCTCTGAGGACAGCTCAGAAGGGAAGAACCAGGATTTCCACTTCTGGGGCCAAGAACTACAGGGCAAAGAGCCTGGGACCAGCTGAGCAGCTGGGAGTGGCCCTGGGGCAGGCACGGAGCCTTTTCCCTGCTCCTCCTGCAAAACCTGCTGGGCTGGTTGGCCAAGATCCCCTCCCGACAGCTCCAGCACGCAGGGAATCCTCCACAACTCCTGCCACTGGCAGCTGCACCAGGAGAGAGGTCTCCAGATGTGCCCTCTCCACAAAACCCTCTCCAGAGAGGATGGTTTGAGCAGCTGGCCAAGGTGAGGGTGAAAAGGGAGGCAAGGACCTGCAGAGCTCCAGCAGCTCCATCCCTCAGTGGCTTCACCCCACATCAGCTCCCTTCTGCAGCAGCTCCATCCTGCAGCATCCTCCATACCACAACAGTTCCATCACCCCATAGCAGCTCCCTCAGCATACAGCAGCTCCATCTTCACACTGAGGAACGCAGCCAGGAGAGGCCCAGAGCTGCTCAAGCTCTCCATGGCAGCCACCCATCAGGAGCTCCACATCCCCATAACCCTACTCCTGCACCTTTTATTTGCTTTCTGAAGCAGGTCAGGTTTGTCTAACATCTGCCTCCCCTAATCAGGGAGGATGGCTATTGATTGGTGAGGAGGAAGAGGAAGGAGGTGAGGTTGTGTGGAGCTGCAGCAGCTCCACCATCCCCTGGCAGCTTCACACCACAGCAGCTCCATCCCGCACCAGCTCCAACCTCGCATTGAGGAACGCAGCCAGGAGAGGCCCAGAGCTGCTCAAGCTCTGCATGGCAGCCACCCATCAGGAGCTCCACATCCCCACAACCCTGCTCCTGTGCCTCTTATTTGCTTTCCAGAGCAGATGAGGTTTGTCTAACATTTGCCTCCCCTAATCGGCTCTGCGAGCAGCCTCTTCTCTGCACCATTTGCTGCTCCACCGTTATCTTGCTCAGCAGATTTGGATGGAGAACCTAAGTTGCTAAATGTAAATTCCACCTTTTACCTCTGCTGGCAAAAGTAAAAAAAAAAAAAAAAAAAAAAAAAAGAGGTTAAAGAAAATATAAAATTAAATAATAAATGTATAAAAGCGGAAATCATTTTCCCCCTGAAAGATAAAAGCTGAGCAATGGCAGCAGCAGCAGTAGCAACATCTCTGCCTATTCTCCTCCTGGCCGTGCAGCTCCCTTATCAGCTCCCAAACTTCCATTCTCTTAAGAGGGAAAAAAGAATTATTGAAAAAAGAAAAAAAAATCAGATCAGAATTAGGCAGCAGCTGAGAGCTGCCTGAGCTCCGCTTATTAAGATGGCAGCTGCAGATAAACAGATGTCTGCTGCTATCATCTCAATGCCCCCTCCAAGACAAATCCACCAAGATCCAAGCCCTCAGGCTCGCCGGAACAGTTTGCACCACTACCTCTGGTCCCTGCTGACACCCAGAGCCATAGGTAGCCCTCCAGAGGATGGGCAGCAGGGATGCTGCCTGCTCCCCATCTCCTGAGTTTCTGTGGAGTGGCCAAGGGAATGCAGCTCGTGAAAGGTTCTATGTCTTGTCTGCAGGCAGCATTCAACCAGCCTGGTGTGAAGCCTGGAGTGAGGCCAGGCTGCCTGTGCACCTCAGGGCCCAGCCCTCCCCATAACCCAGAGCTTTGCTCCCACACCCTCACCAGCCCTGCTGCTGCCCCTTGGTTGTGTCCTGCAGCCTCCACTCTGGCTGCACCTTCCTGCTCATCCTTTCCAAGCTCATTTCAGCAGGTGACATCCCAGCCTGTCCATCAGCCCTGGGTGACACTGTGGGCTCCTAAGGCTTGCAGCCCTCCTAGGCTCCCTCCTCCCTCGAGGAACTGCGGCAGCAAGCAGCCATGTAAAGGTTCTCCAGGTTGCCCCTGCTGCAGCCAGGCAGAAGTGGTGCTCTTAGGTTGAGGGTTGGGCTCGATGACCTCAGAGGCCTTTTCCAAGCAAAACAATTCTCTGACTTTCTGACTCTATGGGAGGAGCTGGGCAGAAGAGAGACCTCACGCTCACCTGGAGGACAGAGTGGCCCACGGGGCTGTTTTCAGAGAGCTCAGCCTCGTAGAGAGCCTTCTCGAACTTGGGCGCGTTGTCGTTCATGTCCAGGATGGTGATGCGGAGCAGAGCGCTGCTGGCCCGCGGGGGGTTGCCTCCATCCTGCACCTTGATGGTCAGATCGTAGGAGTCCCACTGCTCCCTGTCCAGGTTCCCCATGACGATCAGTTGAGGCTGCTTCTCGTCCTGATCCTCTGCCACCTGCAGCCCAAAGAGCTCCTGGGCCTCCGGACCAGCCGTCAGCTCGTAGGAGGCGACACCGTTGGCGCCCGAGTCCCGGTCCATGGCCGTGGGGATGGAGAAGAGCGACCCAATGTTGGTGTTCTCGGGGATGGAGAGGGTGAGGACAGGTGAGGCAAAGTTGGGGGTGTTGTCGTTGATGTCAAGCACCTCTATCTGCCCCTCGAGCAGGCGTGGGCTGCTGTTCAAGATCAAGTCAGTGATGGACACTTCGAACTCCAGGTAGCAGGGCTGGCCGGGCTGGAGGTGCTGGCACTCGCGCAGGCTCTCCCGGTCGATGGAGGTCTCTGTGGTGTAGATGTCCCCGGTCTTGCCATCCACACGTAGGTACGGGGCCCCCACTTCCAGCTTGTAGAGGTGCCCCACGTCTGGGAGGCCATAGTCAGAGGCCAGGCTGCCTATGAGGGTGTTGGGGGGTTGCTCCTCCCGCACTTTGTAGATCGCGCGCGTCCCGGAGACCAGGGCAGGGAGCTGGAAGAGGAGCCACAGGCCCAGGCAGGACTCCAGAGGCTTCATCCTGCGCTGCAGGGGAGCTGCAAGGAGACACAGACAACAGAGGTTAGGCACCCCCCAGGTCCCCATGACTGCTCCACCCCGGCCCGATTCCCTGGGGTGTCTTTCGGGGCGCACCCCTCGTGCCATGCAGGCCTGGACGTGGTCCCAAAGGAGAAGGAAGCAGGTTTCAGGGAGCTCGCCGGGCAGAGCTGGCCCCAGCCGTGGTCTGCTGGCAGCCTCCTCAAGAAAGTGCCAGGGGAGGACCAGTCCTGGCTTGCGAAGTTCCTGCAACGCCCTGCTGGAGTGAGCAACCCAAGCATTGAAACCTCAGCCCCGGCTTCCTGTCGCTCGCAGGAAGCCACTCCTGCCACTGTCCACCCTCCTCCTCACCACCACGCCGCAAACTGTAATTAGACCCAAAGAGGCAGCAGTGGCAGCGCGGGCGGCACACTGCCCGCTGCCAGCAACCCGATGGGAGCCGGCCAGCCGCGGAGACAGCTTCTCACCAGGGAAACACTGAGCCATTGTGTGCCAGCCACCCTGCACGGCGGGACACAGGGCACTGCCCTCCTGCCACTGGGCCACAGCCAGCGCCAGCGGCTCTGCCCGCTCTGCACAGGCACCCACCTGCTGCTGCAGGGATATGGGGAACTGCAGGGATGTGGGGCTGGCACCCACCCTGCACTGCAGGGGCATGGGGAACGGCAGGGATGTGGGGCTGGCACCCACCCTGCACTGCAGGGGCATGGGGAACTGCAGGGATGTGGGGCTGGCACCCACCCTGCACTGCAGGGGCATGAGGAACGGCAGGGATGTGGGGCTGGCACCCACCCAGCACTGCAGGGGCATGGGGAACGGCAGGGATGTGGGGCTGGCACCCACCCAGCACTGCAGGGGCACAGGGTGCTGCCTACACTGCAGGAAATGCACCCATCCACCACTGCAGAAACATGGGGAACTGCAGGTGTGTCACCTGCCCAGCACTGCAGGATCAGTGGGCACTGCCAGGTTACAGAGCTGCCTCCCATCCATCACTTCAGAAACTCCTGCTCTGCAGGAACATCACCCACCCATCACTGCAGGGACACAGGGCACAGCCACAGCAGGGGCAGGGCCACACTGCCAGTACAGCAGCACTGCTAGCCTGGCACTACAAGATGGGAAGGCATCACCCACCCAGCCAGCTGGCACTGCAGGGACACAGGAGCCTCGCACATCACCCACCTGCACCACCCACGGGCTACTGCCATCCACCTGCTCCCCTCTCAGAAAGAGGAGCACAGAAAGGGGCCCAGGCCTACTGCCCAGCCTGCACTGCAGCCCAACCATCAACACTCACCAGGAGCCCCTGCAGCAGGCACTGGCACTGCACACTGCCACGGTGGGCACAGCATCTCCCCTCGCTGCACTGTCACTAGGCAACCCCGCAGCCTGTGCCAGCCAAGCTGCTTCCCTTGGCTCACTGCAAGCACACTGCCCCTTCCCAGCCTGGGACACTGCACACACATGCTGGGTGCCCACCCCAGTGCCAGCGTGGTCCCTGCTGCAGAGGCAGTGGGTGCATTGCCCCCCTCTGCATTGCAGGCACAGCACTGCACAAGCTGCACCGCAGGCTCCCAGGCACTGCAAACCTCCTCCCGGTGTGCACACACTGCAGAGGCCTCACACATCAGGCAGAGAATGTCTTCTGTGCCAGGCCACATGTCCCTGCCAGGTGCTGTGCTCAGCCACCAGCTTCTCCATCACCAAATCGTTTGGGTTGGAAAAGCCCTCCCAGATCATTGGGTCCCATCATCATCTGGCAGCACCGTGGCCATTAAGCCATGCCCCCAGGTGCCATGGCCACAGGTTTCTTGAGCACCTCCACCCCTGCTACCCGTTCTGGGAACACAACTTCCTCCTCCAAGGTCCTGGAGCACCCTCACAGCTTCATCTGACTGGTGAGTGGAAATGGCACAGCCCAGCTCAGCAGCACCCAGAAATCCCAGTGGTTGGGTGCCCTAAAATCACCACCTACAGACATCTCCCATGGGCCCACAGCAAGAAGGCTCTCACCACTGCCAGCTCTCTCTCTCTCCATACCCTGCACCCAGCCTGCCAACACTCCTCCATCATCTCCCCTCCACAGTGCTCCAGAGCAAGTGCTGAGGTTGTGGTTACTCCAGCATCAGCTCCCAAGCAAGTGGAGCATCCTGCACTGCCCACCCTGCTGTCTCCTTCAAACCAGCAGCTCCCTCTCCTTCCACCCCTCCTGGCCCTCATGGACAAGAACCTCATCGGCAGTATGGAAGAGAGGAGCTGCCCCTCCTCAGGTGAGAATACAGCTGGACTCTTTCTGGAGATGAAACTGTGGTCCTCAAGCCTGGCCGGCCTCTGCTCCCTCATCCTGCAAGCATCCTTCCTGCAGAGCAGAGCCATTTCCACCTTGCTGAGGACACACACAAGTATCCAGCCCAGCGCTGCCTGCAGATCCCTCTGAGATGTCCCCAGGAGGAGAGTAAGAGCCAAACAAGACTTAGAATCACAGAACTGTTTCACTTGGAGAAGAGCTCTAAGATCATCAAGTCCAACCATCAACCTCAGGCCACCATGGCCATTAAACCAGGTCCCAGATGGCCATATCCACTCTTCCATCCCTGCACGGGGCTGAGGGTGGGGGAGGCAATAAGCTGAGCAGCACCTCCATGCATCTGCACATCACTGCAGGCAGAGCCCAGCCACGAGTGTCCATGCACACGCCTATGGCTGCCCTTGGTGCATGTGCAAGCACCCAGTGTGTGACCATACGTGTGGGCTGGCAGGGGTGTACAGACATGCTACTCGTGTGGGCTGGCAGGGCATGCAGGCGTGCCACATATATGTGCACGTGTACTGGTGGTATGTACAGGTGTGCCATACACCTGTGTGCTGGCAGGGTGGCCAAGCATGGCACAAGCGTGTGTGTGTGTGTGTGTGTGCCCTGGCAGGGTGAACAAGTGTGCCCCAGGCATGTGCAATGGAAGGGGTATGGGCAGTCTACATGTGTGTGTGCCCTGGCAGGGTGAGCAGGTGTGCCCCAGGCGTGTGCAGGCTGGCTCTGTGCAGGGCTGTGCCACACATATGGGCACTGGTGGAGTGCCCCAGGCGTGTGCATGCCCCACCAGGGGCAGAGCCGTGCCCACGGCAGCGGTGCCGTGCCGCAGGCAGAGGTTTGCCTCCCCGCACCGGGCGCACGTGTGCGTGCCCCCAGCACCGCGTGTGCCAGCGCCCGGGGGAGCGCTCGCGCATGTCCCTGCTGCCACCGGCTGGCTGATGTCACCCCCACCAAGGGGCACACGCAGCACGCCCGTGTGCTCACACCCAGCCTCCGTGTGCATGGCCAGGCCGAGCTGCCACCGCCTCGGCATGGCCTCGGCACCCCTGGTGCGGTGGGCACGGGGAGAAGGGGCAGAGCTGCAGCCCCGGTGCCGGGAAGGGAGGCCCGGAGGCGGTGGCGGCTGGCAGGGGCACCTGCACCGCCGCCGGCTGTTTGCACAAGGCTGTTTGCACTAGGCTGGGCCCCGGCTGATGGTGACGTAGTCTCGGTCCTGACTAAGCCTTGGTGAGAGGTGAAAGATCGCAGGTAAAGGTGAGAGTCCCAGCAAGGGCTGATGCCTCACACGGCCCCGAATGAGCCAGCAGGGAGGGCCCCAGGAGCTGGAAGTGCTGTGCCGACCTGCCCTCACCCAAGGGTGCCCAGCACCCAGCCTCTTCCCTTCCAAAAAAATCAACTAATAAAGAGGCTGGAGCCTGCAAGCGATCCCCATCCCTGCAGGCAAGAGGGAACCTCCAAAGCAGGGCTGGAGGAGGCGAAGGGCTGGGGATCTGTGCGGGGTTCGCCGGGGTGAGGAATCCTGCCGGGCGCCTCGGGGTGCCGATGACACAGCGCAGACGTGAGAGCCCAGAGCTGGGCGTCAGGAGGAGGAGGAGGAGGAAGCCTCCACCAGCCGGGAAAAGCACGTCGGTGCAGGAGACGACGGGAGGCTTCCCAGCGGCCAGTGCAAAGGCACCAGGCTATTTTCCCATGGGATCTAAGGACCATCCCACACTTTCTTCTTTGGTGCCAGGCACCTTTTTTTCTTTTGTTTTTTGTTTTGTTTGGGTTGTTGGTTTGTTGGGGTTTTTTTCCTGTTGGGTTTTGGGTTTTTTTGTTTTTTTTTTGTCCGACCTGCTGGCAGAGCACAAGGGTGCTTCAAAAAAAAAAAAAAAAAA
>VWZI01002208.1:78171-89992 GCA_013396835.1 Psilopogon haemacephalus
ACCAAGCCCTGTGGTGCTGCAGAACGGGAAGGGTGTGCGCGGTTTGTGTTCTCGTCGGTCCCCCTCCGGGACCCCCTTGCTGCGGGGACCCCTTCGCTCGCATCCGGGACAGGAATCCCCTTTTACCCCTCCTCTTCTTTATTTATTCATCCATTTATTCTTCCTCTCGGCATTCCCCCTCCTCCCAGACCCAGGAAAAGGTGCTCAGCCAGGGGACGCCCCCCGTGTGCCAAAAGGAGCCCACCCTCCGTGGGAATGAGCCCCCCGAGGGGGCTGTGCCCACCCCGCCCCCGGGCTCCCCCTACCCCAGCTGAGCAGGGTCGCCAGCAAGCTGCGAGCCTGGGGGAGGTGGTGGAGCCTGGCGAAGCCACCGTCCCCTCCCGTCGCACCTTGGTGGCTCACAGTGTCACGCCCGGGGGTCAGGGAGCAGACAGCCCCCACCAGCTGCCCCCAGCGCCCACCGGCTCCTGCCTGCCCTCCTGACACCTTCTCGGCTGCGTCCCCACCCGCCCTGGGCTGGGCAAAGCAAATCCCGGGTGGCCTGAGGACGAAGTGCTCCGTCCCTTGGTGCCTCCACTGCCCTCCCTGTCCCCGTCGGCAGAGCCACAGCTCCCTGCCAGCGGAGCTGGGTCTGCAGCCTGGCCCTGCCTAAGGCCTCAGGCACACTCAGCCAGGGCTGCTGTGCTGGCTTTGGGCACCCTGGCAGGGAGCAGGCAGCTCACGGGGCTGGCCGAGCCCCTGGCCCGGCAGCAGGACCTGCTCGGCCGCTTGCGGGGCCGTTTTCCCGGCAGGATGCTGGGAAGCTCTTTCTGCTCGGCCATGGCGTGAGGATGGGAGCATCACTTCCAGCTCAGCTACGCCAACCTGTTGCGCAGCAGCTCGGCGCTCGCCGCACACATGCTCAGCTCGGCTGCGGTGACTGCACCATCTAGAGGCTACCTCGGCCTGCTCGGAGCAGCCCCGGCTCCTCCTCGGCCCCATCCGACACACTGTCCCCCACCAAGATGGGAGCTGAGCCCCCGGTAGGGCTTCTCCTTGGCGGACAGGAGCGGGGGGCCGGGGAGCCGTCCCCGTTGGGTGTGACCCCTGCTTGCCTCCAAGACCTCCCTCTGCTCCTGCTGCGACATAGTCTTCTCCACCTCCCTGTCCTGTTTTTCCCCCCGGGGTGCCAATTCCCGGGAAGCCAGTTTAGCAGGAGGTGCAAAGTGGGTAGCCAGGGAAGGTGGTAGCCCGCCGAGAGGTTTGCAGTGAGGTTTGCTCACCCTGCTGACAGGGCATGAGGCAGGCGTCCGGACTGAGCGAGGCAGTGCAACCCCCTGCAGACCAGGGGAGATTCGACTGATCAGCTGCTGGCAGCCCCCCTGGGTGGGCTGGAGAGCTGTGGCAAAGGGAAGAAGAGGAAATGAGCCTGTTGGAGCCAAGGCTGGCGGCGGAGCAGGGAAGGAGAGATCAGAGGTGGCCAAAGGTTCCTGTTTCACAAGAGGCACAGGCAATCGACAGCAGGGAGGCAGGGAGCAGGCACCGACTCCCTAGATGCCGCCAGGCTGTGGGGATCCCTGCGCTCAGCACTGCTGCGGCCACACCTGCAGCTTCAGGGCACCCACTCCGAGAAGGAGACTGAGGGGCTGGAGGTGTCCAGGGAGGGGCAACAAAGGTGCGGAAGGGCCTGGACAACAGGGCTGGGGAGGAGCAGGTTGGGATTGTTTATTCTGGAGAAGAGGCTGTGAGGAGACCTCATTGTTGTCTACGACTCCCTGAAAGGAGGCTGGAGCCAGGTGGGGGTTGGGATCTTCTCCCCAGGAACAAGTGGCAAGACAAGAGGAAATGGCCTCAAGTTGCCCCGGGGGAAGTTTAGGTCTGACATTAGGAGGAACTTCACAAGAAAGGCTTCTGAAAGCCTGTCACAGGCTGCCCAGGGAGGAGGCTGAATGCCCACCCCTGGGGGCGTTCCAAAGGGGCAGGGATGTGGTGCTGAGGACCACGGTCCAGCCCCAGGCTCGGCAGAGTTAGGGAGTGGTTGGACCGGACGAGCTGAAAGGACTTCTCCAGCCTAAGGAATTCTGCGATTCTGTGACCTGCTGTCTGCAGCCTTTGCTCAGACACATTTCTGAGGCAGGTCCAGGCTGTAGGGGCATGGGGGGAAGGAAGAGCCCCAGCCCGAGAGTGCAGCTCTCTGCTCCCGGAGGAGCTGCCTGACTAAGCCAAGCGAGGAGCCAGCAGCATCCGGTGGGCAGGTGAGCTGGAGAGACACTGTACCCCCACAGGCATGCCAGAGACTTCTCTGCCCTCACCTTCCTCCTCTGCCCGCTCCTCTGAAGGGGAGCAGGCTCCTCCCAGGGCGCTCCTTGCCCTCTGACAGCCAGGAAGGGTCGATCCTGGCAGTGCCGTTCCCTGTCCTCCCTCTGCCTGGGCGTCGCGGTGTGAGTCACCACCGCTTACCTTGATTCTCCATTTCCCAGGCAGCAGCAGCAGTCAAAGCAAGGAGAAGCCATCGGTGTCACCAAGCCCTGCCACATCTCCTTCCCCCCCAACCCGGCCCGGCGCTGGCAGCCGTGGGGGGGTGCTGCCGGCGGACCCCGAGCAGGGACACCCCGAGCCGGGAGGCTTTGGCGTGGGGCAGAGGCAGCTGCTCCGTGGAGCCGGTGGGGCCTCGACAGCAGAACAAAGCCAGCCAGGGGAGAGCATCCAGCGAAATCTCTGGGAAAGGGAGAAGAAAGGGAAACACCGAGAGCAAATGAACCTTACAAGAGAACAAATAACCCCCCCCCCGCCCCACACACTCCCACTCCCCTTCCCCACCACGCAGGCACGCAGCAACCTGGCTGCCGTCTGCTGCCAGCAGTTCAAAGCCTTCTTCTGTTCTCTCTGCTCATCAGCTCTGGGCTCGGCGGGAGAAGCAGCAGCACGGATTTGGGCAGCAAAAATGCTAATAACACAGATGTTCCCACAATTTGCTTCTTTCTACAATTAAAAGCAGGGAAGGAAAAAAAAAAACACAAACCAAAATAACCCCCAACAAAACCAACGAACCAACAACCCCCCAAAAACTCCTAAAACACACACACGAAAAAATAAAGCTCAGCCAAACTCAGAGGGCAGGAAATGAGCACAGGTGAGAGCAGCCCCTGCAGGGCTGCAGGGTGGCTGGGGAAGGGCTTGGGAAGCCTTGGCCTGACCCAGTGTTAAATCACAGAACCAGTCAGGATCAGAATGGGTCATGCCCAGGGACACCTCACACCAGATCAGGCTGCCCACAGCCTCTGCCAGCCTGGCTGCAAACACCTCCAGGGATGAGGCTTCCACCACCTCCCTGGACAACCCCTGCCAGGCTCTCACCACTCTCATGCTGAACAACTTCCTCCACACATCCAACTTCCTCCACACATCCACACACCCCACCTGCATTTCCAGTTTGGTTCCATTCCCCACAGTCCTATCCCTGCCTGACAGCCTAAAGATTCCCTCCCCAGCTTTCTTGTAGCCCCCCCAAGATAGTGAAAGTTAAAGTTGACCATGAGGAGGATGTTCAGTTGAGGATGTCTCTGCTGACTGCAGAGGGCTGGACTGGATGACCTTTGGGGGTCCTTTCCAACCCAAACCTTTCTGTGATGTTATGATCCAAATTTCATTAGTTCAAGGGTGATGGAGCCCTGGAACAGGCTGCCCAGAGAGGTGGTGGAGTCTCCAACTCTGGAGAGATCCAAACCCTGCCTGGGTGCACTGCTGAGTGACCTGCTCTGGGTGAACCTTCCTTGGCAGAGGGATGGACTTGGTGATCACAGAAGCACAGAACTGTAGAATGGCTTAAGCTGGAAGGGACCTTAGAGATCAGCTTCCAGCCCCTAACATCCTGTGAGCCTGTGGTCATCCACTCCAACCTCCCTGCCAGGACAGAATCATTCACAGAATGGGTTGGGTTGGAAGGGACCTTCAAGACCATTCAGCTCCCACCAGCCCAGGGACATCTCCCACCAACCCAGGGTGCTCCAGGCCTCATCCAGCCTGGCCTTGAATACTTCCAGGGAGGAGGCATCCACAGCCTCCCTGGGAAACTCATTCCAGACTCTCATCACCCTCATGGTGAAGAACTTCTTCCTAAGCTCCAGTCTAACCCTGCTCTCCCTCAGCCCCAAACCTTGTCCTGTCACTGGATACCCTTAGGAAAAATCCTCTGCAGCCTTCCCACAGGATCCCTTCAGGTACTGGAAAGCAGCTCTAAGGTCTCTCCAGAGCCTTCTGCAGGCAGAGCAACCCCAGCTCCCTCAGCCCATCCATCTTTGTGGCCCTCCTCTGGACTCACCCCAACTCACTTCAGTTCTATGTCCTCATTCTGATGGGGACACCAGAACTGGGCTCAGGATCTGAGGAGGGGTCTCAGCAGAGCAGAGCAAAGGGCACAAATCACCTCTCTTCCTTGCTGGACCTCCAGAGGTCCCTTCCAACCCTTCCATTCTGTGATGCTGTGAGCCAGCCACATCCTTTGGAGGATGACCTGGGAGCTGTGGTGGGCCAGAGGACCTCCCTCACTGGGACGGATGGAGGCTGGGGGCTGCCTCACCCTGCCTGTGGAGGCTGCTGGCTGGAGAACTCTTGGGGGAAACCTTCTTTATGGTTCCCATTTTTCCCCCCTTTTTTTTTTTCTTTCCCCCCCCCCTTGTTTTTCTCTGGGCTGCACTTTCCCTCACTCATTAATTTTGCTATTTTTCTCACGGTATATAACCCCTGTCACGGCTGCCATGGCAACAGGAGGGAATGTGCTCACTGCTAAAATATCCTCTCAAAAATAACAAAAATAAGACAACAGAGGCAGCTTTCTGGGGGCTGCTGCAAACGCAGATCTGGCCCATGGCTTCCCGGTGACGGAGGCTGAAAGATCCTGCAAGGCAGGGAAGCCCCAGAGCTGCAGCTCCTCCCACGGCCCTCGGCTCACCTCCCCCCGCAGGGCTCCATCCTGGGAGCTCCTCCTGGGATGGACACTTTGGGGTGAGCAGGGCAAGGGAGGGGATTCTGCCCCTTGGCTCTGCTCTCCTCACACCCCACCTGCAGCACTGTCTGCAGCTCTGCAGCCCCCAGCACAAGCAGCACATGCAAGGGTTGGAGCCAGTGCAGAGGAGGCCACCAAGATGCAGCTGAGAGGGCTGCAGCAGCTCTGCTCTGAGCACAGGCACAGAGAGTTGGGGCTCTGCAGCCTGGAGAAGAGAAGGCTGCCAGGAGACCTTGGAGTGGCCTTCCAGGGGTCCAGGAGGGCTGGGGAAGGACTATTGACAAGGGCTGGGAATGAGAGGAGGAGGAGAAGGAGGAGGAGGAGGAGGAATGGGTTTGAAGTTTCAGAGGAGATATTGAAAGTGGATGTTGGAGGAAGTTGTTTGCAGTGAGGGTGGTGAGACACTGGCACAGGTTGCCCAGGGAGGTTGTGGAGCACAGAATCACCCAATGTGATCTTTGGCTGTGCTCCACAACCACCCTACAGCGATGAAGGTGCTCAGGAATGTAGGTGCCACAGGGATGTAGGAGCTCATGGCTGAAGTTGTTATGGTGATGTATATGCTTAGGGCTGTTGGTGCTCACCATTGAGGTTTGCTGTCCTGCAGTGAGGTATTTTTGGTCTCTGGTGGAGTTTTGATGCTCACCATTGGGGTTTGCTGACCTGCAGTGGGGTGTTGCTGTCTCTGGTGGGGTTTTGGTGCTCACCATCATGGTTTGCTGTCCTGCAGTGAGGTATTTTTGGTCTCTGGTGGGGTTTTGGTGCTCACCACTGGAGTTTGCTGTCCTGCAGTGTGGTGTTGCTGTCTCTGCTGGGGCTTGCTGTTCCCCTGCATCTCTTGTTTGAGGAACAAGTGATGCTATGAGGTGCCCATGCAGAAGAGCTGCAGCCAGCGAGGTGGTGGCAGTGGTGGTGGAGCTTGTCACACAGACCTGTTGTCTCTTTGTGACAGGACTGCCAGGCAGGTAGGGCAAGGCAATTGTGTTGATAGAGTAGACTCGGATCTCTCGGAGGCATTTGACTTACTTCCACCTGACATTTTGATTAAAACTTGCATTATAAGGAATTAACAGGGCACATATTAGATGGATTAAAGCTGCCTCCCTGGCAGATCTCAGAGGTAGCTGCTAATGGGTAGGTAGCAGTGAGCAGAGCTGCTCCTGCCTCCCTCCCCCGGGGACCTGTTCTTGGTCCGTGGCTATTAAGAGTCTTTCTTGCTGCTCCAGACAGAGAGATGAAATCTTTGCTGCTGCAGCTGGAAAATGACACGGGGAGTGATGAGGCAGAAAGGGGAGGAGGAGGTTTTCCTGCTGAATCACCTGGTGAGGTGGTCAGGAGTGCAGAGCAGCAGCAGGCAGTGCAGCAGGGGCTGGGAGGAAGAGGCTCCAGGAGCGCCCACGCCAGGGGAGACCTGAACACTGCCTGCTCCCTGCAGCCCTCCAGGGATTCTGCCTGCAGAGCCACCAATGTGCCCTTGGGCCCACAGGGCAGTGGTCTCCAGGAGGCCATTGAGTGTGGACACCAAGCTGAGGGACTTCTCCCACTCTCTTCTGCCCTAGGGAGGCCACAGCTGCAGTGCTGGGTCCAGCTCTGGGCTGCCCAGCTCCAGAGGGACAAGGAACTGCTGGAGAGGGTCCAGGGGAGGCTGCAGAGATGCTGAGGAGCAAAGGCTGAGAGCCCTGGGGCTGAGAGCCTGCAGCAGAGCAGCCCCAGAGGGCAGCTGAGCAATGCTCAGCAAGAGCTGAAGGAGCTGTGGGGGGCAAGAGGCTGGGGCCAGGCTCTGCTGAGTGGTGCCCAGGGACAGCACAAGGGGCACTGGGCACAAACTGGCACCCAGCAGGAGAAAGTTGTTGGTTGTGAGGGTGCTGGAGCCTGGAGCAGGCTGCCCAGAGAGGCTGTGCAGTGTCCTTGTGTGCAGAGCTCCCAACCCCCCTGGCACTGTGCTGCTGGGGGTGCCCTGCTGGAGCAGGGCTTGGGCTGGCTGAGCTCAGAGCTCCCTTCCAACTCTACCATGTTGGGATTCTGTGATTTGGGGGTCAGAGTGAACAGACAGCCCAGAATGGGCTCGGTGCAGCCGGGTGGGGGTGTCTGGTAAAGGAGGTCTGGCAAACATTTGCCTGCTGGAGAGCTGTGTCTGGAAGCCAGGCTCAGAAGAAGGCAGGGAAACACCAGGACAGCCTGGAAGAGCATCCCAGACCTGGCCACAGGGTGGGAAGCCAGGCCTGAGGAGGTGATGCTCATCAAGCAGCACATTGTGAGGTGATTTGAGCGCCTGGCCTGTGTCCTTCCATGTGAAAAAGGTGTGGGGGGCACCATCAAATCCCCCACTAAGGGTGTAAGGAGTAGGGCTGGAGCTGAAGAGAGGCAGAGTCCTGGTGGGGAATGCCTCCGAAGGTTGGCAGAGCTCCTCCCGGGGTGCTGATGGGCTCACAGCACCACCCAGGCTCTTCCCAAGGGCTGAGGTCCTTGTTTCAAGGAGAGGCCACTCAAGGGTGCAGCTCCTGGGAGCATTCCTCAGGCTGAGGTGTGAATGGGCTGGGCTGAGGCACTCAAGTCCACCTCACAGCCCCTTGGGATCAGATTGTCTGCAGTGCCCTGCAATTATCCCAGCCATGCTTAATCAATTCCTTGCCCCCAGGGCTCGGGCAGACCCCAGCGGGGAAGGGTTCTGGGATCTCCTCCCAGCCCCTGCAGCACCTGGGTTGTGGTGGCCTCCCCCCACGCCCTGCTCCTCTGCCCTGCTCCCTGCCTCTGCCACTCTGCTGGTTCCTCTGCATGCTGCAATTCCTGCTCCAGGGCTGCTGGGCAGGAGGCAGAGAGCTCTGCCGTGCACACCTTTGGGGCCCCTCTGCTGCCTCCTCACCCTTACAGCCCTGGAGCTGGCAGGCTGCAGGCTCCTTCAGCCACACCTGCACAGGACCTTCTAGGGCAGGAGCTGCTGAGGGTCTGGCAGGGCTGGCCCAAAGAGAGCAGAGGATGGAGAGGAGCAGGAAGAGAGAAGCTCTCTGGAAGCTTTGCTCCAGCTCCCAGGTTGCTTCCCAGGCTGCTTCCCAGCCTGGCACCTCTGCACAGTGCCACCCACATCCTGCTTCTCTTAGGGTCCCATGTTCTGCTGCTTGGGACCCACCTCAAGCCATCCTCCTACTGCTTCCTGGGAGGAGGTCCAGCCCTGGAGAGGCTGGGAGGCAGGCTCTGTGTGGGCAGGCTCTGCTGGGAGGAGGTTTCCACCTCATGGGGAAGGGAGATGTTGGCTGTTGGGGCAGCCTTGAGCTCTCCCCACAGGATTCTGCCTTTTGGCCACAGCCTAAAGGGAGGCAGGAGGAGACTCGGGCAGAGGAGAGCAGATCAGACCTGCCCTCCTTGGCATGACTGGCAGGAGGCACAGCAGCAGAAAGCTCTGCTCAGGCTCTGACTTGCCTGCAGTCTGGGCTGGGCAGGAGAGCTGCAGGAGAAAGGGAGAGGCTGAGGAGTCCTGCTGCAGGCAGGAGGAGCATGGCAGGGGCAGCTCTGACCCTGCAGGCTCTCAGCACTGCTGCTGCTCGTGCAGCAGAAGCAGGAACCACAGCAGGGATGGTGCTGGNTGGGCACTGAGTGGGAGGTGGTGGGGGGTGGCCACTGGAATAGGTTGCCCAGGGAGGTGGTGGAGGTGTTCATGGCACCTGTGGCCATGGTTTGATGGCCCTGGTGGTGCTGGCTTGGTGGTTGGACTGGAGGAGCTCAGAGGGCTGGAACAGCTCCGTGATTCTGTGCCCCCAAGGGGCCACGAGCAGCAGCAGGGTGGGACACAAGACCACAGCAAACACCACAGAGGGCAGCAGCAGGCAGCCCTGGCACTGGCAGCCCAGGGGGGAGGGGGAGCAGGGCAGCATCAGTGTGGAAGCAGCGAGGCCATGTGGGCAGCAGCTGGTGGGAGGTCAATGTGCTGGAGCTGGCACTCCCTGAGCCAGCAGGCAGGAGCAGAGGTAGAGGCTGGGGAGGTGACAGCAGTGGGGGACCTGTGTGGACGTGGCAGTGGCTGGGCTGGAGGTGGGAGGGTTGTGTTTGCTCTGTGGGGTGATTTGACCCTTTTATCTCTGTGCCTTGTTTGCTCTGCAGTGCCCCAGAGCCAGCACAGCCCCGGGGCAAAATCCACAGACACTGAGCGAGGCTCTGGGGGCAGAGCAGTGCCAAAGAGGGGACAAACAAGCTGGGATCTGCTGCAAAGGCCAACCAAGGCCTTCTGACCAGCAGTGAGCAACCACAGCAGCTCTGACCCAGCCCCACACAGGAGGAGCCACATCCCTAGAGGAGAATGAGCCTGAGGCAGGAGGTGGAGGTCTGGAGTGTGGGACCCTTGTGTGGAGATCACCACTGGGGCTGATGGATGTGTCAGGGAGGCTCAGCTGAACCTTGGGTGCAGGCAGCATCACACAGGGTCCCAGCATGGAGGGGGTGGGAGGGAGCTCTGAGCTCAGCCAGTCCCAGCCCTGCTCCAGCAGGGCACCCCCAGCAGCTTGCCCAGCAGCACAGTGCCCAGGGGGGTTGGGAGCTCTGCACACAAGGACACTGCACAGCCTCTCTGGGCAGCCTGCTCCAGGCTCCAGCACCCTCACAACCAACAACTTTCTCCTGCTGGGTGCCAGTTTGTGCCCAGTGCCCCTTGTGCTGTCCCTGGGCACCACTCAGCAGAGCCTGGCCCCAGCCTCCTGCCCCCCACAGCTCCTTCAGCTCTTGCTGAGCATTGCTCAGCTGCCCTCTGGGGCTGCTCTTGTGCAGCTCTCAGCCCCAGGTGTGCTGTGCTGTGCTGCCTGTGGTGTCCATCCCTGTGCTCTGCACACTCCCTGCTCATGCCCAGGGTGGTGGCCACGCTGCTGGCAGAGCTCTCAGCACATCCTCGTCCCCCAGCATCAGCACCCCAGGCTGGAGTCCAGGGTGAGCCTCCATTCCTCCTGCCCCTCAACAAAGTCCTCCTGTCCCCCAGGTGCAGCAGCCCCTCTGGTGCCCTGGGGCAGCCTGTGCCACTCTGCTGAGGAGCAGGGAGGCAGAGGGGAGGAGGTTTGGCTCCTGCAGCCTGGAGAGGCAGCCTCAGGGCAGGTTCCTGAGGAGCTCAGGGAGAGGAGGACTTTGCCCATCCTGGCAAACAGATGGCATCGATTGCTGGGAAGCAGTAAGTGACTCAGCCACCCCCTTCCTGCTGCTCACAGACACAACCTGCAGGGCCCTGAACTTCTCCCTGTTTATTTGAGGACAAAAGCACAAAAGGGGAAGTAAAACAACACAACAATCAAACACCAAAATCCCAGCAGCTCCCCGGGGCCTGCCCTGCTCCCCGGGGCATGCTGGCAGGCACAGGCTGTGCTGCTCAGCCCCAGCTCCCAGCAGCCTGCCTCTGCCTGCCAGGTTGCCTCTGGTCCCTCCACAGGCACCCTGCAGCCTGCAGCTGCAAGCAGAGCAGCTCAGCCTGGGTGCTTCCCTCCAGGGCTTTCTTCAGCCCCCCTGGCTCAGCTCCTTGAGTCTGCTCTTCTGCTCCAGCTGGCTCCTGGGGAGCTGTGGATTCGAGTGGCACCTTCCAGGCACCCTTTGAGCATCTGAAGCATCTCTGCATGAGCCTCTAAGCCACTCCTGTGCTGCTTCCCTTTCACACCACACAGCTGCCAGCTCACAGCCACCTCCCAGTGCCTTAGCACAGCTCTGCTGCTGGGGCCTGGCTGCTTTGCCCCAGACCTGCTTGGGTCACCAAAGCACCCAGCTCGGGGTAGCTGCAGGATGCCTGAGCTGGTCTAGTGCTCCCCAGCAGCCCAGGCACTGCCCCACCAGGAGCTGTGGCTCCAGAAGGGCTCCTTGGTGCTCCCAGACAGCCTCATTCCATCTCCAGAGGATGCTCTTCAAAGCCACCCAAGCACTTTGGTCTGGGGGAGGTTTCCACCCTTGTGAAGGTAAGCAAAGCTCCCTTGGCACCCTGAGAGGGTCCTGAGAGGCACCACAGCCCATGTGCCCCTGAGCCTGGCACCCAAAGCTGGGCTGTCTCAGCCTCTGGGCAATGGGGGCCACCCCCAGGCACCCCTGGGTGACAGGGGAGGTGTCTCTTGCCAGGGCAGGAAGGGAAGCTGTGGCCAGCATGGCCTGCTGCAGGGATGATGCTGTGGTGGCCCACAACAGGCTGCCCAGGGAGGTGGTGGAGTCCCCATGCCTGGAGGTGTTCAAGAGAGGTGTGACCATGGCAGCTGGGGCCACGGTGGTGCTGGGCTGATGGTTGGGCTGGGTGCTCTTGGGGGGCTCTTCCAACACAAACCATTCTCTGCTCACACGATTAAGAGAGGGAGGCTCAGGCTGGAGGGAAGGGAGAAATGTCTGACAGTGCCCAGAGAGCTGGGAGCTGCCCCAGCCCTGGCACCATCCCAGCTGAGGCTGTCTGGGGCTCTGAGTACCCTGCTCAGAAGGCCTTTAAAGGTCCCTTCCAACCCAAATACTCTGATTGTACAGCACTGGTGGATGGGGACAGTCCCCAGCACGAGGCAGGTGTCCTTCCTGCTACCCCTCCTGTGGCCAGAGCCTTGCCCTGGCTCTGCCAACCTCATCCCAGTGCTGTAACCAAGGCTGTAACCAGAGCTGTGAAACCAGCTGAGGTGGAGCCAGGGGTGCAGCATCAGCACCTTGGAGCCAGCAGAGGCTCCAAGAGGGGTGCAGTGAGGCTGGGACCCACTGACCCCACTGCTGGTGACAAAGGCAGGGCAGGGCAGGGCTGGGCAGGAGTGCTCTGAGTGCTGTGGGGAGCCCTGCAAGGAGCAGAGGAGAGCCTGGGAGACCTGCCCTAGCCCTGCCCTACTTTCCAACAGTGAAAGAGTGGGGAGGAAGGGG
>VWZI01002208.1:97875-122634 GCA_013396835.1 Psilopogon haemacephalus
TGGTGCTGGGCACTGGGCACTCCTTGATGGCACTGCCCAGGGGACTCCCCCAGAGGAGAGCTGCAGAGGGGCGAGCCAGAGGTGGTGGCAGTGGGTGGGAAGGGAGCTCTGAGCTCAGCCAGCCCAAGGCTCCAGCAGGGCTCCCCCAGCAGCTCCCCCAGCAGCAGGGTGCCCAGGGGGGCTCTGCACACAAGGGCACTCCACAGGCTCTCTGCAGCCCCTCGCTGCCAGCCCCCAGCTGGGCAGGGCCATGCCCCATGGGTCCCTGGGGGGCCCTGGCAGGGTATTTTTGTCCCCTGCCTGTGTGTGACTCACTCCTTTGCCTCTCTCCAGCACCGAGTGAGCTCCAGGGGGGGAGCAAAGGGTTTAGCATCCAGCTCAGAATCCTCAGGGATGGGAGGAGGGGACAAGGTGGAAAGCAGCTCCCTCAGCCCGGCCCCCCAGAGCAGCCCCCCCTGGCCCAGCCAACCCTTCCCTGCTCTCAGATGTCCAAGGAGAGGCTGCAGAGGGCTCTGGGCAAGCTGCCCTAGCTGAGGGTGGCTCTGCTGAGTGCAGGGGAGCTGGACAAGCTTGGCTGTGAGGAACAAGTTCTGCACCAGGAGGCTGCAACAGGCTGCACAGGGAGGAGCTGCAGTGCCCATGCCTGGAGACGCCTCCAAGCTGTGCCCATGGCACTTGGGGCCAGGGTTTGGTGTCCAGGGTGAGGCTCAGCAGGGCTCTGGGCAACCTGCTCCAGCTGAGGATGTCCCTGCCGAGTGCAGGATGGGTTGGACTGGAAGAGCTTTGGAGGTCCCTTCCAACCCGACCCATTCTGTGCTTCTATGATTCTACCTCCAGCCCCAAGCCTGCAGATCTCCCTCCAGGGGTGGCTGATGCCCAGCACAGCCCAGTCCCTCCCAGGGCAGTGGCTGGGGATGGCTTCCTGAGCAGGGTCTGGAGCTCTGACATGGCCACAGCAGCAGGGGCTCAGGGGGCTGCAGAGCACAGGCACAGAGAGTTGGGACTCTGCAGCCTGCAGAGGAGAAGGCTGCCAGGAGACCTTGGAGTGGCCTTGCAGGATCTGAAGAGGGGTCCAGGAGGGCTGGGGAGGGACTACTGACAAGGGCTGGGGATGAGAGGAGGAGGAGGAGGAATGGGTTTGAAGTGGTAGAGGGGAGATTGAAAGTGGATGTGAGGAGGAAGTTGTTTGCAGTGAGGTTGGGGAGACACGGGTTCAGGTTGCCCAGGGAGGTTGTGGAACACAGAATCACCCAATGTGATCCCTGCAGGTGGATTCTGTGCTCCACAACCTCCCTGCAGGTGTTCAGGGCCAGGCTGGATGAGGCTCTGATATGTGAGGTGTCCCTGACCATGGCAGGAGGTTGGCACTGGATGATCCTTGTGGTCCCTTCCAACCCAACCCATTCTCTGCCTCTGCAGCTCAGTCTGTGGGTCCCTGAGGCACTGTCAGCCCTTGGGAGATGGAAGCAGGAGGCTGGGGGCATCTCCAGAGCCCTCCAGAGGACAGAGTGCTTTTGGCTCAGTGCTCGTTGGCTGCCTGGCAGCAGTGAGCAGCCCTGCAGCACCCCCACCCCCAGCACCAGCCCTGAGCTCCCTAATCCTTTGAACCCAGGCCTTAATCCCACCCAGCTCGCTGCAGGCAGGGCCAAAGGGTGCCCTAATCCCAGGGCAGCCTGCTCTAATCCCAGCACAGGCAGCCCTGCCCCGAGCTGGGGGCTGGGGCATGCCCCCGGGGGAGCAGGAGCAGCCTCGGGGCTGGGGCTTGCTGCTCCTGCAGCTGTGGGGATGCTCTAGGAGAGGCCAATGGGGCTGGGGGCGTCTGAGGTGATGCTGCTGGGGCCGTGCTGGGCACCTGAGCCCTCCCCCCGGGGCTGGGCAGCTCTTGGCAAGGGCCTGGCTGGGCTCCTGCCCACCCCCATCGATTGGCCTGGGCAATGTTTAAAGCTCTCATTTAATTTCCAAATGGAGAGGAGAGGATCCTGCTCTGGCTGCCAGCACCCCCAGCACCCACCCCCGCACCAGCATGGGAGGGCAGGGGCAGGGAGCACCCCGGGGGTGCCAGGCTGGGGGGCAGCTGGCAGCAGGGCAGGGTGAGAGCTGTGCTGGGAGCTGCAGAGCCTGCCCAGGCCAGCTCAGTGTGTGGGCAGGGGGAGGGCTCTGCCAGCCTCACTGCCCCCTCTGCCCGCTGGGAACTCCCTGCAGGAGCAGCCTGGCACCAGCAGGGCCTCAGCTGCCCCCCAGCAGCACTCAGGTCATCTCCTCCTCTCTTGCTGGCAGGTCCCAAAGCAGCTTTCAGGGCACCCGAGGCAAATCCCCAGCCCAGCCCCAGTGACCCCCCGGGTGCCATCCCTGCCAGCCTGCAGCAGAAGTTGCTGTGTGCCAACTGGGCAGAGGGCAGAAGAGCTTCCAGGGCAGCAGCTCCACGGCTTCAGGCTCCCTGCTCTGGCCAGCAGCCCCCAGCCAGCAGCAGGAAGATGCTCTGCAGCCTCCCCTGCCCACTGCTCAGTCCATTCCTGCAGCTCCAGCAGGTCCTGGCTGTCCCTCAGCCACCCCCAGCCCCACAGCAGCACCCAGAGCCTCTGCTCCTCACTCAGTGGCAGGTCCCAGAGGGCTCCCAGAGCTTTGGCAGGGCAGGGCAGCAGCAGAGGCTTGCAGCTCACATCGCAGGTCCCCAGGGCCCATCCCTACCACTCTGCAGGAGCCTTTACCCGAAGTGGGCAGTGGCAAGAACAGTTCCCGGGGGAGCAGCTCCATCCCTTGGTGCTCACCAGGCTCTGGCCAGGGCCTGTGGCCATAAATCTGCTCCCCTAAGAGCCTCTGAAGCAGTTAAGGCAGTGCCTGAAATATTTATGGAGTCAATTTTCCACCAGCATCAACTCTCTGCTTACTAAGGGGAAAAAACAAACCTGACCCAGCGAGCCCCACTCTGGGCCCAGGGACACAGCTGGAGCAGCCAGTGCCAGCCACACAGCCTGGGCCACCAGCTGCCACTGGGCACAGGCAGGGACAGCTGCCAGCCCACCCCAGCCCGAGGGATGTGGGGTGCCAGGGAGGGATGCTCTGCCAGCTCCTGGTGCCCACCAGTGCCCAGGGGCTCAGTGGGCTGTGGGGATGCTCTGCCAGCTTCTGGTGCCCATGGACTGCTTTTCAGGTGGGCACCTGCTGACCCTGCAGGGTGGAGCTTTGTTAGCTGCCCCAGAGCTGTCTGAGCAGCTGCCTTGGAGCTTTCAGGCAGCTGCAGAGAGCAATGAGCTCTGCCCTGAGCCTCCTCTTCTGCAGGCTGCACACCCCCAGCTCCCTCAGCCTCTCCTCTTGGGGCTGTGCTCCAGGCCCCTCCCCAGCCTTGCTGCCCTTCTCTCAACACCTTCCAGCACCTCAACATCTCTCTTGAATGGAGGCAACCAGAACTGGACACAGCACTCAAGGTGTGTGCTGAGCAGTGCTGAGCACAGGGGCACAATAACCTCCCTGCTCCTGCTGCCCACACTGCTCCTGCTCCAGCCCAGGATGCCATTGGCTCTGCTGCCCACCTGGGCACACTGCTGCCTCCTCTTCAGCTCCTCTCTCCCAGCACCCCCAGGCCCCTCTCTGTCTGCCTGCCCTCAGCCTCTCTGTCCCCAGCCTGTGGCACTGCCTGGGGTTGCTGTGGCCAAAGTGCAGAACCCTGCACTGAGCCTTGTTCAAACTCCTGGCACTGCACTGTCCCCACCTGTGCAGCCTGCCCAGGGCCCTCTGCAGAGTCTCCACACTTGCTCCCTGCCTGGTGTTAGCTGCAAATGAAACAGATGAAGGTGCTGGGTCAGGATGGAGGGGGCAGAGAGCAGCAGGAGGCTGCAGGAGCATCAAAATGTCTCTCCAGGGAGGAGCCTACACCTCCCCAGGGAGGACCTTCCACCTCCCAGAGGGGATCTTTTTCCTTGCAGGGTTCAGCAGGCAGCAACTGGGAAAGGCTCAAGGGAGCTGGAGGCTTATCCAGCCTGGGGATGCCTGGGAGAGGATGCAGGAGATGCCCTGGGGGTGTTTTTTTTGCCCCCAGGCCATCCCTCTCTCTGCTGTCAGGTCAGATGGTGCTGGGGCCCCCTGCCAGGCAGCAGCTGGGTGCCTCTCTGGACCAGTCTGGAGGGCCCAGGGATGCCCACAGTGCTTCACTGAGGTTCAGGCAGCTTAGGATCAGCATGGCCAAAACAGAGCCCTTAATCCTGCTCCAGCTCTGACAGTTGCCATGGAGAGCAGCACAAGAGCACTCCTGCTCTCCCCCTACCCTGCCTGAGACCCTCCTCCCAGCCTTCTCTCTCTCCATTTTCCCATTCCAGGTGTAAATCCTGCTGCTGTTCCCAGCCCTCAGCCTGGCTTCCACCATCCCTGGCCCTTCCCCCTGCCTGGGGCAGTCCTCATCCCTCCACGCCCCCACCCAAGCCTGCCACAGCCTGAAGTGCACAAGGAGCTGGTGAGGGCACAGGGAGCTGGTGAGGGCACAGGGAGCTGGTGAGGGCACAAGGAACTGGTGAGGGCACAGGGAACTGGTGAGGGCACAGGGAACTGGTGAGGGCACAAGGAACTGGTGAGGGCACAGGGAACTGGTGAGGGCACAGGGAGCTGGTGAGGGCACAAGGAACTGGTGAGGGCACAGGGAACTGGTGAGGGCACAGGGAGCTGGTGAGGGCACAGGGAGCTGGTGAGGGCACAGGGAACTGGTGAGGGCACAAGGAACTGGTGAGGGCACAGGGAACTGGTGAGGGCACAGGGAACTGGTGAGGGCACAAGGAACTGGTGAGGGCACAAGGAACTGGTGAGGGCACAGGGAGCTGCTGAGGGCACAAGGAGCTGCTGAGGGCACAAGGAACTGGTGAGGGCACAGGGAACTGGTGAGGGCACAAGGAACTGGTGAGGGCACAAGGAACTGGTGAGGGCACAAGGAGCTGCTGAGGGCACAAGGAGCTGCTGAGGGCACAGGCTCAGAGCCTCACAAGCCACATCCCAGCTCCTGCTCCCTGCCAGCCCTGGGCTGTGCCCGTGCCAGGTCTGGGGTTTGGCAGTTGCTATTTTTAAGTCAGTTGATTTCTTTTTGGGACTGTGGTTGGCAGTGAGGATCCATGGGTGTGACCCGAGGGACAGCAAAGTGCAGCTTGGAGAGGGGAGGGAGCAAGGTGGGTGGGTGGGATCCTTCCATCTGCTGCCTCTGGGGTTTCCAGGGCATCCCAGCCTGTTTTCCAGTCAAGGGAGGGTAGCAGAGAATGGGAAGGCCTGGGGCTAGATCAGGAGGAGAGGACATGGCCACACATCACCTCTCTGCTCACCTCCAGTGGCCCCAGGCTTCAGAGCAGCTCTGCCTCTGCTTTGCGTGGGGATCCCTGGGGAGGATGCAGCACAGTGGTGCCATCAGGAGGAAGGGGAGGAGGAGGAGATGTCCTCTGAGGTCTGGGTTAGGTGCTGGCACCCTCAGAGAGTGGGGGGTTGAGGGCTGTGAGGTGAGGAAGCTTCTTCACTCCCTCCTGGCTCCTCAGCTCAGCTGCTGATCTGCTCACCTGGGGCAGGAGTCCTCACACCCAGCCCACCCCAGGGCTTCTGTGAGCTCTCCTCGGAGGGAGCAAGGAGCAGGCACAGCTGCCCCACGCCGTGCCCAAAGCACAGGGCAGGGAGCTGGCTCCTGGCAGGGCAGCACAGAGCCCAGCTGCCAGCTGCACCCCACATGCCAGCCTGCAGCAGGCTCCCAGCACGGGATGGGAGGGAGCAGAGAATCCTTTTGGCACCCTGGAAGGCTGCTGGGAGCTCTCTGCTGCCAGGTCAGGCTGGCAGAGCTGGAGCTGTGCAGCCCAGAGGAGAGAAGGCTCCAGGCAGACCTCCTGGTGGCATTTCAGTGCTTCCAGAGGCTGAGCAGAGAGCTGGGCACAGAGCTTTGAGCAGCGGCAGGACAGGAGGTGATGGTTTGAACTGAGAGAGCTTCAGAGTGGAGAGAAGAGAGAAATGTTTGACACTGAGGGTGGTGAAAGCCTGGCACAGGCTGCCCAGAGAGGTAGCAGATGCCCACCCCTGAGGCTGCTTGGGGCTGTGAGTATCCTGCAAGAGTGAACCTGCTGGGGATGCCCTTCAGAACGCCCCTGCAGAGCTGGCTGCTGCCCCTCGGCTCACAGGTGAGCCCCAGAGGGCAAGAGGGGAACCAGAGAGGGTAAGGGGGGAACCAGAGAGGACAAGAGATGAGCCAGAGAGGACGAGAGGGGAACCCAAGAGGGTGAGAGGGCAACCAGAGAGGACGAGAGGTGAGCCCAAGAGAAGAGCTGCCTCCTGCCCCAGCCCCGCAGCAGCAAGCAGCAGCTCCGAGAGCTGCCTGTGATGGGAAGAGTTATTGCCACATCTGCCCCCGCCCCGGGCCAAGCCCTGCCCTGGGCATGCTCCTGCCAGCAGGCTCAGGAGTGCCAGAGCCAGGCTGGGCTCCGGGAGGGTTCCTCAGCTGCCTCCAGGGCCCCGTGGGCAGCGCTGCCCGCGGAGGTGAGGCAGGGGCGGCCGCGGGAGCTGGCACTGCCAACCTGTCCACCCATTTGTCTGTAATTAAAAGTTGTGTGTCGAGATTCCCTGCGACACGTCCCGGGAGCCCAGCTGCAGCCAGGCGCCTGCCGCTGCACGCAGGAGCTGCTAATGAGCGCCGCTGCATATTAATTACCTTGTTTACAGCCAGGCAGGAGCTGGGGGGAGGCAGAGGGGGAGGCAGAGGGGGAGGCAGAGGGGGAGGCAGAGGGGGAGCCTCTCGTCTTCGCTCCTGCTTTCTGCTCCCCAGCAGCCTGCCAAGCCCCTCGGGAAGCTGCCGACCCCTCCCTCGGGCAGGTTCGGGGCTCTCAGCAGTGATCTTGGAATCTCAGAATCACAGAGCTGGAAGGGGCCACCAGGATCAGGCAGCTCCAACCCCCTGCCATGCCCAGGGACACCCTACCCTAGAGCAGGCTGCCCACAGCCTCTGCCAGCCTGGCCAAAAACACCTCCAGGGATGAGGCTTCTACCACCTCCCTGGACAACCCCTGCCAGGCTCTCACCACCCTCATGCTGAACACCTTCTTCTTAACATCCACTCTGACTCTCCCCATTTCCAGCTTTGTTCCATTCCTCCCAGTCCTATCAGTCCCTGGCAGCCTCAAAAGTCCCTCCCCAGCTTTCCTGCAGCTCCCTCCAGACACTGCAAGGCCACCAGAAGGTCTCCTGGGAGCCTTCTCCTCTCCAGCCTGCACAGCCCCAACTCCCTCAGCCTGTCCCCACGGCAGAGCAGCTCCAGCCCCCTGAGCATCCTCCTGGCCCTGCTCTGGACACCTTCCAGCCCCTCCATAGCCCTCCTGTCCCAGGGGCTCCAGAGCTGGGCACAGAGCTCCAGGTGTGGTCTCAGCAGTGCAGGCACCAGCCTGGCTCAAGTGCCCTGCGTTGGCTTCGCCAGCACAGCTCTGCCAGAGGCTTCCTCTCTGCTGCGGGGAGGGCAGGGCAGGATGCTCCACGGCGCTCAGAGCACCCCCGGGAGGGGCTCAGGGAAGAGTTCCTCACTGGAAAGGTTCTCAAGCGTCAGAATGGGCTGCCCTGATGCCATGGGGTGAGCATCTCACTGTCCTGCCAGCAGAGAATGAGCATCTCAGTGCCCTGCTGCCAGGGGGTACACATCTCACTGCTCTGTCACCACAGGGTGAATATCTCAGTGCTCTGCTGCCGTGGGGTGAGCATCTCAGTGCCCTGCTGCCGTGGGGTACACATCTCAGTGCCCTGCTGCCGTGGGCTGTGTCCCTCAGTGCCTGGCTGCGGGGCGTGGCACACGCGGGTCTCATGTGCGGCTCAGCATCCTGTCCCAGCACCATCCCAGCTCCTCCTGCCGGAGCAGGCCCCTCGGGGCCGGGCTGAGTGATTGATGTGCTCACCGAGAGGTTGCCTGGGCTGGGCACTCTGCGAGCACTGCTTCTTCCCGCGTCCTCCGGGGAGCAGCCCGAGCAGGGCAAAGGCAGAGCTGGTGTGGGGGAAAGCTGAGCCCAGCATCCTTGGGGAGCTGCAGCCCGGGGCCCAGAGGCAGCAGCTGGACCGAAGCATCCTCGCCGTTGTCGCTTCCCCTGGCTGCCTGTAGTGCCTGAGGCGACTTCCCGGAGCGCGGTCCCCAGCCACATGCCTGAGCAAGCCCAGCCAGGGGAAAGCCCAGCAAAGAGGCTGAGATGCCTGCAGAGGAGGTGATGCAGGAGCCGTGGGGCCGTGCTGGCTGCTGTTGGGTTGCTGAGCAGTCAGAGCCACGATGAGGAACACGAAAGGGGCTGGAGGAGCCCAGCCCGTGCAGGGTGACAGCAGCAGGTCACCTCTGGCTGCAGCTCTGCTCCAAGCACCTCTGGAGCCCCAGACCTCAGCTGCCCATGCTCCAGGAGCCTGCCTGGAGTCCTCCCCTCCTTACTGTGCCAGCTGTGGCTGTGTCCAGGTGAGAAGAACCCTTGGGGCTGAGAGATGCCCTCTGGGGTGAGCTTGGGGGGGCTGCTCCAGGGAGCATTCCTCAGGTGTGCCCACAGCTGATGGATCATCTGCTCCACCCTGCTCTGCACCCCAGGGCACTGCCTGATCCCAGCCTCCACGGGCAGCCTCCCCCGTGGCAGGCTGGGGTTAGGCAGCGAGGAGCAGAGCAGCTCCAGGACACCTCCAGTGGGGGCCTGCCCGTGCCCACCCCCTCCGCACAGCTCCGGCTGGGGCTGGCGCTGCCAATCGGGAGCGTTTCAAATGTTAATGCCGACGCTTCGGATCTGTAGTGGAAACTAATTAAGGCTGTTATTGTTAACGGGCTGGAATTGCCCAGGTGTGAATCATTATCCTCATTAAAATAATCAGGGAGACGAGGATGTGACAGGAGAGCAGATGGATGAGGAGCAGCCTCCGCCAGCTACCCACCGCCAGGGGTGCCCCAAAGCCCGCGGGGAGCAGGCACAGCCCTGCCCCAGGCTGCGCTCACCCAACCACGGGACGGAGGGGCCCGGAGGGGACCTCCAAGCTCTGAGGTGCTGGAAGGTGTCCAGAGAAGGGCAGCAAGGCTGGGGAGGGGCCTGGAGCACAGCCCCAAGAGGAGAGGCTGAGGGAGCTGGGGGTGTGCAGCCTGCAGAAGAGGAGGCTGAGGGCACAGCTCATTGCTCTCTGCAGCTATCTGAAGGGAGGTTGTGGCCAGCTGGGGTTGGGCTCTGCTGCCAGGCAGCCAGGGACAGAAGGAGGGGACAGAGGCTCAAGCTGTGCCAGGACAGGTTCAGAGGTTGGCATTGGAATGGGCTGCAGGGCAGGTGGTGGAGTCCCCACCCCTGGAGGTGTTGAAGCAAAGCCTGGATGGGCACTGAGTGCCATGGGCTGGGTGATTGGCTGGGGCTGGCTGCTAGGCTGGGCTGGGTGAGCTTGGAGCTCTCTTCCAACCTATTCTATTCTATTCTATTCTATTCTATTCTATTCTATTCTATTCTATTCTATTCTATTCTATTCTATTCTATTCTATTCTATTCTATTCTATCTAATTCTATTTCGTTCCATTCCATTCTATCCTATTCTATTCCACCCTATTGTCTTCCATTCCATTCCATTCTATTCTGCTCTATTCCATCCTATCCTATTCCATCACCCAGCCCCTGTTGAAGGGACGAGTCCAGGCTGTCTCTGAAAGCCTCCAGCAGCAGGAGACTCTCTGGGCAGCCTGGCCTGGGGCTGCAGCACCCTGGCAGGGGAGAGGCTTAGGGAAGGTTCCCTCATGCAGAGAACATCTCTGTGAGTGAGCATGGGCCATGGGCAGAGCCCCACCCGCGGGGGGCTGGGGCTGGGGGTGCTGCTAGCTGGGACCTGTCAGTGGGGACAGGCTGGAGGATGGGACAAGGTCATCACTGCATCAAGCCTCTTGGCTTCTGCTCCTGCTCCCACCTGACCCTGCCCAAAACAAGGAGCAGATGTGGCACTTGGGGCACGGCCCAGAGGTGCTGGAGGTGCTGGGCAGAAGGTTGGACAGGATGAGCTTCCCTAAGACCCAACCTTCATCATTCTGTGATTCCTCACCCTGCTGCCCCAAGCCCACAGAGTGTGGCATGTCCCAGAGCACAGAGACTGTCCCTTGGGTGCTCCTTGGGGCCTTGGAGCCCTGAGCAGCTCAAGGTGGCCAAGGTGACCCTTAAGGGTCCCTTCCAGCCTGATGCATTCTGTCAGTCTGTGCTTCTATGCAAGGTCTGATTCCTGCCCAGGGACAGAGTCATGGAATTGTTTGGGTTGGGAGATGCCTTCAAGGTCACCCAGCCCAACCTTCCCCCAGCAGTGCCAGGGCAGCACCAAGCCATGGCCCTCAGCACCTCAGCTCCATGGCTTTGGAGCCCCTGCAGGGATGGGGACTGCAGCACTGCCCTGGGCAGCCTGGGCCAGGCCTGGGCAGCCCTCAAGGGGCAGGAATTGTTCCTCGTGGCCAACCTGAGCCTGCCCTGGGGCAACCTGAGGCTGCTTCCTCTTGTCTCGCCCCTTGTTATCAGGGAGGGGAGACCACCTGGCTGCAGCCTCCTCTCAGGGAGCTGCAGAGAGCAATGAGGTCTCCCTCAGGCTCCTCTTCTCCAGCCTCGCCACCCCCAGCCCTGTTCTGCAGACCCTTCCCCAGCTTGGTTGCCCCTCTCTGGGCTGTCCATGCCAGCTCGGCCTGCCCCGGGCCGGGGAGAGGAGTTTGTGCTGGGTGCTGCGGGGCTCTGCCTGCCCCCTCCCCGCCGCAGCCATCCCCCAGCTGCTGCTGCAGCCCCGCCGGAGCCAGCAGCGCTGCGGAGCGCCCCCGGGGCTGCGGCTGCCCTGCCTGGCCCCTGCCTGCCGCAGCTGGCCTGGCCCTGCAGCCTGTCTGCGGGGAACAAGAGCCCTTTTTGGGGGGATGAATGGGCTCAGTGTGTGCAGCCCCCGGCCAGACCCCGGAGCTGCTGGCTGGCAGGGTCGGGGCTGCCCCGCGGGCAGGGGGCAGCTATTCAGGGAAGGAGCTTGGCCCCACGGCCCTCAAGGTCCCCTTTGTGCCACCGATCCCAGAGCAGAGGCTGCCCCGGGGACGGCAGCGACATCAAACAGAGGAATGTTGGCACATGGCCAGCGCCAGGGATCCTCACCCCCAGCCCTGCCCCTCTGGGGCCAGCCCTGGAGATGCTCTGCTGGTCCCCTGCTGCTGCTCCCCAGGACTCCAGCCTGGGCAGGTGGCACTGGAAGCAGTGGAGCAGATGTTCTGCTGGGGCAGGCTGGTGCCCACCTCTCCAGTGCTGGCCCCAGCTGACTGCAGGGGTGTGCTGCCCAGGTGCCACTCCAGCCCAGCTGCTCTGGGGCTGTGTTCATCTACTGACCTCTGGTCTCTTTACAGCCCTTGCACCTGCTTGTCCTCCTCCCTTGTCCCCTGTGGGGCCAGCTGCGTGGAGCAGCCCTGGAGATGCTGCTGCTGATCCCCTGCCACTGCTCCCTAGGACTCCATCCCGTGCCAGGAGGCTGGCACCCTGCTGGAGCAGGTCCTGGCTGAACGTGGCCACCGAGGACGCCTGCCCCAGGCCCCCTTCAGCAGTGGGGTGAGGCACCAGGAGGGGGTGGGCACCCCAGAGGAGTGCCAGAGCTGGGCAGAAGGATGGCAGGAGCAGAGCAGGAACTGGAGGCTTTGCAAGTGGAGCTGAAAGCCAATCTAGGATTAAAGCTGGAAGCTTCCCAGGCAGGAGGAGATCTTTGCTGGAGCAGAACCTAGCACGAAGCAGCCTGAGCAGCTGCTCTGCAGATCTGCTCCCTGCTGGGCCGGGCTGAGGACACGAGCAGCAGCCAGGATGCTGTTGGCTCAGCTGCTGGAGGACAGCAGAGAGCAGAAAGAGTCATCAGAGACTTGTGAAGAGCTCTGGGAGAGGAGCAAGCTGGAGGCCTTCAGCAGCTGAAGTGACAAACTGTGCTGCAGTCTGGTCCAGGAGCAGCTGTCAGCCTCAGCTCAGATCTGCCTCACTCCAGCATGCTTCCTCCCCTCTCCTGCTCCCCTCCCAGCCCAGCTGAGAGCAGGCAGTGGCTGCCATGGACCTACCCCACCAGAGGCTGCTCCACACCTGCCCGAACCTCTGGGACAGGCATGGGGAGAGGAGGGCAGAGCTCAGCCCAGGGCAGCACCAGCTGGGCCAGCAGCAGGAAGCTCTCCACATGGAGCCACATGTCTGGGAACCAGGAGGCTGCTGAGACCCTGCCACAGGTTGTCCCTTGGCCTGTCCCTGGGCACCACTCAGCAGAGCCTGGCCCCAGCCTCTTGCCCCCCACAGCTCCTTCAGCTCTTGCTGAGCATTGCTCAGCTGCCCTCTGGGGCTGCTCTGCTGCAGGCTCTCAGCCTCTGCTCCTCACAGACCTGCTCCAGGGGTCCCTGCCTATGTGGGGGGTTGGAGCTGGATGATCCTCGAGGTCCCTTCCAACCCATCCCATTCTCTGGTGCTATGGTTCTACATGCAGGTGAGGCTGGGCAGGGCTGTCTGCAGCCTGCTCTGGTGGAGGATGTCCCTGCTGCACCCAGGGGGGTTGGACTGGATGAGCTTTGGAGGTCCCTCCCCACCCAGTCCATTCTATGACTCATTTCAAGGGCTCCCAGCCTGAGCTGGCACTGGAGCTGAGCCTGGTGCTGAGCTGGGCTGGGGCTGGCAAAGGAAAATGAGAGAGAGAGGAGGCCAAAAGTGCCCCAGAGATGCTGAGCTGGGCTCTGAGGCTGGGAGCATGAAGCCTGCAGACACAGAAGAGGCTGGCAGGGGGGAGGGGAGAGTCTGGGCTGCTTCTAGGAGTCCTCAGGCAATTAAAGTGGAGATAAATTTAGTCCTGTGGGACAGGAAATTGGCAACAATGCCCAAATGAAAGGGGGCAGGGAGAGAGCTGCTGGGCACCCTGCACGAGTGGCTGTGACACAGGAGAGCTGCCACAAACAGCAGCACAGGCAGCAGAGGACACTGCTGCCAAGGGAACCTCTGCTCCAGGCTGGCAGCAGCAGGGCCAGCAGCAGCCTGGCCTGGGCCAGCAGCAGCAGGGCCAGCAGCAGCCTGCCCTGGGCCAGCAGCAGCAGGGCCAGCAGAGGGGTGGGACTGTGCCTGTGCCCAGCACTGCCGAGGCTGTGCCCCTGTCCTGGGGTCAGGTCTGGGCTCCTTGCTCCGAGAAGGACATGGAGGGGCTGGAGAGTGTCCAGAGAAGGGACAGGGAGGTGTCCTGGGCAGGTCCTGAGCCCCAGAGGGAAGGGAGCCCTGCACAAGCTGGGGCAGTGCCTCTCTGGAGCAGTGGCAGGGTAAGGAGGGAGCAAACTGCACCAAGCCAGCAGAGTGCCAGGGCTGGGGCAGCCCAGGGCTGTTTGGAGCTGCAGTCTGCAGGGAGGCTCTCAGCAGCCTTTGCAGGGACAGAGGGGTGGGAAGGGACCTCTGGAGACCCTCCAGACCGAGGCAGCTCAAGAAGGGCACACAGGAACACACCCGGGGTGGGGGGGGCTGGAAGCTCTCCAGGGCTGGAGACTCCTGCACCTCTCTGGGCAGGTCTCCAGCACCCTCCCATCATTGCTGAGATGGTCCAGCCTGTGCCCACTGCCCCTTGTCCTGTCACTGGACACCATCCCCCTGCCACCCACCCCCTAAGCACTGCTCAGCACCCATCAGACCCCCTCGGGCTGCTCTTCCCCGGGCTCAAGTGCCCCCAAGCCTCTCAGGCTCTCCTCATCACAGAGATGTCCCTGGCCCCTCAGCAGCACCTGGAGCCATTCTCCTCCCGTGCAGGGCACAGCAGCAGCAGCTCCAGGACAAACCAGAGCTGATGAGCCCTTAGCAGGCACTGGAGCTATTTTCAGCTGATCCAGGAGGAAGCATTCAGCAAAATTCCAGCTACAGGAGGAAAAACAAACAACAACAGCAACAAAAACGAATCAGGCAGCTGCTTTGTGCTCAAGAGGCAGGAAATGGACTCTCGTGGGATGCACACATCTGAAGGACCTCTCCAGCTGGTGCCAGGGCTCCTGCTTCCCCTCTGCCTTTGTGTGGAGGTGGCCAGGGAGGGTTTGCTCTGCCTGGGAAGGGAGGGAAGAGTGGGTTGGATTCCCTTGGTCACCTCCTCAGGCTGGTGGACACCCCCAGCAAGGCAGAGTTCACAGGGTCACAGGAGGTCAGGGGTTGGAGGGGACCCAAAGAGCTCATCCAGTCCAACCCTGCCAGAGCAGGACCATCCAAGCTAGCTCAGGGCACACAGCAACACATCCAGACACAGTCTGCAAAGGCTCCACACAAGGAGACTCCACAACCTCTCTGGGCAGCCTGTGCCACTGCTCTGGGACCCACACAGGCAAGAAGTTGCCTCTTGTCTTGAGCTGCAACCTCCTGTGCTGCAGCTTCCATCCATTGCTCCTTGGCCTATGGCAGGGAGCAGTGAGCAGAGCCTGTCCCCCCCCTCCTCACCCCCAGCCCTCAGACACTTACAAACATTGATCCAATCCCCTCCCAGCTCCATCCATGCTGGGATTTTGGGATTCTCTGCCCACCAAGGGCCCTGGTGCCCAGGCAAGCAGGGGATGTGCCAGCACCTCCTGTCCCCCCGGGGCCCAGCAAAGCCCCTGGCAGCAGTGTGGGGCTGGGGGCCAGCAGAGAGCAGGGGGTGATGGCTCTGCCTGCCTGGCAGCCCCCACACAGCCCTCTGCCAGCTGGGCCTGGGCACCTGCAGACAATCCATCTGCTGAACATGCCACAGGCCATTAGCTCTAACCAGAGGGAGTTGTGGGGGAATCATGAAAGGAGAAGTTCACAAGGCAATTAATAAAGCACCTCATTAAGTCTCCTTCCTCCACAAGCTTGCAGCTCCCACTGCTGGAGCTCCTGGGCCTGACCTCCTGCTCCCCAAGGAGGGAGACCCCCAGCTGCTGGCTGCAGGGGACACCCCACAGGGAGCTGCTCTGGAGCTGCCACTTGTGCCTGGGTGCTCCTTGCCCCACCACGGTCACAGCTCACACAGCTGCACCACTCTCGAGGTCACAGAACCACAGAGTGGGTTAGGCTGGAAGGGACCTCCCAGCCTGCCCCAACCCCCCTGTGCCACGGGCAGGGACACCTCCCACTGGAGCAGGTCACTCAGGGACTCATCCAGCCTGGCCCTGGGCACCTGCAGGGAGGTTGTGGAGCACAGAAGTGCAGCTGAGAGGAGTCCCAGCCCATGGCAGGGAGGTTGGAGATGATCTCTTTGGTCCCTTCCAGCCTGAGCCACTCTGTGGTGGTCTCACCCAAGTGGTCTCCAGGCCTGGGCTGCAGCAGGAGAGGTCTCCATGCCCAGGGCACCCAGGGGGGGCAGGCACGATGCAAACCCACCCCTGTGAGCTGAGGATGCAGAAGGAATCTGCCCTGCTGCAGGGAGCAGGACCAGCTCTGTCCTGCCAGGGCTCTGTGTCCTGCTTTGCCCAAGCAGCTGCCCTGGCTGGGTGGGAGGCAGCAGCAGCCTCAGGGCTGGCAGCTTTCACCTTGCACTGCTGCTCACCTCGGTCCCCTCACCCCCTCTGCCCCTCTCTGTGCTCACCCATCAGAGCTCTGCTGCCAGGCAGTGCCAGGGCAAAGAGAGTCCAACAGGAGGCCAAAGGATGCTCCGTGGGGATCTGCCACCCACAGCCTCCTCCAGGGCACATTGGGGTCCCTGTGCTGGTTCCTGCCTCTCCAGGGAGTGAGTCCAGGGTCCAGGCTGTCCCCTTGCTGTGCCCAGCTGCAGATGGTTGCCAGGTGGGTGTCTGTGCTGCCACCCTTGGCTGCCACCAGCACCAGGACTGTGCTCAGAGGCCAATTTTGGGTCTCCTTTGCTGGCTGCCTCTGCCAGCTCCACGAGGTCCCTTTTGCTGTCCCCTCCCAGCTCCACAAGGTCCCTTCTGCTGTCCTCTGCCAGCACCCAGGGGAAGCTGCTGAGTGCTGCTGGTGCCTGGGACCTGCTCCCAGAAGTGTCTGGGGAGACAGCAGCTGAGAGCTCCACGGCAGGGAAGTGCCAGGAGGTGCTGTCACTGCTTCCCAGGGGCTGTGTCACATCAGAGGCTCATCTCAGGCTTCCTCCCTCTCAGCCTCACCCTTGAAAAGCTCCAAGGTCTCGCCAGGCACTGGTGTGGAGGGCACACAGCAGACTCAGCTGTGCTCTGGAGCTGGCAGGGTCCACACTGCCAGCAGCAGCCAGGTCCCAGCAGAGTCCCCGCAGCAGGGCAAGGTCAGTGCTGGGCTGTGCCATGGGCTGAGAGGGCACCAGAGGGGCAGGCAGAGCTGGGAGCAGATTCAGGGTGGAGAGAAGGGAGAAATGTGTGGCAGTGAGGGGGGGAGAGCCTGGCCAAGGTGGCCCAGAGAGGGGGGAGGTGCCCATCCCTGGTGGCCATGGGGGCTGTGAGCAGCCTGCCCTGCCTGCAGCTGCCAGCACTGCTCTGGCTGAGCTCCAGAGGTCCCTGCCCACCCAATCCTGTGCTCTCCAGGCTCCTGGGGGCTCTAGCCCATGGCACAGGCCCTCTGCAGTGGATGCCACTGAACACGTCAGGCACAGCAGTTCTACCTCTGTGCTCCTGCTCCTGCCCCAGTGCTGCAGGAGAGGTGCTCAGGGAACCTGTGGGCATGCACCTGGGGTGGTGCTGGGTTAATGCTTGGGCTCTGCTCCCTTGTCCTAGCTGAGAGAACTGTGCCAGGGCAGGGTTAGGTTGGAGCTGAGGAACAATTTCTTTGCTGCCAGAGTGGTCAGGGACTGGCAGGGGCTGCCCAGGGAGGTGGTGGAAGCCTCACCCCTGGAGGTGTTTCAGGCCAGGCTGGGTGAGGCTCTGGCCAGCCTGATCTGGTGGGAGGTGTCCCTGGGCATGGCAGGGGCTTGGGGCTGGATGCTCCTTGGGGTCCCTTCCAGCCCTGACTGATTCTGTGATTCTGTGAATGTCCTCACACTGAATCCAGACCACAGCTCTGGGCTGGCTGCTGGGACCCTGCCCAGGCAAACCAGCAAAGGAGAACCTGCAGGAGCCAGCCCTGCCCACCGAGCTCTGCTGCTCTGGGCTGAGCTGTTGGAGGTGCTGGGGTGGGTGTGCAGGGCCGGGGGGAGGCTGCAGCAGCTTCCCCCATCTAAATCAGGCTCCTCCCTAACTAATCTCAGCCTCTGCAAGTGGCTTAACCCATCGGACAGGCTCCAAATCCTCCTCTCCTCCTCCTGATCCCACCTAAGCCCCAAGTTCCCCCTCCCCAGCCCTTGATAATCTCTGATTCTCTGGGATCATGGAATTGCTCTGCCAGCTGTGCAAATCCAGATGCTTCGCTGGGCATGGGCACAGATGGAGACTCTTAAAGGCATCTCCCTGCCCTCCACCACTGCCCCAGCCCCTGCTGCTCCCCTCCCCTGGGCCTGGACCCCAGGAGGGAGCCCTGCAAGGCAGAGCCAGGCAGAGGAGCCCAGGAGAGAGCCCAGGAGGGAGCCCTGCAAGGCAGAGCCAGGCAGAGTGATTCTGATTCTATGATTCTGTGGCTCTGTGATTCTGTGGCTCTGTGGCTCTGTGATTCTGTGGTTCTGTGACTGAAGGGAGGTTTGGAGGTCCCTTCCAGCCCACCCCAGTCTGTGAGGCTGCAGACTGGAAGCCAGACTGGGTGCAGTCAGGAGCCACCAGCCCCAGGGACAGGCTGTGACACATTTCCTGGGCCTGAGCCTTTTAGCCTCTGCTGGTGGCTGCTGGTGGCAGTGATTTGTCTACAGAGCCCAACTGCTGTCCTGGTTAGAGCTCCCTCCCAGCTCTGACAGCCCTGTCAAAACCTTCTGCACAGCTTCTCAGCTCCCTCCCTCATTTGCTGCTGTCACCGTGGGGAAGCATCCAGACAGCCACAGCCCTGGTGGCATTTCAGCAGCTCAGGGCTGCTGTGGCTCTGCTGCATCCTCCCTGCCCTGGCACTGCCCTGGCAGCACTCTGTGCAGCAGCAGCAGCAGCAGCAGCAGCAGCAGCAGCAGCAGCAGCAGGCTGTGGGGAGCCAAGGGCTGCCCAGGGCTCCACACTGCTCTGTGCCCTGCGGTCACAGCACAGCCCTGGGCCTCCTGTGGCTGGGTCCTGGGACTGCAGAGCTGCTGAGGGGCCTGGAGCAGCTCTGTGAGGAGCAGAGGCTGAGAGGCTGCAGGAGAGCAGCCCCAGAGGGCAGCTGAGCAATGCTGATCAGTGTGTCAAGGGTGGGTGGCAGGAGGATGGGACCAGGCTTTGTTCAGTGGTGCCCAGGGACAGGAGAAGGGGAGATGGGCACAGACTGGACCATAGCAAGTTCCACCTGAACGTCTGGAGGAGCTTCTTTAACTGAAGGGTGGTGGCCTGCTGGAGGCTGCCCAGGGGTGGTTCAGTCTCCATCTCTGCAGCCTTCCAACCCCACCTGGGAGTGTTCCTGTGTGCCCTTCTCGAGGTGCCCCTACCCTTGGCAACAGAGCTGGACTGGATGATCTCCAGAGGTCCCTTCTGTAAAGGGTTAAGCCCTCCTGGGGGGTGGCCTGAACCTGGCCCCAGGTCCTCCTGACTCCTGGCTGATATCTCTCCTGCTTGAGCCTTCATTTCACAGCAGGGAAATCCATAAGAGCAGATCTTGCTCCTCTGGACAGAGATACCCAAGCTCAAACTGGATGTGGCCCTGGGCAGCCTGACCTGGCTGGAGGTGTCCCTGCTGCCTGCAGCTCATCTTGGGCAGGATGAGCTTTGAGGGCCTCTTCCAACCCAGACCTAAGGTGTGCAGAGGCCCCAGAGGAGGAAGCTGCTGTGTGCTCTGTGTCCTGTGTGACCTGCTCTAGGGCATCCTGCTCTGGCAGGGGTTGGACTGGCTGAGCTTGGGAGGTTCCTTCCAGCCCAGGCATTCTGTGGCTCTGTGAAGCAGGTGAGGGACAGGGCAGGTACCTGCAGCCCCATGCTGGGCTGAGCACCCTCCCCACTCCGTGCCACAGGCACAACCCACATGTGGGTTCTGCATCCCAACCTCCTCCAACCCTCCCTGGAGCTGTCCTGGCCTCTGCTCTCCCTCTGCTCCACAAAGCCTGCCTGGGGGCTTCCTCCACCACCCTTCTCTCACCTGGAGCCCTCTCATCCCACCCTGCCCCTCTCTCTTGGCTCCACCTGCCCAGCAGGGCTCAGGAAAGCCCCAGGGAGGTGAGGAGCCCAGGGCAAGCCATTTCCCAGAGCTCATCTTCTCATCAACCCTTCCCCTCCCTGAAGCCATCAAGGCACCACTGCCTCTGCAATGTTTAATGGCTTGTTTTGCTCCCTAAATGATACAATGAAAAGGATTATTAATGTTAATAGCCTCCTTATCATATTTTAATAGCATCGTGGAGGACTGAAATGTCATCTCAGCACATATTTCTCCTGCTCTCACCCAGGGCGTGGAGTAATTGTGCTCCAGAGAGGTGGGGAAGGAGGCAACAGCCTGGGAGAGGGGGCTGGGGCCTGGGGCTGGGCTGGAGAGAGAGGGAGGGGGCAAAGAATGGCTGGAGGGGAGGGAAGGGGAGGGAAGGGGAAGGGGAAGAGGAGAAACCAAGGAGGCATGAAGGGAGGATGCATGAAGTGTGCATGGGAAGAGTGTGTAAGATGGGCAAGGAAGGATGCATGAGATGGGCAGGGAAGGATGCACAGGGAGGGATGCACAGGGAGGGATGCACAGGGAAGGATGCAGAGGATGGTCAGGGAGGGATGCACAAGGAGGGATGCAGAGGATGGGCAGGGAGGGATGCACAAGGAGGGATGCAGAGGATGGGCAGGGAGGGATGCACAAGGAGGGATGCAGAGGATGGGCAGGGAGGGATGCACAAGGAGGGATGCAGAGGATGGGCAGGGAGGGATGCCCCAGCCAGGCTCCAGTGGCCACAAACCACAGGCATTGAAGGGGCACTGGTATCAAGAGCATGAAAGCTGCACTCAGCCCCTGCAGCCCCCAGGTGCAGCTGATCCCTCAGGCCTGGAGAGGCCTGGATAGCCCAGGCAAGGGGGGGCATAGCCCAGGCAAGGGGGGGCCAGGCCATCAGTCCTGCAGGAACAGGGCAGGATCCCTGAGGAGCTGCCAGATCTACTGCTCCACACACTTCTCCTCCTGACACGTGGGACTCCATCAGGAGCAACTGTCAGCAGCTCTCCAATTTGCAGCCTTTATCATTTCACAGGCCACAGAACAGTTCTCTTTTTCCCCCCTTCCCCCTCCAACCCATCTTACAGATCAGTTTAACCAGGCTGGACACCACCCTCACATCTTTCATCTGGGCTTTGCTTTCCCTTGCACTCAGCCCTCAGCTCGCCAGGCAGGGGCTGAGGTGGCAGGAGGCTGAGTGGAGCTCAGAGGGATCCTTCACAGCTCAAGGACAGCCTGGGTTGACTTTCCCAATGCCCAGCACAAGTCATTGCAGTGCAGATAACTGCAGCATGGTAGGAGTGGGAAGGGAGCTCTGGAGATCATAGAATCATAGAATCTAGTCCAAGATTATCCATTCCAAGCTCCCTGTCAGAGCAGGGCACCCCCAGCAGCTTGCCCAGCAGCACAGTGCCAGGGGGGTTGGGAGCTCTGCACACAAGGACACTGCACAGCCTCTCTGGGCAGCCTGCTCCAGGCTCCAGCACCCTCACAACAAACAACTTTCTCCTGCTGGGTGCCAGTTTGTGCCCAGTGCCCCTTGTGCTGTCCCTGGGCACCACTCAGCAGAGCCTGGCCCCAGCCTCTTGCCCCCCACAGCTCCTTCAGCTCTTGCTGAGCATTGCTCAGCTGCCCTCTGGGGCTGCTCTGCTGCAGGCTCTCAGCCCCAGGGCTCTCAGCCTTTGCTCCTCAGCATCTCTGCAGCCTCCTCTGGGCTCTCTCCAGCAGTTCCCTGTCCCTCTGGAGCTGGGCAGCCCAGAGCTGGTCCCAGCACTGCAGCTGTGGCCTCAGCAGGGCAGATCCCTTCCACTGGACCAGGTTGCTCCCAGCCCTCTCCAGCCCAGCTGGGAATGGCTCCAGGGAGGGGACCTCTCTCACCTCTCTGGCACCCTGGGCCAGCATTCAGCAGCCTCACAGCCAAGAGCTTCTCCCTTCTCTCCACTCTGGGTCTCCTCCTTTTTGTTCCCAACCATCACCTCCTGCCCTGCCCCAGCAGACTCTGCTCACAGCTCCATCCCCTGCTTTGTCCTCAGCCAGGCCACCTGAGCCTGCCTGCAGGAGCCTTCCTCACTCCTCATCCTCTCTGGCAGCCACATGGGCAGTGCTGGTGTGCAGCAGCCCCCAGGAGCTGTGGGGCTCAGGCCTGGGGCAGGGCTCTGGGAGATGCATTGGCAGCAGCTGTGCAGCTGCAGAGGCACAGAGCCAAACCCCCCCGTGCCAGGCAGCTCTCTGCTGGCAGGTGAAAGGGGGCAGCTCCCCTCTGACCTCCTCATATTTCACCAAAATGTTATTTTAACACTTAAAAAGGGTAGAAAATATCATTGGCAGCTCCTTGCCTCTGCGATCGATGCAGGGGGGGCAGGGCAGGCTCTGCTCTCACTAATGAGCACAGGAGCTGCTGCCTGGCAGCTTCCTGGCACTGCCCTGGGGCTGCTGCTGCAGGGGTGGGGGCAGGGGTGGGGTCCTGGCACCTCTCCTGTCATGCAATCACAGATTGCCAGCAGCTGGCAGGGACCTCCAAAGCTCACCCAGCCCAAACCCCCTGCCAGGGCAGGAGCACCCAGAGCAGGTCACACCCAGGCAGGGCTTGGATATCTCCACAGCCCCCCCGGGCAGCCTGTGCCAGGGCTCTGGCACCCTTAGTACAGAACTTCTTGCTGGAGTTGTGGTGATGTGATGGGCACAGAGAGGCAGAGCTGCTGCAGCCCTCTCAGCTGCATCTTGGTGGCCTCCTCTGCACTGGCTCCAAGCCTTGCATGTGCTGCTTGTGCTGGGGGCTGCAGAACTGCAGACAGTGCTGCAGGTGGGGTGTGAGGAGAGCAGAGCCAAGGGGCACAATCCCCTCCCTTGCCCTACTGCCCAAGGTCAGGCAGTGGCAGAGGTGCTGCAGGGCCCAGGGCTGGGCTCAGCCCAGTGAGCACCTCCCTTAGTAATGGGGGTGAGGGAGGGTAAAGAGGAGAATCACCCCTGAGGGCTTCACAGGGACCTCCGAAGGTGAGAGCAACATTTTGCTGGTGCTGGATTTGTCACAGCCCTCAGGCTGCTGGCAGAGGTGGCTTGGAGGGAAGGGTCTGGCTGGCTTAGGACAAGGATTTCACTTTAGCAAGAGCTGAAGGAGCTGTGGGGGGCAGGAGGCTGGGGCCAGGCTCTGCTGAGTGGTGCCCAGGGACAGCACAAGGGGCACTGGGCACAAACTGGCACCCAGCAGGAGAAAGTTGTTTGTTGTGAGGGTGCTGGAGCCTGGAGCAGGCTGCCCAGAGAGGCTGTGCAGTGTCCTTGTGTGCAGAGCTCCCAACCCCCCTGGGCACTGTGCTGCTGGGGGTGCCCTGCTCTGGCTGAGCTCCAGAGGTCCCTTCCCACCCCCAGACCCCTCTCTGTAGCATGTCACAGCTGTGCTGTGCAGGCAGCAGGCATATGGCAAACCCTTTCACTACAGAAAAAAAGAAGAAATTAAATTACCCAAGCCCATAAAACAGTCAATTTAGAGCCATATCCTGCCTGTAATGGGGCAGCAGCAGCATTTCATTTACTGCTCCTGCAGCAGCCTCGCCGAGGAAGCCAGGGGCTGGGGGGCAGGGGAGGGGGTGCCAAGAGGAGCCCCAGGAACTTTGGGGGTGTTGAGGATGGGGCCGAGGCTGCCCCAGCCCCCACCCGTGAGCAGGATGTGAGTCCCTGCTGCAGAACCTCCCTGGCCACAGGCACTGCAAGGCACTGCAGGGCACTGCAGGGCACTGCAAGGCACTGCAGGTTCCCGGGTGGGGAAGCATCAATGCCACATTAGCCCAATGGGCACCTGTGCCTACCTGGCTCCACAGCCTCAGCTCCCACCACACCAGCAGCTCTTTGCTCCACCCATGGAGTCTCCCTCACCAGCCTGGGGCAGGTGGAAAGGATTTTTTGTCCTGACAGGTACCCTGCACATCTCACACCTCCTGGGGCTGGGTTTGCTTGCTTCTGCTCGGGGAAACAGGTGGGAGCCTGGCCTGGGTCTGAGCAGTGGCAGATCCAGGCCCTGGCATCATCCTCTGCTCCTCACCCTTACTCCAGGGTGTAAGCAGTGGCAGATCCAGACCCTGGCATCATCCTCTGCTCCTCACCCTTACTCCAGGGTGTAAGCAGTGGCAGATCCAGAGCCTTGCCAAACTCTGTTTCTCCTCTTTCCCCCCTTGCCCCAGCACTGCATCCCTGCAGGATCCTCCTCCCTGGTGCCTCCCAGGCAGCAGACAGCAGGCTGAGAACTGAGTGCTGAACTCCCTGGAGTGCTGGACCAAAAAAGCTGCTTAGAAGGAGCTGTGTGGGAGTGGGCTGTGAGCACTCCTGAGGCGAGCTGGGCAGGACAGGGAGGGAGCAGAGAGGAGCTTAGGCCACCCTTTGATGCTGCAAAGCACTCAGCAGCCTTTAACCATCTCTCCTCTGATGCTCCAAAGCAGATCAGTTCAGCTCCCCCCCCAGTGCAGGAGCCAGGGGGGCTCTGGGGAAGCTGTGCTGGCAGCAGGCAGGAGGAGAGCCCACCCTGGGCACCGACCTGGAGCTGCTCTGCTGCTCTGCCCATGCTCACCCTGCCCCTCACAAAGCAGCAGAGCAGAGCTGCCTGCTCCTGCCTTGTCCCTGCCTTTGCTCCCTGGGTGCTGGCAGAGCCATGAGGACATCCCTGAGCTCCTCTGCTCAGCTGCTTCTGCTGCGAGATGTGGGCAGGTGGAGTGAGCACGGCAAGGGCTGAACCCTCAGGGGCTTAGCAGCAGCTGAGAGTCCAGCTGGAGGCCTGCAGCTCATACTCTTCCTCAGGGGCCAGCACTGGGCCCACCATCATCATCACCAGCCTGGATGAAGGGTCCAAGTGTACTGCCAACCAGTTTGCAGCTGGCATCAAACTGGGAGGAGTGGGTGCCAGGCTGTGCTGACATTCAGTGGCCTCAGCCTCTTGCCCCCCACAGCTCCTTCAGCTCTTGCTGAGCATTGCTCAGCTGCCCTCTGGGGCTGCTCCTGGGCTGCTCTCAGCCTCTGCTCCTCACGCAGCAGCTCTGCAGCCTCCTCCCAGCTGGGAGGGTTCTCCTAGACAGGCTCAAGCAACACCACACAGAGGCCTTCAGCCCAGCAGGCTGATCACAGCTCACCTCCTCTGGCCCTTTGCTGTGAGCTTTGCACACACTGAGTGGTCCAGGTGACAATTCTCTGCCCAGCTTCACCCACCCTGCAGCTCTCATCACCCACACCCAGCCAACACCTCCATGCTGGCACAGGACTGCTCCTGCTGGCTCTTCCCACCTAGCCCCACACTCATCTTGAGTGTGAAAACCCTGAGAGGAGATCACAGGCAGGGACTGGTTTGTGTTGAAGGAACCTCCAGAGCTCCTCCAGCCCAGCCCCTGCAGCCAGCAGGGACAGCCCCAGCCAGGGCAGGCTGCTCACAGCCTGTCTGGGGCTATCTGCAGGGCTTGGCATGCTCCTTGGCATGGCAGGTGCCTGTCTGGGGCTATCTGCAGGGCTTGGCATGCTCCTTGGCATGGCAGGTGCCTGTCTGGGGCTATCTGCAGGGCTTGGCATGCTCCTTGGCATGGCAGGTGCCTGTCTGGGGCTATCTGCAGGGCTTGGCATGCTCCTTGGCATGGCAGGTGCCTGTCTGGGGCTATCTGCAGGGCTTGGCATCCTCCTTGGCATGGCAGGGGGCTGTCTGGGGGTATCTGCCGGGCTTGGC
>VWZI01002210.1:3571-17372 GCA_013396835.1 Psilopogon haemacephalus
AAAGGTAAAATGCTGACATGATCATTCAGAGGGAAAATTTACAGACACAGAATTATTGAGACCAGAATAGACCTCCAAGATCAAGTCCAGCCTAGGACCTAACACCACCACGTCCACCACCAGACCACGTCATTAAGTGCCACATCCAATCTTGCCTTAAACACCTCCAGAAATGGCAACTCCACCACCTTCCTGGGCAGTCCATTCCAGCGTTTAATAACCTTACCATCAGGAGGTGCCTGCTAACATCCAACCTAAACCTCCCCTGGTGCAGCTTCAGGCCATGCTCTCTCATCTTGTCACAAGTTGTCTGGGAGAAGAGCCTGACCCCCACCTTATTACAACTTCCCTTCAGGTAGTTGTGTGATAAGGTATTTTCATATGGTACACAGGTGATTAGATGTTGAGTACTTGTCATTGTTAATGTGAATGGCTGGTTTAATTCCCTGGATGTCACATTACAAATTGACCCTTGACATCATCTGTAACATGCTGAGGATTATTTTATGAACTGTATTTCTCATAATTCTTTTCTGATAAGGCAGACAGTGAAAAGAAGAAAAGTATCTTTTTCCCCATGCATGATTCCTCCTGCATTTGCTTCTTGAGGTAGTGTCTGAATTGTGATATCTTTGTTGCTAGTTTGGTGCATTAAAAACCAGCTAATATAGCATTAACTAAATGCTATAGGCCACTAAAGGCAAAGTTTCATGATGGAGAAAACAGAAATTGTTGAAATGAAAATATAAGCCCATCTTATGTGGACACTGGGGTTTTTTTTTGCTGTCTGATACCATTTGTAATAATAATTAATACATGTGTTTCACTGGAGTAATACCAACCTCAACAGATACTCAAACTTTCTTGGCTTGGTATTAGTTGTTTTACTAGCAGATGATGCAAGAGGCCAAGATAAAGCTGGCCATCACTTTATCCTTCCCTACTGTCTACCTGATAAGAGGATGGACCCAATGATGCTGGCAGCACCACAAGTGGTCCAGAAGCAGTCATCAAAACAAGTCTTGCTCTCTGAAGCCCTTAGAATCTGCATGACAATGAGAGAATGTTTTCTTACATTCAAGGGTACAGACTGATAGCCTCATTGCCTTTATTCTAAGTGCATATACAAGCACGGCCATCCTGGGAACCTGAAAACCTTGTTAAACACAATCCTTTGCAAGTGCAGACGTCCCTTATGGTTCTCATTCAAAGTACCTTTCTTGCTCCAGTATTCATCAAAATATGACAGAAATGTAGGATGGATGTGCCCTGGGTGTCACACTGCTGTCTCCCACCTAAGGCAAGACTCCCACAGCAGGTCAGCCATGGCTCTGCCATGGGTCACCTGTGATGATGGATCTCAGCCCCTACAGCAGCTGCCCTTGTGTTATGCTGAGCTCCCTGTGCCACTTCATCTCTGCTGCCATCACGAAAAGCTGTCAGCACCTCCTCCATGTCTGAGAAATTAAATTTGTTCAGTGAGGCTGCTCCTCACAGGGCCAGGTCTGGAGCCACTGCATCCAGCTAGGAGCAGCCCTAAATATGGGAAGAACATGGACCTGATGGAGTGGGCCCAGAGGAGGGCCATGAAAATGATCAGGAGTTTGGAGCATCTCTGCTACAGAGACAGGCTGAGGGAGCTGGGGTTGTTCAGCCTGGAGAAGAGGAGGCTCCAGGAAGACCTAATAGCAGCCTTCCAGTACCTGAAGGGGGCCTACAAGAAGGATGCAGAGAGACTGTTTACAAAGGCCTGTGGTGATAAGATGAGGGGCAATGGCTTCAAACTGCAGGAGAGCAGACTGAGATTGGATGTTAGAAACAGGTTCTTCACTATGCAGGTAGTGGAACACTGGAACAGGTTGCCTTTGGAGGTGGCTGGGACCCAATCCCTGGACATATTCAAGGTGAGGGTGGACAGGGCTCTGGGCAACCTGATCTAGTTGAGGATGTCTCTGCTGACTGCAGGGAGAGTTGGACTGGATGACCTTTGGGGGTCCCTCCCAACCCAGACCATTCTATGATTCTGTGTCAGTCTATGTTTTATAAGGCATGAACATTCTTCTGGGGTTTGAGAGTAGTTTGCTGGGAATAATTAAACAACCAGAGATTTGGAAAAAAATCAGTCTCCTCTTACTGGAGGACTCTTCTTACATTACTCACATGTATACCTTCTGAATAATTTGCATGGCTAAAGTCAACTCATTGTTTATGACCAGTGATAAATGTTTTGGGAAGAAAAGACCTTATTCTCCTTTCCATTAAGTATGAGGAGCGGAACACTTGTAAGGCTCTAATTATACCAGGATTTGTGTTGTGCTTATTCTTATATACCAGACAGTCTGCTGAAATCAATGGGAATACTTAATATGCCTCAATTTACAAGTGCACTGTGCTTTATTAATATCTGGATTTGTAGCAGATAGAGTTCAAGAGATTATCTTTGAAGTTATCCATCTACAAAGCTGAGATGAGGAGAAAAGCGTGAGAGTAGAAGGTTAAGATAATAGGTTTCATCTCCTAGAATAATTCTCCAGATAATTTCCTAACAAGGAATTCTGTTGGAGTTGTTGAAGCTATATAGGCCATTGCAATTTGTTTTGGTATAGACAATAATGATAATAACTTCTGTCTGCAGAAAAATGCTGTAGTAAAACAGAGATACAATTTCTATCTCTCTTTCTCAGTGTGGGTTGGGTTTTTTTGTGAAAAAACAAGTCACTTCTTTCAGATAGGATCTCATCACACAATTGAGGTCCAGGTGTGTTTTCAACTCTAGTCTGCTGATTTTGGTCACCCAGTTACTAACCTTCCCCGTATTCAGGTGGATCTTTATTCCCGAGAGTTATCAAGTTGTTTTGTTTGAGCACTTAAGCAATAATATGTGCATATGGACTACATAACTGGAAAGAAACAGTGGAGACTATTTTTTTTTTTTTTTTCACATGGACAGTGAGTAGAACATGAGAGCTGATTTCTTGCTCCAGTCAATTTTCACTGTGAGAATCAAATATAATTTTGGTCAAAATCAAAGCACAAAACCATCTAGCTCATTTCTAGTACATGACCACCACTATGTTAAGAATTATGCAAGGTTAATAATTTATATTAATTTTTATATCCAGACTAAGATTATTAATAACTATGAAAATTGTTTATTAACATTAAATCTTGCAAAAAACTTATTTACAATGCTTGAAATGCATGGTTTGGATACTTATACACACAGGTAACAGGCAAAACTAGAATACTTTAAGAAATACATGGCAAATGCAAACATAAAAACTGGAAAGATGTTCTTAGTTTCAATTATACCTCTTGCTCACCAGGGGACTTCAGAGGCTCCTTTCTGCTACTAAGGCAGAAAGGCACAATAGAATCATTACAGAATTTCTTAGAGAGAGGCTTTGAATATTTACTCACAAAATAGTATCAGACTACTCAAAAGTCAAAGGGAATTCTGTCGGTGTCTTGAAAGTTATTGCAGGCAAAGCAGAGCATGTGGCAGGGCAAAGTAGGCAAAGCAAAAGTAAAAGTAAAAGTAAAAAAAGACTATTTATTGTTTTGCCCAAATGTAAATGGCCACCTTGGCCACAGAGATTTGCCAATCAGAATGGAACTTTGCCATTCTGACCATATTAAATGAAGTTAGGAGCTTGCTTTCCCCTATTTGGGAAGAATGAGTCTGGACAAGTCTTACCCCCTCAAAGTGGGTGTTTCCAAGCCTTTTGTCTTTTCCCCGTGCTCTGCTTCCCCTCCCAGCAGAGGGAAGGGGACCATGGGGTCATGCCTGGGCAAACCAAGCCATGGCACACTGTTTCATCTGGTCTTAAACAGAAGACAGGCCTGGTTCAGTGCTCTGCAGCACTGTGATGTGGATTTGAGGCAGCAGAATCAGGATTCTCACATTCCCACAAATCTAAAAGCTTAATTGAACAGGCATTCTGACAATTGTCTTTTCTAATTATTGCCTCTATTTAATTGAAGTGAACACCCCTAAGCCAATACTTTAATTTTAAAATATTGTTCTGATAAATGTTTTCTCATCTTTGAAATATCAGTATAACAGATGTATTGTTTGCATCTGAAATAGGCCCATTTTAATACACTTCACAAATGGAAAATAAATCTGCTCCCATGACCCCTCAAGGCTGCATTAGATGATGTTAAGTGCTCTCATTTTTCTGCTCCTTAAGATATTTTTAACTGAATGAGTCATTAGGTATTCTGGTCACTTGTCTTGCAGATGCAGTTAGAATTCTAACAGAAAATGTCAGCTCTGTGAAATCTCTCTATGACAACCATTCTCATTACAGAAAACATTCAACCTGCTTCAGAGAACAGGCCTGGAAGAGTATTTGAGGAGTCATGTAGTTCACTCCCTGGTCATACCTGGCAAAGGTTGGTCTAACCTCAGATCCCCCTATGTCTCTGACTTGCAGCTTCCTTGGCACACAGCCCTGTTGCTAAGTTATCCAAAACCTGTGTTCAAACTAAATCTTCCGTGTGATGCTCTTTAGGACTGTCTTTTCTCCTCCTGTGTTCCATGATCTGTGGAAGAGTTTTACAAAATCTTGAAACTGTTATCATATATCTGCTCTGCTTTCTCTTACCTAAGCACCCCTACTACTCTAAGTGTCACCTCTTCAGTTTGTGGACTCACAGGTTTTAATCTCGTTGATTCTGCTCTGGTTTGTCTCAGACTGATCTCAACTTTCTTAAAGACAGTAGAACTGTGATGTTACCAGTGACAAACAAAGCAGAACATATCTTCCATACAACTTCTTTTCACATTCTGCTGTAAAACTGCACTATCACAGCAGTACAATGTCACAGGCTCAGGTGATACATAACCACATACATGCTCTTGTGCACCCCAGAGCCTTTACTAAAAAGCAGTGATTTAGTCCACCATTTCCTGCCTTGTGCTGTTATTTTAAATTTTGCTACCTAAACTATTGATTTTATACCACTTCAGATTTTAAAAATAGGTTTGAATGCCAGTTGTATATTCCAGCTTGTGTCCTCTGCTGGAGAGCTACATTGTCTAATGTCCAAACCATTAAATGCTGAATAATACCAGACCTAGGTGAGATTTACTTGTCCTTTTCTCTGGAAACAAGGTTTTCAAGTCAGCTGTACAACAATTTCACAGAGATTTCAATAAAACTGTTTTCTTAACTTGCTCATAAGACTACGCTGGGAAACTATGCTGAGGTTGTTTAGCCTGGAGAAAAGGCTCAGGGGGGACCTTATTGCTATCTACAATTACCTGAAAGGAGCTTGTAGCCAGGTGGGGTTGGTCTCTTCTCCCAGACAACCAGTGACAGAACAAGAGGACACAGTCTGAATCTGCGCCAGGGGAGATTTAGCCTGGATGTTAGGAAGAAGTTCTTCACAGAAAGAGTGATTGGCATTGGAATGGGCTGCCCTGGGAGGTGGTGGAGTCACCATCCCCGGAAGTGTTTAAAAAGAGACTGGATGTGCCACTTGGTACCATGGTTTACTTGATTGTTTGTTGGGCTATAGATTGGACTTGATGATCTTAAAGGTCTTCTCCAACCTGAATGGTCCTGTGGTTCTATGAAAATCCTGCTTCTTCTGTCATATTTTATCTACATATGATATTAACAGCTTTCACCCTTGCCAGTGAACTGCTTTTTTCTTTGCCTTCTTGTTCCAGCAAATGCTTTATCAAGGCTTTTTTTCTCCTTTTTTTTTTTTTTTTTTCCCCTCTACCTCCTGTGTTAAGTCTATTATATTTTATGCTTTGGCCTTTCTGATTTTGTCCTTGTAGGTCTGTGTTAGTCTCACATCTGTCTTTTTAGTAACTTGACCTATTTTCCATGCTGAATAATTTTCAGGTCACTAAAAAATTCTGAGTTAGCAAAAGTGGTTTATTACTACACTTCCTGTATTCTCTCCATGTGAAATAATCTGCTCCTGTCTTTTAGAAGCTGCCTTCTAAAGAATTGCTTTGAACTCCCTCTTTTCTTCTCTCTGTTCTCCAAACTGAGTGATGCTTCCTTTCTTCAAATCCTTTTTTTCAGATTTTACTGCTTTCCTTTCTTCTTGTGCTAGATGCCAGGAATACCATTCTTCATGATCCCTGTCACAGGGGTTGCCTTCTGCCTTCAGCCTCTGCACCAGCTCCTCTTTGCTTCCCACAAGTGAGATCCAAAGAAACCTTTTCCTCTTGGAGAATCAGATAATAATGTCCATTGCCCCTGGACTGCTTCCCTTCCTCTTTTAAGCTCAAAGACTTTCATCAGCACTGTTGCCTGTGTTGCGTTCACAACAGGCATAAGCAACCACCATGCACACTTTGGAAATGCCTCTGCATCTCCCTCTGCTCAAAGGAAATAATAAATGCATCATGTCCAATAATCTATCAGATAATTTTAGTAGTAATTTTGATTGTGAGTCAAATTAATTCAATCTGGTTTCCATGTTACATATATTAGCATACAGACTTCCAAGGTAGGTAACCCCTTTCTTTTCTTTCTTGTTGCTTTTCATTCCCAGGGGGTCTTTAATGCCCTGATGACCCACATCTTTACTAGTTTTCTCAGTCTGTGCCTGGTAACATTCTCATTTCTCTGTATGAGATAGAATCTCTCTTCCTTCAGGTATTATTGTTTCCTCACTGGGAAGCTACAGTTGTTGTTGAGTCCAGTTTCCTGGCCAGTCCATCCTCTCCAGTTGCTGGTCCCTGCCCTAGCCTTCAATCTCGGGGAGAGTGGTTCCCAGGCTTCCTCCCTGAGTCCCTTAGTGAAGTACTCACTCTCAGCTTTCCCAGTGGGTTGTGTAACAGCTCTGATCCAGGCTCTCAACAGGCACTGTACCTTCTGGGATGTCAAGTTAGATTTGCAAATGGGCATTTCTGTCACACTCAGCCTCTTTTCTTGACAGACTCCTGATTTTGCACATCTTAGACTAACAAAGTTTGACTATCCTCAGGCCTTAGTAGTGGTGACTCCTTAGTCAGTATCAAGGCAGACTCTCAATAACTATGTACTTTGTGCAGAAAAAAATCTTATTAAAATACTGTGACGGAGGGATTAATTGATGTGAGATGGTATTTCTAAAAAATTAATATTGTTTATTAATTTTGGTATTCAAAACTCTCACCATCCCGGACCACTAATTTTAATAATAATCAGGTTCTCTTGCAACAGTCATGGAAACATTATACAAATGAATAGCTGGATCTAGAACAAATAACTAGCAATATATAGACATTTAAACCCATTTGAACTGGAAGAGACAGTTCTTGTGGTCAATATACTCCTTGCCCACTAGATGGACTCAAGAAAGCTCCTTTCTGCCTATGGCAGAAGGCAATTAGTAAATTACAAGAGGCTTTAAGTATTTACTCACAAAATATTACTTCCCAACTCATGAGGCTAGCTACAGCTTCAGACTGTACCCAAACACTTTCAGGGGGTTCTGTTGGTGTCTTCTTAGCCACCGAGGCTTCTGATTCTTCCCAGGCTTCACAGGATGCTGGGGAAAGAGGCAGACAATCTCTGACTTGGTCCTGATTTCTCTGGACAATCTGTGTGTCCCGTTCAGGGCTCCTTGTCTTGGCAGGTGACTTTCAGGTACAGGCAGGATGTCTTGTGATGTGCAGTCTTAGAACAATGTCATGCTGGCTGTGCAGGCCTATCATGTGGAGGTATTTGGTGCCTATTCCTGGTAAACTCGAAGCAGGCAGTTTGGGGGCAGTTTGGCAGAGCTTATAGCTTAGCCTGGCATAATGCTGTAGACGGCAATGGCAGCAGGCAAGGAAGCATGGATACAATGGCAGAGAATGTTGTGTTACCTACTCATTTCTTTTTATCGATACAGTCTGAGACTAATGGGCCTTAGGACACAGAACAGCCAATCAGAATGGCAGCTAGCTGAGTTTGACCCTATTAGGTGAAGCCATAGGCTTGCTCTACCCTAGTTTGGGAAAAAACATAGGCCTCGCACGAGGCAGGCACAAGCCAAGTGTATGTACCTTGTTTGCCACAGGATATAAACAGGAGTAAAACAAGTCTAGGCAAGCCAGGGTCCTTAGACTCAGTGGGTCCATGCTCTTTGTCCTCTTTCCTGCAGTTGCTTCTCTCCCACAGCAGAGAGAGATCGAGCAGAAAAATATGTCTGGGCAAGCTGGGACATGTTCAGATTTACTTTGGCCTATTCAGGCCTACCATGACAAATACAACAATGCAACAGCAACACAACCACACTGTACTCTTCCAGTTTTCATCTGCTAACTCTGGGATTTTTACAACAGAGTACATTTTTATGTTCTTGTTCCAGCACAATGTCTGAACCTAAACACAAATCATCCCAACTGAGCTACCAAAGCCAAAAACAAATGCCTAAATGTTGAACTGGTGCCCACTCTTCCAAGTCTAGACAAACAGCAATATGTGGAATTACTTTTATTAAAAAAGGTGCTACTAAATACTATGGAAATCATACATGAGAACAAAATTTTTCTTATTAACAAGCCTGAATTTCATTCCAATCTACAGTATTCTAAAGAGTTTTCTATTTGGTCTTGTTTCTGAAAATCTCAGATTCCATGAGAATCAAGTTTTTATTTTTTTAAACAGAGCAATTCGTTATGATTTCAGAGAGAAACTTGCAAATGTGCACCCTCACTGTTCAGCAGAAAACAGTAAATTGAAAAGGCTGTGATATGTCTTTTTTTCCCTCTTTTTAAAAAAATAATTATTTCCTAATCTTGTTATTTGAAAGTGAATTCTGTGACTAATGATTTTGAACTGTTGGACTTGCCACAGGGAAAATGTTTGCAGGATTAAGACCATTCATTAGCTGAAGTGCTCTGTTCTGTCATATTTTCTTACCCACCTGACTCAGACAAATAGAGAAATATAAGAGCAATGAATAACCTGGACAAATGTTAAGTGTTGTGAAACCAAATTAATCTCAGTGACTGCTCACTAGACAGCTGGCTGTGAAAGGAGAACCCCTCAGTGAGGGTTGAGTGTAATTTTATGAGCAGAAGTGATTCAGATTAGTCATGGTGCTGAATTTGGGCCATCATTAAACTATGTGTACTGCAGAAAACCATTCCTCATCATTAGCCGTTGTCATCCTCACTCTCACTTGGAAAGTATGAAGATATACAGTTAAGTTATTTAGATTGTTAGTCAAATAAAACTCATTTTTACTGCTGTCTTGGCCACTGGTATTTTATCAGTCAGTAGCAGTCTTCACATACTTTAATCAAACCAAAGACCATGTTCAGGGGAAATTCCCCATACTGAAGTGAAAGAAAATGACCCTGCTATGTTCATAAATTTCCCTAAGTTCTATGAATCTCCAAAGAAAAGGGCTATTGTACCAAAATATTACTCCAGTATTTCAAAATGAGGACCATCTAAATACAATTAAATTTTTTTTTCTTTGCTTCCCTATAATAAACTAACTATTTGAGATGTTAATTTGCCTTTCCTTCTGTATAATCACAGAATGTTAGAAGTTGAAAGGGACATCCAGAGATCGAGTCGAACTTCCCTGACACAAGCAGGATCACCTAGGGTAGTTCACATGCATCAAGGCAGGTTTTGAAAGTCTTCAGAGAAGGAGACTCCACAGCCTCTCTGGGCTGTCTGTTCCAGTGCTTTGTCACCCTCACTAAGAAGTTTCTCCCCATGTTCAGGTGAAACCTTTTATGTTTAAGTTTGTATCCATTGTTCCTTATTACTGTGCACCACTGAAAAGAGATTGGCCCCCTCCACTTGACACCCACCCCTCAGATATTTATATACAGATCTCAGATTTCTGGGCAATTTGGAGATGTACAGTATTTAAAATTAGGTTTCATTTTCTGAGAAAGAAGAGGAACCAGAAAATAGCCAGAAGGGGTTCCTTTCTGTTTCAGTGAATCTCACAAGAAATTGAGCAACCCATGAACCAGACATGGAGTTCTAAGGCTTGAGTGTCTGCAAGATAAATTCTACCATCAACTGTTAATTGCAGGGGAGGACTGTAGGTGGAGAGGAAGACTCTACTTGTCATGTTTTCATGAGTTGCCTCTTGTTCCCAGTGGAAAAGAGCACGACAGAGAAAGAAAAACTGGTCAGTCTTTTACATCACAGCCCTACTTGACTGGGAGAATAAGGCCATGTAGCACAAGGACCAGACCAGTGCCACCTAATTATTAGAGCAGAGAAGATTGCCAGGAGCTACCCTGGGATAAGCTGCTTCTTCCAAATGGATGGATCTCACAGTTTCCTCAGGTGACCCAGCATGTGACAGTGGAGCTCAGAGCTGGGCTTAGCTACCATATAAATCATAACAATCTCTGTGACAGCTGCTGCAGTTGCTTACATGGGATAGCAGTGTTAGAAAGTGGTCACAGTAAAGCTTTTGCAGTGACTTAGCAGCTCAATACAAGGAGAACCCAGCTTAGTGCTTTCCCAAGAAAAACTACTCTGTATTACAAAAATCGTATTTGGAGTAGTAGCCCAGATTTCTTATGGTCTGGGATTCCTAAGGTGAACAAAGGATGCTACTTCTCACCTTTTCAGTGGTTTTACAGATATGTTTTTTACAGATTTGGACACTAATATTCATGTTTGGGTACAGCATCTATGAAACCTGATGAGATGCATCCCAGAGTCCTGAAGGAATTGGCTGATGTATTTGCAAAGCCACTCTCATAATATTTGAAAAGTCCTGGCAGACAGGTGAAGTCCCTGGAGACTGGAAGAAGGGAAACATTGCACCCATTTTTGCAAAGGGTGAAACTGAGGACCCTTGCAATTACCGAGCTGTCAGCCTCATCTCTGTGCCTGGGAAGATCATGGAACTGATCCTCTATGATAGTGTGACCAAGAGATGTCATCTATCAGTACTTTCAAAAAGATTTTGACAGAGTCCTCCCCCAAACCCTTCTCTCTAAGCTAGAGAGATGTAGATTTGACAGGTGGACTGTTCAGTCAATAAGGAACTGGCTGGGTGATTGCATTCAAGTGGTAGTGGTCAGCAGCTTGATGTCTAGACAGGTGACAAGTGGTGCTCCTCAAGGGTCTGTATGAGGACCAGTGCTGTTCAGTTTCTTCATCAATGGTATAGACAGAAAGATTGAGTGCACCCTTAGCAAGTTTACAGATGATACCAAGCTGAGTGGTGTGGTTGATAAGACTGAAGGACAGGATGCAATCCAGAGGAATCTGGATGGGCTGGAGAGGTGAGCTGAGGAGAATCTCATGAGGTTCAGTAAGGCAAAGTGCAAGGTCCTGTACCTGGACTGGGGAAATGCTTCACATCAATGCAGGCTGGGGGATGATGAGATTGAGAGCAGCCCTGTAGAAAAGGCTTTGGGGTGCTGGTGGACAAGAAGCTGGGCATGAGCTAACAATGCATACTTGCAGAACAGAAAGCCAATGGCATCCTGGACTGCATCAAAAGAAGTGTGGTCAGCAGATTGAGAGAGGTGATTCTGCTCCTCTGCTCTGGTGAGACCTCACCTGCAGTACTGTGTCCAGCTCCAGGAGAGACATGGAGTGGGTCCAGAGAAGGGCCACAAGGATGATCAGAGCGCTGGAGCACTTCTATAAGCCAGGCTGAAAGAATTTGAGCTGTTCAGCCTGGAAAAGTCTCCAGGGAGACCATATGACCATATAGCTACATTTCAATATCTGTGTCCCTGATCAGCCTGATCTGGTTGGAGGTGTCCCTGCTCACTGAAGGGCAAGGGTTGGACAAGATGACCTTTGAGGGTCCCTTCTAACCTAATGCAATCTGTGAATATACAAATCTGCTCTGGCAGCAACCAAATCTCACCACTGCCAGTGTAAGTAAAAAGGTTACAAAGCTACCTCTTGCTCCTGGGTGATTCTTGTCTGGGACCATAGGATAGGGCCAGATAACTCACCAAAAAAAAAAAAAAAATTTGTTATCTAGGCTGCCTCTTTGGCATCTGCCGTGTTTTTTTGTTTGTTTGGTTGGTTGGTTTAGTTTATGGTTTTTGGTTTTTTTTTAATTGTTATTTGTATGGGCAAGGTTGATTGCAGGCCTGTTTAAGGCACTTAGCTTGCAGCATCTTGTGTCCATGCTAAGCAGCAGGAATGAGTGTAGGTACTAAAAACTGATGTTAACATTGCCAAATATACCTATGCAAGAGAAAACTGTGTTATCTTCTTCGTTGCGAAGACAGGCAAAATGCTGTAAGTGAAAACTCCTGCCACCTGGCAAACTTGAGCTCTAGCCTCTGAACCAATGTGCAAATTGCCACTTAACCTAGAATGGTTTAGGTTGGAAGAGACCTCAAAGATCATCCAGTTCCAACCTCAGAGCAACCCCATTGCACAATAGTTAACATCAACTCAGATTCTGATTCGTGGTTTGAAAGCCTGTTAGCATACAATAATCAGAAACACTGTGCTGACTACCAAATTCTTACTGGGTTAGAGTTAGGTATTTAACCTTCAAAACAGTGTCACTGTAACTAGAAAAGTAACTGGAGAGATCCTCCTACACTGAGAAGATTATTTTTCCCCCCTCCATACATTAATGAGAAAACAGGGTTCTTACTATAATATTGCAGTTGCCTCAAAATATTGCATTTGAATTCTCGTGCCCAAGGCTCCAGGAATTAAGGGGTCCCTTTGCTGCACTTTAAAGTTAAAGCTTTAGGAACACCTTTTTCCATCCTCATTTATGGGGATGGCAAGGATATTGGAGTGACCATTGTAGGGAGTGTACCATGGCTTGCTGAAGGCACAGCTGATGCAGATGAGTAATTTAGAACTGCTGACCTCATTGCCTTACCTCCCTCAAAAGCATTTGTGGAGGGAGAGGTAAAGCTGCCACATTCAGACACAAGAAGCACAACAGTCTGTGGGGAAAAGGACAAATGCCTTCAAGACCCTAAAATAGTGTTTCTAAATGAAAAGTATTTATACCATGCTGCCTTTTTTCTTCTTGAAATTGTAGCTTTGAACAGATAGGGAGGATTGGTTTAGACTTAAACTGTATCCTGCTGCATTTCTAGATGCCTTAATACAGTGCTACACTATGGGTGACATCCTTGCCATTTACACTTTTTGGAAGATAATTTTTAGCTGCTCAAATAATTATTGTCAAGATGTGATTTCAACTATCAACACTGTTTCTTCTAAGCCATCAGATGTCCACATCTCCACAGCTCCAAATGAAACACGTGGTCGTCCCCTTGGTTTCTGCAGTTGTGGCTACAGAGGGTCAGGGGAAAATTACATCCCAATAGAGAAAGAAATATTAGCAGCCTATGAGGGAGTGAAAGCAGCTTCTGAAATTATTGGGACTGAGTGACAATTGCTTTTAGATCCTAGATTGCCAGTTCTAAACTGGATGTTCAAAGGCAATGGTTCATCATAGCATCTAAATAGATGGCTTTGATAACTCAGTGAGCACGCATGGGTAATCTTGATTGACCTGGTCTGGTAGAAGTGATCACCAACTGGCCAGAAGGCTGTACAAAACCTCCAGAGGAAAATGCAGTTCATGCTAAAGAAGCTCCTCCCTATGGTGATCTTTCTGATCAGGAAAAGAACTATGCTTTGTTCACAGATGGTTCCTGTCGTCTTGTTGGGAACAAGCGAAGGTGGAAGTCAGCAGTCTGGAGTCCTACCAGGAGAGTTACTGAAGCGAAACATGGAGAAGGTGAATCCAGTCAATTCACTGAGGTAAAAGCTGTACAACTTGCTCTTGATGTGGCTGAATGGGAAAATTGGCCTATCCTTTACCTCTACACTGACTCATGGATGGTAGCCAATGCTCTATGGGGTTGGCTAAA
>VWZI01002210.1:17455-47419 GCA_013396835.1 Psilopogon haemacephalus
GGTGGGCCCATGACTCATCTGGACATCAAGGCAGAGATGCAACATACCAATGGGCACGTGATAGGTCAATTGACTTATCCATGGACGCTATCACCCAAGTCATACATGACTGTGACATCTGTGCTGCTATTAAGCAAGATAAGCGACTCAAGCCCTTATGGTATGGTGAGAGATGGTCAAAGTATGAGTATGGTGAAGCGTGGCAGATTGACTATATCACTTTACCTCGTTCTCGTTCTGGCAAGCAGTATGTGCTAACGATGGTAGAGGCAAGCACCGGATGGCTGGAAACCTATCCAGTTCCACATGCTACTGCACGTAACACCATTCTTGTCTTGGAGAGACCAATCATGTGGAGACATGGAACTCCAGAGAGAATTGAATCAGACAATGGCACTCACTTCAAGAACAATCTTGTGAGAAACTGGGCCAAAGAGCATGGTATTGCATGGATCTGCCACATACCCTACTATGCACCAGCTTCAGGAAAGATCGAACGCTACAATGGTTTGCTCAAGACCGCCCTAAAAGCCATGGGGGGTGGAACTTTCAAAAACTGGAACAAGCAACCTGGTTGGTAAACAGTAGAGGTTCTGTAAACAGGGCAGGACCTGCACAATCAGATTTGGTGCCAACAGTGGATGGTGGTAGAGTTCCTGTTATATGTGAAAAGAATCTGTTAGGGATAACTTTTTGGGTATTTTCTCCTTCAGGCGAAGGGAAACCTCTCCAAGGGGTGGTTTCTGCAGAAGGTCCTGTTCATACATACTGGGTAATGCAGGAGAATGGTGAAATCCAGTGTATTCCACAGATAAATCTGACCCTAGATGAAAGAGTTTAAATTCAGAGTGTTAGGAGTTTTGTGTTCTAGGTTTTGCCTGGTGTCCAACACAAGAGGATCTACAATACATGAGCACGAACACAATGTCACCTGAGACTCCCTGGTCTCATCTCATCTGTGAGGAGACAAACTGTTTCCTGTTTTCTGAGCTTTTCAATCACCTACACCCAAGATACATCCGGAACAAACTGAGTTTGTAATATTCATTATTGTAAATCTTGTATTAGATTAGATAGATAATTCTCAGTAAACTCTGAGCAAAGTAGACAGGGGTGGATTGTGCTGTTTTGAACTAATTGGAGGATTTGAATGAGAAATTAGACCATAGGCTGAGAGAGGAAAGCACCAGTGGTGCTACTTCACTCATAGCTATACTGAGAAAGAAAGAAAATTGTTTTAAGAGTTGTAACCCAAATATAGATGTCGGAGTGCTTCAGAGCTCTTTGGGCTGTGGCTGCTCTTGCATGGCTCTATCTCCCTGCCTTTCCTAGCTGAATCTGAATAATTCCACTAACTTCTTTCCTACTGCTAATCCCCCTGGCCGATCTACCTCTGCCTATCTGCTGCATGAAACAGATGTTGAGATAAGATTGGGGAAAAGGGAAAGGTGGTAGAGGTGGTTAGAAACCCCTCTTAGGGATTTTGATCTCTGGGAGGGGTGTGGTGTTTCTGTATTAACTTTTTACTGTATATATCTGTAAATATCTGTTACACATTGTAAGTATCTGCTTGTATATCATGCAAACCTGTAAATATAAAGCTTCATTTATTATCTTCCAGCCGACTGAGTCCTTGCCTGGGTTATTTTGAAGTGGGAGGTAGGAGAGGTGGGGAACTGCCGAACCACCACATGATGACTGATGGATTTTACTGAGCAGCCAGAGGAGAAATGCTAAGGATTCTGTATATATCTTATCAGGACAGATCAGCAACTTCAAAGTTATTAGCATTTGGAATTTCAGATTATGAAATGCTGACAATTAAAGCTGTATTTTGCCTGCCAGGATGTCAAATGGTGCTCCTTGGAGGCCTGACTCATTGAATAATTATTTGAGCCAGTCATGTTCAGCAAAATTGCAAGCACAAAATATGCTTGGAGCCCAGAAAAGGTGTGAAGCCAATCAGAAATTAGTGCCCTCCCTCTTTACAGCTTTATTATACTCCCTGTTGGAACCAAGCAATAAATCATTACGAGTAGACCTCCTGATCTCTTCAAACTCCCTTTATTGTTATAAGCATGCTGAGAGCCTGTCTGTGGACAGCTCAAACCTACAGTAAGGAAGTCAAACAGTAACAGACTACCAATTCTAATGTGCTGTCATTGCTAATGGTATTTTCAGGTTATTATCATCTGGTTGCATGGAATAAAAATTTAGGGTAGAAAAGACCTTTAGAATCAGTGAAGCCAACCACAAATCTAGCATTGCCAAGTCCACCACAACCATGCCCATAAATGTTTCATCTATGTGCCTTTTAAATACCTGCAGGGATAATGGCTCAACCTGGACTCAGTCCTGGTGTCCTAGTTTAACACAGTCCGCTCTCACAAGTTAGCCCCGAGATTAGATGGCAAAGTAAAACAGACAAATAACAAAAGCAGTCCTGGGTTGAGATCAAGAGAGTGTAACAGAAATAATACAATGTACAATTATCTTAGCCTATTTCACAGAGAAAGCACAGCAAAAGCAGAAGCAGCAACAGAAGCCAGTGATAAAATTACTTCCTCACTCCCCAGTATGGTATTCTTGGGAAAGACCTGTATTGCTCTGGACAAAACCTGGCCCATTGGTTGTGTGAGATTACATCTAGAACAAGTGGCTAGTGGAATGACCATATCAGAACATGCCAGCAGTCAGTCAGCATGGCAGCATCACAGCTTTAAGCCATTCCCCCGAGCTGATTTGCACCACCAGAAAGAGCACATCAAGTACAAGTGCATAAAGTTTTATGTAATGTAATCAGGGTTGGGCCCCATCACATTGGCCCCAGCCAGTCCCTGGAAAGCAAAATGCATCAACATATGCAAACATATGGAAAACAAAAAACCAAACAGATATGAAATTCTTTTAACAAGCCCTAATTGTACCTTCTTGTTATCTCACTGCTCATTATCTCAACCCTTTTTGTGCCACATGGTTAGGGAACCAAAATAGACTCTCCTGGTTTAACACATCCTGCTCTCACAAGCTACACACACACACAGAGGCTTGAGATAAAGAGAGAGTTTAATGGAAATAGCACAACGCACAATTACTGTACCCTATTTCTCAGAAAATCACAGCAAAAACAGAAGCAGCAGCAAAAGCCAGCAATAAAATGACCCACTCATCCCCTCAAACCCAGCAGAAAAGGGCAACATTCCAAAATCAAAAGCTGGAAGCAGCAGGGAGCACAGGAAGCCTCTCATGTTACAGTCTGAAATACAAACCCCATGATGCTTCGCTCCATCCAGTGCTTTCATTTTAAATCTGACATGATGTCAGTATGATATTGAATTCTTGTCAGCAGATGCAGCCAAACCCTTGACACTTGGGAAGCCTGTTACAGTGCCTGACAACCCTTTTGGTGTCAAACCTAAACCTCCCCTGGTGAAACCTGAGACCCTTTTCTCTTGTCCTATCTCTTGTTACTTGGGAGAAGAGACTGACACCCACCTCACTAATGTATACATACTAAGGGGCTACAAAAGAGAAACTCATTATATGATAAAAGGAGGAACAATTGTCCATCTGAATTGTCTTGCCAGATGGTATTTTGACAGTACTGGTTTATTAGTTACCTTCTACACTAGATCAATGGTCCTTCTACCCCAGCAGGCAGCTTGCACTTGCTACGGATATTGCAGCATCACAGAGGACCCACACTGCTATGAAGAAGGTGCAGTGACACTTTAGAAAATCTTGAACAAATCCTCCAGCTCCACAAGTCAGAAGAGATAGGCTGGTCCTTACTTTCTGAATGTTTGTTTTCTACAGCTGTGTTTAGGGATGGGTGGTGTGGGCTAAGCAGAGTAAGGATTTAGCCAAGCTATCTCCTCACTTTTGAGGCTCTGAGTTTGCAAATGCTTAATCGCAGGCAGCTTCTGTTTGAGCACTTTAGCTACCTGCAAACACAGCAACTGCGCAGACAAAGGCTATAAACTATTCGATGACCAGTTGCAGGTTATTTGTAAAACTACCTTGCAAAGGTGCCTCTCTCTCAGAGCACAGAATGCTCTCAGAAAATTGTAGGGGCAAACTGTGCTGTCTCAATAGTTCAGCTTAAAGATCCTCCTGTCACAACTAGAAGGTGTGCTGGCTGCATATGTGTCCCCATCAGTTCACTCAGTATTGGTTGATGGGCAAAATGCACTTCCCTCTCAGAGAATCATAGAATTACAGAACATTAGAGGTTGGAAGGGACCTCCAGGGGTCATTGAGTCCAACCACCCTGCCAAAGCAGGAATGCATCCAGTCGGGTTTTTCATGTCTCCAGAGAAGGAGATTCCACAACTTATCTGGGCAGCCTGTTCCAGTGTTCTGTCACCCTCACTGTAAAGAAGTTTCTCTTCATGTTGAGGTGAAACATCTATGTTCAACATTGTACACATTGTTCCTTGTCTTATTGCTGCAGACCGCCAAAAAGAAATTTGCCCTCTCCACTTGGCACCCACCTCTCAGATATTTGTAGACAGGATCAGATCCCCTCTCGGTTTTCTTCTCCAGACTAAACAGCCTCAGGTTTCTCAGTCTCTCTTCATAGGGAAGATGTTCAAGTCTCACAGTCATCCTTGTGGCTCTATGTTGGACTCTCTCCAGCAGGTCCCTGTCTCTCTTGAACTGGGAAGCTCAAAATTGGACACAGTATTCCAAGTGTGGTCTCACAAGCTTGTGAAGTGTCTGAATTGCCAGTGAGTTTGAGAAAACACATCTGACACTCTTCTACCTATCTTGCAGGAGTGTACTGAACTGCTCTGAAACAAGATCTAACTATGAATGTTTATTCTGCTTCCTCTTCTCTCCCTTCTTGGAAAGCACACTGGACATTAAAAAATGAGAGATGAAGGCAATTTTTAAAAAGTTGTACTGAATCAAACATCTCTGTGTGATGTATAAAAGAACTGAAAATAGCAAAAGACAATGGTTAGCCACACAGACGCAAAGCATACACGGAGATACATCCATATACACATATAGCAATTATTTTAGATTTCAGTAAGGCCATTCCCCAGTGACACTGTACAGTGTGTTGAAAATAATATGATGTTATCACTGCTTAGGAGCTGGAGAGCAAGCAGATTGCCTTCCTTTCAGTGCCAGCTGCACCAGCTGTGCAAGTGGGCTTGCTGTAATCCCACATGGAGATAAAACACTTCTAATCTCATCCTTTAAATCTGACTCCTGAAAAAGGACACTGCATCTCCTCTCTGTCATTGCATTTTCTGCAAACAACCATGTTCTCCCTTTCATGCTTCAAAATTTCTGTGCTGTTCTAAAAGAGTCTAACTGTCTAATGAGAGTTGCAGAGTTGAACACACAATTGTTTCACATGTATGGCAGATGTACATAAACACAAAAATATTCCTCCAAATGGAAAATTAATTATAATTCCTCCTTCCATACCCTTGAAACACTTTCCTTCATGATCTACTGGTAGGATCATTTTACTCCTGTTAAACTGAGATTTTCTGAGGAGAGATTAAGACCAAAACCTGGTCTTAATCACAGGATTAGCCACACTGGTGTCATGAATTTTTCATCTGCATACTAACAGAAAGATCAAACGAATAGTTTGGGGTTTATTTCTAAGGGACAGCAGCAATAGCTTGGTTGTTCCCAAGTCACTTTTGCCCTCATATCTATTCATCATATATTGAGGTGCTGGAGCGGGTTCAGAGGAGAGCGACAAGACTGATGAGGGAGCTGGGGGGAAGTCATATGACAAAAGACTGAGGGATCTGGGCTTGTTCAGCCCAGAGAAGAGGACATTTAGAGGGGATCTTATCACTCTCTACAACTACCTAAAGGGAAATCGTAGTCAGGTGGGGATCAGGCTCTTCTCCCAGGCAACATATGACAGGACAAGAGGGCATGGTTTGAAGCTGTGCCAGGGGAGCTATTAGACTAGACTAGACTAGACTAGAAAATAGAATAGAATAGAATAGAATAGAATAGAATAGAATAGAATAGAATAGAATAGAATAGAATAGAATAGAATAGAATAAGCCAGGTTGGAAGAGACCTCTATTGCCTGGCAAGATCATGGAACACATCCTCTTGAAGGCTCTGCTGCAGCAGATGGAAAACAAAGCAGGGGTGTCTGATGGCAACCAGCATGGCTTCACCAAGGGCAAATCATGCCTGACTAATTTGGTGACTTTTTGTGATGAAGTCACAGCAGTGGTGGACATGGGAAGGGCAATTGATATCATCTACCTGAACTTGAATAAGGCCTTTGACTCTGTCCCACATGACATCCTGGTCACCAAACTGGAAAAACATGGACTTGATAGGTGGACAACTCGCTGGATAAGGAATTGGCTGGATGGTCGCACACAGAGAGTGGTGATGAAGGGCACAGTGTCCACCTGGAGATCAGTGACAAGTGGCGTCCCTCAGAGGTCAGTGCTGGGTTGCCCAGGCCAACCTCATGAAATTCAACAAGGCCAAGTGTAAAGCCCTGCACCTGGGTCGGCACAATCCCAAGCACAAATCCAGGCTGGGTGGCGAGTGGCTAGAGAGCAGTCCTGAGCAAAAGGACCTGGGCTACATTAAGAGAAGTGTGGCCAACAGGGCAAGGGAGGTGATTCTCTCCCTTTACTCTGCTCTCCTCAGACCCCACCTGGAGTACTGGGTGCAGTTCTGGACCCCCAGCACAAGAAGGACAAAGAACTGTTGGAGAGAGTCCAGAGGAGGGCCACAAAGATGATCAGAGGGCTGGAGCAGCTCTGCTATGAGGACAGGCTGAAGGAGTTGGGACTTTTCAGCCTGGAGAAGAGAAGGCTTTGAGGAGACCTTATAGGAGCCTTGCCGTATCTGAAGGGAGCCTACAGGAGGGCTGGGGAGGGACTATTCTTAAGGTCTTGTAATGACAGGATGAGGAGGAATGGGTTTAAACTGATAGGGAAGATTTAAACAGGATGTTAANGTCCCTGCCTATGGCGGGGGGGTGGAACTGGATGATCTTGGAGGTGTCTTCCAACCTAAACCATTCTATGATGAGACCTCCAAGATCATCCAGTCCCATCTATCACCCAGACCTATTTAATGGCACTAAGTGCTTCATCCAGTCTTTTTTTTAACACCTCCAGGGATTACGAAGCACTTCCTCACAGAAAGGGTGATTAGGCACTGGTATGGACTGCCCAGGGACATGGCAAATCCATCATCCCTGAAGGCCTTTAAGAAAAGATTGGATGTGGTACTTGGTGGTATGATTTAGCTGATGCTGTGGTGTTAGGTCATAGGCTGGACCAAATGATCTCAGACGTCTTTTCCAGCCTCAGTGATTCTGTTACTCTGTGATCTGTGTCTCTATGAGTCTGTGCTTTGGACATACCTCCACCCTCACTGAAATGCATGTACAGGGTAAATTTACAGTCAAAATCACCAGTTACTGCCAATAGCCTCAGTAGTATTATGAACCTGTCAAGCTCTGATCCCCTGGGTTACATCCTATCTAGCTTAACTACTGTTAATGAGTCACCTCAACATCTTTAATGGTCTGAGCCTTCAAACAATATGTAGTGGACAGAAGGATGGAAGAATAGTAAAGAATTTTCAGCCTCAAAATCTTTTTGGGGTACCTCCTAATTCCTTGTGAAGTGGGATCCCAAACAACCTTGGTTTAGTTTTATAAATAAAATTGCGAGAAGAGGGATTTACTAATATTTCCAGAAGTCCAGTCAGGTTTGAAATGGAAAATTCCTCATTGCACTCTCATGATGTCTAAAACCTTACTGCCTTTTGACAAACTTGGTGTTCAGCCAAATTAAGAAAAAAGGGCATGATGTGAAAGTATCAGGTGTAGAAATTAAGAGGTGAATGATACAACAGACAGACTCAGGATTATATTTCCTCAGCGTTTTCTCTTGTCATAACAGGCACACAAGGCAGCTCTTTGTACAGCCTGAGATAATGGTCCCTGTATTCTGTCACCATTCAGCTGTTTTCACATGTTGGAGAATACCCAAAGCACCTTTTAAAATGAAAGGTAATGTTGATTCTGGAGACCAATATCAGTGTAAGAACCCAGATTAGACCACCAACAGTGGTGCTAGCAAAAAGTGCAATTAAAGGGCTACCATAGAATCCTTTGTGTACAGAGACTGCAAATTCCTTATATCCAACCAAGCACAAATGGATTCTGTGTGAAACAAGGTGCAGGTGTTCCTCAGTTAATGTATACAGACAATTGAAACCACTGATCCCATGGATAGTTTTTCCTAGGCAACAGATAGTTTTGTTCAGACCAGGGGCAGAATAGGGAATGTGGCGCTTGGCACTGCAATGAGGGCAGCTGATTGCAGCTTTGCTGAGAGGTCAGCAGGAAGAAGCTGTAGCTACTCGGAAAACCTGATTAATTCCTTGAACTGATTTATTTACACAACCTCCAGATGAGTACACATAACATTGCCTTTGGAATCTACCCAGCTCCTTGATTGGAAAGCACAATCCTCCTTTTGGAGGCCACCGCTGCCTGCTAATTTGCTGTCAGGTCTGTAGCAAGCCATGGGGATGATGGTCTCAGCATAGTGCAGGGCTGCCTTGACCCACTCTGCCATGCTGACTCAATGTGCAGTGGTGTCTGCTCAGTGCTGAGCAAGAGCAACAGTTCCTCCAGTCTCCTACTGAGTTAGGTGCTCCTGCCTGAGCTAGGTCTGTGGACGAGCCCCGCTATGTTTTCTGTGTGGTCTGTAAGTCCACAAGGGCTTGAATGGGCCATTCAGTAAGTGCTATTCTTCCTCCTGAAACTGGTGAGGAAACATGGAGGAATGTCAGAGGAGACTCGGATACGCAGGAGCCAGAGGCCTCTTTAGGGTAGCAGGATAGGGGAAATTCAGCAATAAAAAGATGCAGGAGCCTGCGTAAGTAGCCAGGGCTGCTGCTGGGTAGCGATGGACATGTATTCACACACAGACACACACTGCTCCTCCAGTCCCTGGATTTCCCTCAGGAGGATCCTTCATTCAGCAAGAGCAACCAGAACAAGCACTGCCAGTGAGCCCAGTGGCTGGCCTGGCCTGGCCAAAGGCCAACAGCAATAAACATAAGTCAGTGGGGTCTCCACTGAGCAGACACAAGACACTGGTGCATTTTGCAGACTCTTAATCAGGGACGTAACTACAGTCACCATCTTCCTGGACCTTGAGTAAATTAATCAATACAGAGACAGCTTGAAGGGAAAGTTGCCAGCAACAGGAGAATTTCTCTGTGTGCTTGTGGGAGAAAGCAGAGAGAGAAGAGGTGTGTTAGGTATGAGGCAGATCAAAGCAGAGACATGTCTGAGCAAGGGTGAAGAGGCAAAATGTAAGGGAGACAGAAAGGACTGAGAAGGTTTTAGAGAAAGGGAATAATGAGGAAGTCCTGAGCAAAACAATATTTGGCTCTTTTCTGATAAGGATATTTTACAGTGCATTGAGTTCAGGGGCCACCTGAACTTAGAAGCAGGGGAGGAAAATGCATTCCTCCTTCACACAGAATTGGTCCAGAGAAGGTAGAAAAGGGAAAGTAGAATGAGGGAAAAGCTGTATCAACAGAATAAATAGTCTCAATAAAGGCTGCTATTTTGAAGGTTGCCTGAGACATTTGTGTTTGCAAGTCTTTCAAGATACAAAAAAATTTGGGAGTGAAAAAGAGAAGGAATTAAATAAATGTTGAGTGAAGACAACACTAGGACAAGTATTTTAAATACAGCATATTATATTACTTAAATAATATGGGAGAGTAAGTCCTTAAACCTTGCTGTATTACCAAGGCAGAATGGGACAGAGAAACTGCAGTCCTGGAGTATCAGGAACACTTATGAATCATCAGTAACATTTACATGTCAGGAGAAAATGCATCATTTTTTCCATCTCAGTATAAATCTTAGAGAAGGAATAAGAAAGAAGGAAATGTTTTATATCTCGATGTCTAAAACATATATCAAGGGATTAATTGAGGATGAGGACTTGCAATATGTGGGACATATTTTAGGTACAAGTGCCTAGTGTGAGACACCTCATAAATAAGCGTGATGGACATTGGGGCTCAGAAACTTTGGCTTCCCCAATCAGCCATACCAATGGACTGCTTTAGGCCTCCTAGACAGGACTTTCAACATCCTGAAGGCAAAAATGTAAGAAAATGGCTATTGACGTCTATCCTCTCAGAAAGCAGAAGAATGGTTTGCAAGAAAGGCTCTCTGCAATCCCACAGGTGTTGGCTTCCCTATGCCTGTGAGGATTAGGTCCATGGCAGCAGCTCATCCTTGCAGAAATTTGGCACAGACTGCACAAAAGCACAGCAAAGTTATTGGTTGCCTCTGGGGAGACTTAGGGGACCTGGAGGCATAAAACAGTGGCTGCAAAATCAGTCACAGCAAGAAAAGTTGCACTGCATTAGTAGAAGTTCTTAAACGAACAGTTACTTCGGCAAATGGTTGGGTTAGCTGTGGGCAAGAGAACTGCCATGTCCAGAGGGACATATCTACCTGCTACCCTTCCCTGTTCTGCATAAGCAGGACATTTTCTGAGGTACTGATGAGTACGCAAGTACTCATGATGAGTACTGATGAGTACTCAAGTATATTTGAATATCTCACTCAGTGTTCAGCTGCCTTTCACAAAATCTGGTCTAGAAATACCATTTAGGTGGGCTACAATAGAGCAAGAACCACAGAGTCACACAACGTTACAGGTTGGAAGGGACCTCCAGAGATTGAGTCCAACTCTCCTGCCAAAGCAGGATCACTTAGAGTAGTCTGTCCAGGAATGCATCCAGGTGGGTTTTGAATGTCTCCAGAGAAGGAGACTCCACAACCTCACTGGGCAGCCTGTTCCAGTGCTCTGCCACCCTCACTGTAAAGAACTGTTTATGTAATGAACCTTCTATGTTCAACTTTGTATCTATTGCTCTTTATTACTGTGCACCACTAGGAAGAGACTGGCCCCATCCACTTGATACCCAGCCCTCAGATATTTGTAGACGTTGATCAGATTCCCTCTTAGTCTTCTCCAGACTAAGCAGCCCCAGGTCTCTCAGTCCCTCTCCAAGAGGGGAGACGATGATTAAGGTCCCTTAATCATCCTCATGGCTCTCCATTGGATTCTCTCCAGCAGGTCCCTGTCTCTCTTGAACTAAGGAGCCTGAAACTGAACACAGTATGAAGAAGGAGAGGTTTACCAGTGTGCACAAAGCAGGAAAGCAGCAGAGGAAGGCCATTGTAGACAAAGCAAAAGAACTAAATGTTTTCTTGAGTTGATAACAAACAGCACATTTGCAAGGGGATAGGGGACTAAATATTCGCAATATCTGTCTTGGATTTCCATTTGGTATAGATCTTCATTTGGTGTAGGTTTCTAGATTATAATTCTCTGGATTATGCAGTGGGTGCTTTTGTCAAAAGGCTTTCCACCACTGGGAAGGACAAAGTTTGGGTTCCTGAGGTTGAAATGTTTCTTGAATGCAGGCAGTTTCCTCAGCCAAGTAAACTGAGAGAGCAACAGCCACTGCCAGGAAACTTGTTCAGATACAAGTTGGTGTTCCAGTGAAATGGGTCCAGACTGATGATGGGGTTTTTTTGGGTTTTTTTTTGTGGAAAACAAATCAGAGTCTACAGTGTAAAGGTGGAGAACCTTCGTTTATGGAAATCTTTAAGAAAAGATGGACACATGTCTGTTAGCAATTAATCAACAGACCTAGATTTGCTTTTGGCTAGTCTCACTTGATGATCACTCAAGGTCCCTTCCTAAATGCAGAGTATCACATTACATACTTCATTTTCACTTAGTGTCAAGAATGCCATTTCTCTTTCCATTCAACATTTCAGACAAGACTGTAAGAGCTGTAAGATAACAGATTAATTGCTTTTGCAAAATTTGCAGTGATATGACTGTTATCAACCTGTGAGAATAGCTAGTGTTTTCCACACTCCTTATCACCACTTACTTAATGCTTAGCAACATCCCAAGAGTTCTAATGAAAAGAGTGTGTTCTGGGCTTCTCAAATGTATTTTGAGTACAGAAAAACTCCTAAGTCATTATTTATCTGCTGTTCTGCTACTGTCAAGGCCAATTTTTATGCCCTCTTTCATGATCTGTGTTGTGGAGATAAAAATCAGCACCTGGGTTTCAGCAGCTGGAAAAAAAATAGTGCCAGAGAACCACATGACTGTTGTCTTTCTACGTATCACCCAAGACACTGATCCTACAGAAGTTTCTATTACACCGTTCAAGAGACAGTGTTCTCTAAAAATAAATGGCAACGGTCAAGCAGTATGCATTTGTCATATTTCAGTACTAGTTGGAATCATAGAATCGTCAGGGTTGGAAGGGACCACAATGATCATTCAGTTCCAACCTCCTGCCATGGGCAGGGACACCTCACACTTGATCAGGCTGTCTAGAGCCTCATCCATCCTAGCCTTAAACACCTCCAGGGATGGGGTCTTTTGTAGAAGGCTACCAGGTTTGTCAAGCAGGATCTGCCCTTGGTGAAGCCAGGCTGAGTGGACCTAATCACCTCTTCACTATTCTCCTGTCTCAGTAGTGTCTCCAGGAGGATCTGCTTCATGATCTTAACCAGCCACAGAGGTGAGACTGGTGAGAACCAGTTCCCTGGTTCTTCCTTCTTACCCTTTTTGAAAGGGGGAGTTATGTTTCCCCTTTTCCAGTCCGTGGGGACTCCACCAGACTGCCAGGACTTTTGGAATACAATAGAGAGGGGTTTAGCAACTTCATCTGCCAATTTACTCAGCACCTGTGGGTGTATCCCATTGGGTCCGATGTATTTGAACACTTTCATATTTTTCAGGTGACCATGAACCCAATCTTCACTTATGATGGCAGTTCTTCCTTCCAGTCCCTGCCATTATCTTCCATGACTCCAGGAGCATGGCTTGAGGCCTTTGCAGTGAAGACATGGGTGAAGAAGTTGTTGAGAAGCTCAGCCTTTTCTATGTCACTTGTGGCCATTTCACCTATTTCCTTTCTGAAGGGGCCCATACCTTCCCTAGTCTTCTTTTTACCATTAATATACCTGTAGAAATTCTTGGTGTTCCCTTTGACCTCCCTGGCTACATTCAATTCAAACTGGGCCTTGGCTTTCCTAACCAGATCTCTGGCTGCTCAGGCAGCTTCCTGGTATACCCCCATAGTAGCTGTCCTTTCTTCCACTCCTTGTAGAGTTTCCCCTTAAGTGACATCGTGTCCAGGAGCTCCTTGCTCAGCCAGGCAGGCCTCCTGGCATTCTTATGTTTTTCTCTTAGAATCATAGAATTGTTTAGGTTTGAAGGGACCTCAAATATCATTTATTTCCAACCCCCCGCCATAGACAGGGACACTTCCCACTAGAACAAGTCACTCAAGGCCTCACCCAACCTGGCCCTCCAGGGAGGGAGCATCCCACAACACGTTTCAGTGTCTCACCACCCTCACTGGAAAGAACTTCCTCCTAACATCCCGTTTAAATCACCCCTCTTCCAGTTTAAACCCATTACCCCATATCCTCTTGGTATACATTGCTCCTGGACACAGAGGAAGTGATCCTTGAATACTGTTCAGGTGTCCTGGGCCTTTCTTCCCTCTAGGGGTTTGTCCCATGATATTATGGCCAGCAGATCCCTGAAGTGATCAAAGTCTGCACGCCTAAAGTGAGGGTCATAAGCTTAGAAAACGTCCTCCTAGTTGCCCTGAGGGTCTTAAATTCAACTGCTTCATGGTCATTGCAGACAAGCTGTCCCTGAGCCTTACATTGGCCACCAGCCCTTCCCTGTTGGTGAGAACAAGGTCCAGCATAGCACCTTTTCTTGTTGGTTCCTCTACCATTTGGAGGAGGAAGTTGTCCTCTATGCAATCCAGGAACATCCTGGATTGCTGATGCCTTGCTGTGTTGCCCCTCCAGCATATCTCAGGGTGGTTGAAATCCCCCATGAGGACCAGGGCTTGTGATCTGGAGGCTGCTTCTGTTTGCCTGTAAAGGGCCTCATTTGTTTGGTTCTGCTGGTCAGGTGGCCTGTAGCAGACCCCTACAGTAACATCACCCTCCCCTGTCTTCCCCTTAATTTTAACCCATACACTCTCACCCAGCTCATCATCCTTCTCCAGGTGGACCTCCACTGATTCTAGCTGGTCACTGATCTAGAGGGCAATGCCTCCTCCTCTCCTTCCCTGCATGTCCTTCTTAATGAACTTGTACTCATCAATCCCTACATTCCAGTCAAGGGAATCTGCCACCAGGTTTCCGTAATAGCCTCTATGTCATGGCCTCCCAGCAGCACAGTGGCCCTGAATTCATCCTGTTTATTGCTAGATAATGCACAGCAGCTGAGAAAGCTGTGAAGACTTTTATACTGATCAAACATACTAAGAGCATTTTAAATGTTAATGGCACCTGACACACCAAGTGTTAGAAAGGAAAAACTGAGCAACGTGAGAATGTGGCTTCATGATTTCAGCACATAGAACTGTATCACTGAAAAGAAATCAGCAAATCAGATCAAGCTTAACTCGTGCTGTCCGCAAGCTTTGGTAGAGGATTTGTGCTACAGAAAGATACAAATTCTCAAGATTCAGGGCAGGTTATTTATTGTGTATCTTCATGTGAAGCTAGAGACTGATTTTGGTGATCCACTTGAGTACAAAATAAATACAAAAAGGAGAATTACCTGTACTTACTACGTGTTAATGTCTGTAATGCTCCTATTACTAAGAGTGTCTCAGCACTTGAGCCTCTAAGGTATATAACTGACATAACACAAGTGATGCTTAGCAGTTATATTACCTTTGCAGCTCCAGAGAATATTAAAGCATGCCCCGAACTGGATTCCACCACTGCAGCATTACACATAAGGGAGAATGGGAAAGAATAACTGGCTGGCCAAATGTTAGGTACTAAACCAAAAGCCAAATAGAATGATTTTTATTGTCTGCATAATATTAGTCCACTGAGTCTATCCATAGCTGTAGAGTTTTACAAATCACATACTGGAATTTCTTCTCAAGACTTTCCCTCCTAAACCAAAGACTCATTATTGCTTGGAACAAAATGCTCACTGTTGCTTTTTCTACCCTGTGGGCTGTAAGAGATGAAGAAACTAACGCCCAGTTGCAGTCCAGATGTAGAGCAGCCAGGTCAAAATATGTGCAGACCTGAGCTGGATGCAACTTGTGCATGTCTGCTTGAGAAGGCAGCTGTGATGACAGTTCTTGGATGCCTCTTCAACCGTCCCTCTACCTTCAGGCAGTCCTACTACATGATGCAAGCCAGAGAGTCCAGAAACAGGGAATCGTCTTAGCTCTTGATCTCTTTTAGAACTCTGTAAAAAGGCTGGCTTATCTTTGTGGAACTGCAGCTGAGATGGACACATGTCCTCTCTTCAGCCTTTCACATGATAGACTTGGGAAAACATGTTAAGGACCCTTTTCAAGACTGTGTACTTCAGGACCACTTAGCTTGCCATACCTAATCACAACCCAGGCCTTTCTAAAAGACTCTAAGGAATGCTATAGCCATGTAGAAAATCTCCAAAATAGGAGGGCAAAAAGGAGTTGGCTAAAGATTTAGAGCTATAATAATCTCATGGTAGTAGAGCACAAGTCTCACAACACACACATCTGGGACTGATAGGAGCTTTCAGCAGCTGTTGGCCATGACTTTGTAAACCCTTTCTCAGATGAGCAGGAATTACTCAGGCAAAAAAATTGCTTTTAAATCAATAGGAATGCTGGTATGAATAGTAGCTTTCAGCTATTGCTGCTAAGGTCGGCTCACACTGCTTTACACTATATTATGTGACTTCTTATTCTCCAGCACAGCGAGACCTGGACACAAGCAATGCCTTCACAAACATAGAATCATAGAATGGTTTGGGCTGCAAGGGACCTCCAAAGGTCATTTAGTCCAACCCCCGCCACAGTCAGCAGGGCCATCCTCAACTACATCAGGTTGCCCAAAACCCTGTCGACCCTCACCTTGAGTATTTCCAGGAAAGGGGCCCCAACCCTGGGCAACCTGTTCCAGTGTTCCATCACCCTCATAGTAAAGAATCTGTTCCTAACATCCAATCTAAAACTGCTCTTCTCTAGTTTGAAGCCATTGCCTGTTGATCTATCACTGCAGACCTTTGTAAACAGTCTCTCTCTATCCTTCTTGTAGGCCCCCTTCAGGTACTGGGAGGCTGCTATTAGGTCTCCCTGGAGCCTCTTCTCCAGGCTAAACAACCTCAGCTCCCTCAGCCTGTCATGATAGCAGAGGTGCTCCAACCCCCTGATCACTTTTGTGGTCCTCTTCTGCACCCACTCCGTGAGGTCCATGTCCTTCCTGTATTGAGGGCTCCAGAGCTGGAGGCAGTACTCCAGGAGAGGTCTCACCAGAGCAGAGCAAAGTGGCAGATTCACCTCTCTGGATCTGCTGGCACACCTGTTGCACACCCCCAGCAGAAAGTTTCTTCCCACAGGGCTGTTGGCCTACCTCACCTCACAGCAGTGGGAGAAGGACTGGGCAGTTTGCAGAGAAATGTCAGCAGTAGTTTGCATCATGCCCATACATCCAGTGGCAATGCATGAGAGAACAGTGCAGGGACAAAATTGTTACTCTGCAGCTACAATGTCTCTCTTATGTAGGCTTAGATCAATATACATTGTTCTAAATATGACCTTCATGGTGGATACTGCAGCATGAAAAACACATGATAGCTCTTACATCAATAATAAAAAAAGAAGAAGAGTTCAAATAGCAGCTTTTAGCTACAGTCATCAGTTTATATCATGTTTTTTTTTTTTCCTGAGGCTGATTGTGTTGTTATCCAATCTTCCTTGTTAACCACACAGCAACTTCCTACTTCGTTGATGAAGTTTCTTAAAATATCTACATTAAGCGAAGAAAACAGAGCTGGTGGTTTTATCTTTTAGCCTTTTAATGTGATGTGCTAACTTCTAAACCAAAAAAAGATTAAAATTTTGCTTCTGTCTCTGGTTATTTTTCTGTGGTTTTCATCCTAGTCTCTACTCTTCCTTTTTTTATCCACACTTTGACCCAAATAGCACACTGCTCAAAAGCCTTGTCTAACTTGAGTTCTGACTCTGTATTATTCACGTCTCTGCAGTTCCCATTAAGTAAAGTGATTTAGTTCCAGAGCTCTTGATTAGAGAAATGAAAGATCAAGTCATTGTCATTTGGTTATGATGATGACAAGGCCATAATACTTTAGGAGGAAGATGATTAAAATGTCACAAACACAAATCTGTTTGCTGTTTTGACAGTCTTGCAGCATTTTCTTCTATTATCACAATATGGTACTTTTGGGTTTTTTTTAATGCTCTACTGAAACTAAAGAAAGTTATTGAATTCTGAAGACTTGCCTAAATAAGACTTTTCCTTAAGATGGACAGAAAAGTGTCTACTTTCATGGAACAAAATCTGTTAGGGGCTGCAAAACAGTTGCAAGATCATAGAATAATCGAATGGTCTGGGTTGGAAGAAACCTGCAAAGACCATCTAGCCCAATCCCCCCCTGCAGTGGGGGTTGGACTAGATGGCCTTTGGGGGTCAACAGCCTCATTCTCTAATCTTTGCACAAACTGCCATCTCAGGGCTGTAGAAGACTCTACCTTCCCTTTGGCTTCCCTGGGGGTGATGGCAAAGTCTTTCCTTGTTCTACTAACACCAGTCACCCATGCGGTGGGGTGGCCCAATCTCTCCTCAGAAGGAAGAAGCCCTAGCTGACACACATGTTGTTTCAAAGCAGAAGACTATTTCTGGATGCCACCCAGCTGACTCACCAGACTGAGTTCAAATCCCCAACCACAGGATTCAGTTCCTTTTACTTGACTACTTCCATTTTATTTCTTCAGAACAAAAGAAGAAGCTTCTGAACACACACTGAACTTATCCTCAATGTCTTTCCCTTCTGTGCTGCACAGGCTCAGTAGAAAACTTGCCCTGTGCATATCTGCTTTTGGAGTTTAGAAAAGACTGAGTCTTTTTTTTCTTTCTTTGTTCCAGGACCACAGTTTTCAATACAAATATCTGAAAATAATAAATAAAATTAGTTCTTCACCCATCCAAGGTCCATATTCTTTGCTGACATAAAGTCCACATGATCTGCAAGCTGTCACCTCACATGGTCTGGGCAATCACCTGTGAGTCAGCAGCCAAAACCTTTAATTTCATCACTGTGAGGTATTGCCATGAAATGCTGTGAGAGCATATCTGCCAGAGCTGGACTGCATAGAGCTTCTTCAAGACCTGCTTGTAGAGGGATCTACCTAACAATCCTACAGGCCTGCTGGATCACCAATTCCAGTCCCAGACAAGTATGTCTTACCATTTCTTAAACTAACAAAGATTTACATTTAAATTAATAAATTTTTGCCCATGAAAAAAGAGACCTGTAAATCTTTCCCTGAATTCCAGCCTAAACTTTATTTACAGGCAATTTACACCCAACTGGTTTTGTTGTTGCCAAGTATATTCTTTATTCGGAATGGCTTGTATGGCCCCTCCTCTACACTCACTCCTCACTGTATTTACAGTCTACTGTCATGACTGTCCCCAGCCTCTATCAGTTTGGACAAGTTGTGCTGTTCTACCTTCTTTGTTTTTGTGTTCATCATCATTGTGGTCCTGTCTGTATCCATTCAACTTTTGAGTGGACTTCCTAGACTGGAAGTCAGCCTGTCTGACATAGAGTTGCAGGTAACTCCAGAGGAAGTTTCACTTTGGCTTTATACATGTTACAAACACTTTTTTCACTGAGGATATTCTGTTCAGGTTGACTTTTGTCTTCTTGACAGGGACATCACATTGGCAGCCTGAAAGTCTTCCTGTAATGGATTAAGAGATCTGTGTCTGTCTCCTGGCATATTCCCATAGTGAAAGTGAGTGTGCACATCAAGGGAAGTGCTTCATCAGGCTGGTGCTTGCATTTGCTCTATTTCAAACATTTGATATCAAATTCAGACACTGAGGTTGGCTGGATAAGGAATTGGCTGGATGGTTGCACACAGAGTGGTGATCAAAGGCATGATTTCCACCTGGAGACCAGTGACAAGTGGCGTCCCTCAGGGGTCAGTGCTCAGTGCTGAGACCAGTGCTGTTTAACATCTTTGCCAGCCACATGGACAGAGGAATCAAGTGCACCCTCAGCAAGTTTGTGGATGACACCAAGCTGTGTGGCACAGTTGACTTGCTAGAGGGCAGGGATGCCATCCAGAAGGACATGGACAGGCTGGAGAGGTGGGCCCAGGCCACTCTCATGAAATTCAACAAGGCCAAGTGTAAGGTCCTGCACCTGGGTCACCACAATCCCAAGCACAAATCCAGTCTGGGTGGTGAATGGCTGGAGAGCAGCTCTGAGGAACAGAACCTGGGGGTCTGTGTTGATGAAAAGCTCAACATGAGCCAAGTGTGCACACAGCCCAGACAGGAACTGTGTCCTGAGCTGCATCAAGAGAAGTGTGGCCAGCAGGGCAAGGGAGGTGATTCTCCCCCTTTACTCTGCTCTCCTCAGACCCCACCTGGAGTACTGTGTGCAGTTCTGGAGCCCCCAGCACAAGAAGGACAAAGAACTGTTGGAGTGAGTGCAGAGGAGGGCCATGGAGATGATCAGAGGGCTGGAGCACCTCTGCTATGAGGAACAGCCTGGAGGAGAAAAGGCTTTGAGAAGACCTTATAGTAGCCTTCCAGTATCTGAAAGGGGCATACAGGAGGGCTGGGTAGGGACTATTCACAAGGTGTTGTAATGACAGAATGAGGAGTAATGGGTTTAAACTGGCAGAGGGGAGATTTAAATGGGATGTTAGGAGCAAGTTCTTTCCAGTAAGGGTGTTGAGACACTGGAACAGGTTGCCCAGGGAGGCTGTGGCTGCTCCCTCCCTGGAGGTATTCAAGGCCAGGTTGGATGAGGCCTTGGGGGACATGTTCTAGTGGGATGTGTCCCTGTCTATGGCAGGGGGCTGGAACTGGGTGATCTTTGAAGTCCCTTCCAACCTAAACCATTCTATAAAGGCTCATACCAGGTAAGATGGCAGCCTGGCATAACAAAACAAGAGGAAATTGGACTCTTCAGGGTTTGCAGGGTTCTTGCTTGTGTGCAGTGGGTTCTTAATTTATTTTCATGGGAACCATCAGTTACCTGAAAAAGAACTCATAACAACATATATGTATACCTGAACCTAAACCCTTTTAGCTTTTAGAAGGTTAAATTCTTCTGTGGAACACACTGAATTTCACCATATATGGTGATGGTTTTTTCATTACCCAATAAGAATGACCAAGAACATTGGCAGTATTCACCCAAAGAAGGAAGAAAGCCATACAGTTTTCCTAGTGATTTCTGCATTAAACAAGAGGAACTACATAAATCTGCATTATGCCAAGTAGCAAGGTATCAATCAACATCAAACAATGGACATCGTGGATCAGTTCCTGTCCATTCTCACTCAAGGTGAGAATGGATTCCTTTGCAGTGTGTCCACCAGCCAGGAATCAAACCTGGGCCTTCCTGCATAACAAGCAGTGTCCTACCATTAAATGACGAAATGCACATATACCACTGCTGGTTGCAGTCTCTTGGAAATTCCATTTTGTTGTGGTGCAATTTGGACCAGTTCACAGTTCGAGTGGTGTGTGCTTCTAGCCTGCAGGGGGTATTCAAAACAGAAGCAGTCAGTGACTCCTTCCACCCCTGGAGTAATTGAGTTGAGGGTTTGTCAGCTTCCAAAGTGTGCAGGAGTGAAGATCACTATGTTGCAGTTGGGTTCCATCTCTTCAGTCCTTCAAGCCATCGGGAGTAGGTAGGCTTATTTTAAGCCTGCAACATAGTCACCTTGAGACCCAACATAGAACTTGTTACGGTTTTAGATTCCACCTCTACATAATTCAAGAGAGGATAAAAGGTAACCTGAGCTCTGGTACCTTCAAGAGCTATGTATTCCTGTATGTCTTTTTGTGCCAGGCCATTGTACAAACACACCCCAATAAACTCTGTTGTCTCGGCTACCCTTCTCCTCCACCTGGCTGGATGCAGGGCATCCCTATGCTTGAGTGTTTGCACTGATGGTGTTTCCATCAGCAGCATCATTCAGAATGAGGTTACTGCTACAGACACTGTTTTGAAAGATGTTATCACCATTGGTGGTTCCATCTGTTGGGCTAGCAAAATTGCCCTGGGTAGATGTGGTTGCAGCAGTGGCAGCCATCCTTTTTGCAGCTTTACTTCTGATATTGCCACCCTTTGTGTTTCTCTGTGGCTGCCCTCACCTAGCCTGAGGTGATCTTTGAGGAGAGCCTCGCCTAGCTCGAAGTGATCTTTTTTGAGAACTTGGCTTAGCTTGAGGTGACCTTTTTGGAAGGTTTGGCCTAGATTAAGGTGGCCCTTGAGGAGAGCCTGTATTGTTGATGGCTGAGATCTGGGATGGGTTAGGGGGAGGAGCTAGATTCAGCTTCTTTTTCAAGCTTTTTATGTCCTTCCTCACAGATTCAGTAACAGAGACCATTGCATCCTTATTCAGGCTGTCTGCCAGCTGCCTCATCTGACTGGCAAAATCTCTAACAGTGGGAGGATTCCTCATTCCCTCTATTCCCATAAGTATACTTCCCAAGGTAGAGGCATAGCTTGAGGGTGCAAATTGAATAAGCTTTTTCTAAAGAGGCCAGGTTACACGCACTTCATCAGGATCACCTGTCTCAGCCTCTCCATAGAGGACTTCTCTCACTGCCATCTCACGCAAACACGTAACACCCTGTTCAATACTCCACCATCATTGTGGGTTCCAGGTCAAATCATGCTTATAAGGGAATCAGTTTTCCATCACATTTAGAAGACAGTACCATAGATTCATCAGTCTGCCCTGTCTCCCTATAGCCTTATCAATGCCCACAACTCTTGCTAGAGATCCTAACTGCTGTGCTTCATCATCCACAAGGATGAGGTTGTGCACTTCATAGTCCAAATTTCTTGTGAGCAAAGATGAGCAATTCCCTGTCTCTGCAGGTATGGTCCTGGAAAACCTGCTTCAGATCCTTCATGGTAAAGGGCTGCCTTACTGGAGGAGCAGGGACTAGCTGCACAAGCTGAGCAGGCATTGGCTGTAGAACCGGAGCTGCTGGCTGAGCCCCAGGAGCAGGAACAAGAGCTATAACCTGTGGTGGAGGTGGAACCACTGGAGCTGCAGGAGCCGGAGCAGGGGCAGGAGCCAGAGCCAGAGCTGGAGATGCTGCTGGCTGTGGAGCAGGAACAGGAACAGGGGCAGGTGCAGGCACTGGAGTTGGAGCTGTGGGACCTGGATGAGCTAGTGGGGCTGGAACTGGAGCTGCCACAGCACCATCCACTGGCAGTGCACCAGATCCAGTGGGTTGTGCAGGGATAGGGATAGATGGCTGCGCTGCAGCATCAGCTGGGCTGGTTGGATGGTAAAAAGACTAGGGAAGGTGTGGGCCCCCTCAGAAAGGAAATAGGTGAATTGGTCACAAAGTGACATAGAAAAGGCTGAGCTTCTCAACGACTTCTTTACCTCGGTCTTCACTGCAAAGGCCTCAAGCCATGCTCCTGGAGTCATGGAAGATAATGGCAGGGACTGGAAGGAAGAACTGCCATCATAAGTGAAGATTGGTTCATGGTCACCTGAAGAATATGAAAGTGTTCAAGTCCATGGGACCCGATGGGAGACACCCACAGGTACTGAGAGAACTGGCAGATGAGGTTGCTAAACCCCTCTCTATTATATTCCAAAAGTCCTGGCAGTCTGGTGAAGTCCCCATGGACTGGAAAAGGGGAAATATAACTCTCATTTTCAAAAAGAGTAGGAAGGAGAAGCTGGGGAACTACAGGCCACTCAGTCTCACCTCTATGGCTGGTTAAGATCATGGAGCAGATCCTCCTGGAGGCACTATTAAGACAGGAGAATAGTGAAGAGGTGATTGGGTCCAATCAGCATGGCTTCACCAAGGGCAGATCCTGCCTGACAAACCTGGTGGCCTTCTACAAAAAATCACAACATTAATAGATGAGGGGTGAGCAACTGATGCCATTTACCTGGACATGAGAAAAGCCTTTGACACTGTCCCGCAACACATCCTGGTCTCCAAGCTGGTGAAACATGGGTTTGATGGGTGAACCACCAGATGGATAAAGAACTGGCTTGATGGCTGCACCCAAAGAGTGGCTGTGAATGGGTCCATGTCCAAGTGGAGACCAGTGACAAGGGGAGTCCCTCAGGGATCAGTCCTGGGACCAGTCTTGTGGGTGACATGGACAGAGGCATTGAGTGCACTCTCAGTAAGTTTGCTGATGACACCAAGCTGTGTGGTACAGTAGACATGCTGGAGGGCAGAGATGGCATCCAGAGGGACCTGGACAGGCTGGAGAGGTGGGCACAAGCCAACCTCATGAGGTTCAACAAGACCAAGTGCAAGGTCCTGCATCTGGGTCGAGGCAATCCCAAGCACAATACAGGCTGGGCAGTGACTGGCTGGAGAGTAGCCCTGCAGAGAGTGACTTAGAGGTACTGGTGGATGAGAAGCTCAATATGACCTGTCAGTGTACACTTGCAGCCCAGAAAGCCAACCAGATCCTGGGCTGCATCAGGAGAAGCGTGGCCAGCAGGTCAAGGGAGATGATTCTCCCCCTCTACTCTGCCCTGGTGAGACCCCATGTGCTGGTTTGAACTAATTGGAGAATTTGAATAAGAAATTAGACTATTGGCTGAGAGAGGAAAACCCAGTATGTCACTTCACCAGAGCTTTACTGAGAAAGAAAAAAAACTTGTTTTTAAAAGTATAACCAAGGCAGACGGTTTCAGACTGCTCTGGGCTGCGGCTGCTTCTCTTGCATGGTTCCTTTGTCTCTCTGCCTTGGTAAGTAATTCTCAGTAATACTACTANATGATTCTCCCCCTCTACTCTGCCCTGGTGAGACCCCATGTGCTGGTTTGAACTATTTGGAGAATTTGAATAAGAAATTAGACTATTGGCTGAGAGAGGAAAACCCAGTATGTCACTTCACCAGAGCTTTACTGAGAAAGAAAAAAAACTTGTTTTTAAAAGTATAACCAAGGCAGACGGTTTCAGACTGCTCTGGGCTGCGGCTGCTTCTCTTGCATGGTTCCTTTGTCTCTCTGCCTTGGTAAGTAATTCTCAGTAATACTACTAACTTCTTCCCTAATACTAATCCCCCTGGCCGATCTACCTCAGCTTAGCTGCAGCATCAACAGGTGGTGAGATAAGACTGAGGAAGAGGGGAAAGGTGGTAGGGGGTGGTTGGTTACCCCTCGTGGGGATTATAGTCTCTGGGAGGGCTGTGGTGTTTTTGTATTACCTTTTCATTGTATTACCTTTTCAAGGTCACCGAGGTGACCTTATTGTGGCCTTCCAGTATCTGAAGGGGGCATACAGAAAAGCTGGGGAGGGACTTTTTAGGCTATCAGGTAGTGACAGAATTAGGGGGAATGGAGCAAATCTGGAGGTGGGGAGATTCAGATTGGATGTGAGGACGAAGTTCTTCACCATGAGAGTGGTGAGACCCTGGAATGGGTTGCACAGGGAGGTGGTTGAGGCCACTTCCCTGGAGGTGTTTAAGGCCAGGCTGGATGAGGCTGTGTCCAGCCTAATCTAGGGTAGGGTGTTCCTGCCCATGGCAGGGGGTTTAAAACTAGGTGATCTTTGTGGTCCCTTCCAACCCTAACTGATTCTATGATTCAACCAGAGGGGCCTCCTGGATCCTCCAAGCACTCACTGCAGCACCATTTTCTTTGGTTATGGACACCCTTGGCAACTCTTAACACCACCCCTGGTACTTCTAACACCCACAGCTACCTTGTTATTTTAATGATTCTTATGAATACCTTATTGTGTGAAAGCCAAATCTCTATATATCACAATTCCCCATTTTCTTTTTGTTACTATATTTGGCTTGAGTCTTAGATACTGTTTCATACTTAGGCCATTCTCTCAATTTTTTCCAAAATAATTCTGGCCTCATCATCTCCTTTATCCAATTTACATAGCCTGATTTTTCCTTCCAAATCTGGTTCTTTAACAATCTCAAATTCCCATCTTTCCACAGTTTTCTTGATTATGCCTATTAACCTAGGTAATAAACAGGGAACTATTAACAATTTTAAAAGAATTACACCAATGCCTATTAATAATTCACTTAAGCCTCGAAGGCTCCACCAATTTGCTGACCACCATTTCTCAAAATCTCTCATCAACCCTCTCCAAGTTTGGACATGGGCCACTTTTTTCATTTTGGTAACTATCTACTCTATTGCTTTTCCTTCAGCATCAATATGCATACAGCAATTTGATAATTTAAATTTCCCACACACCCCTCCCTCTTTGGCTAACAGATAAATCAGGGCCAATTGATTCTCATATACTGCGGTTCTGATCTTGCTGTTTTGTTTGGCCAAGAGGGTCAAAGCATCACTTGTCTTGTTGGTAACTATTTCAAGAACCACTCGAGCCAGCATGTAAATAGGAATACTGTAACCCCAGGACCCATCCTCAGCCCAAGTGGCAGGGCCATAGTATTGGATTATCCTCTCTGGGGACCACTCATCATCCTTCCAATTCCCAATCTGGATATCTCTTTTTCTTCTCTCTAGTTCAGAACAGATAGGGACACCCAGCTTTTCATCCCTTCTCAAAGGCAGGAGGAAAAAGCTAAGGCGTGTACTTCCTAAAGCGCAGGTTCCAGTCCAGTTGGAGAGTAATTCTGAATAAGCAAATTTTCCACATATCCAATACAACCACTCAAGTGCTGCCAATTGTCAGCATGTCCCCTGAGTAAGGTCTATTCTTTTCCAGCGTGGCTTAGGATACCTGGTTTGGAGGAGGAACCCCATCATGTCCATGTCCAATTACCATGGGTTTAATTTCAAATCCACATCCCGGTTAACATCAAACTTCCCATCTCTACTTTCCTCCCCGATCTTAATTCCCTCTGCCAGGAAGATCCTCCAACAATACTGGTTTGTAATGCCCATAGTTTTGCCCTCTTTATCCTATTATAATTCCATATATCAGGCCTGCTAACAGGGCCATTATTCTCCAATATTAGTCCTCCCAGACAAAACAATTAGTTATACTCAAAGCTTTAGCTATATTTTCTGCTAGGTAAGTAAACAAATTCTTGGCTGCTGTAGGTATCTCAAATTTAACCCATTTCTATTTTCTGGTAAAAGCTCTACATGAGCCAGCAGTGTGCACTTGCAGCCCAGAAAGCCAACCAGATCCTGGGCTGCATCAGGAGAAGTGTGGCCAGCAGGTCGAGGGAGGTGATTCTCCCCCTCTACTCCAGAGGGGAGTACTGCATCCAGTTCTGGAGCCCCTATTACAAGATGGATGTGGACATGCTGGAGCATGTCCAGAGAAGGGCCACGAGGATGATCAGAGGGTTAGAGCACCTCTCCTATGAGGAAAAACTGAAAGAGTTGGGGCTGTTCAATTTGGAGAGGAGGAGGCTCTGAGGTGACCTTATTGTGGCCTTCCAGTATCTGAAGGGGGCATACAGAAAAGCTGGGGAGGGACTTTTTAGGCTATCAGGGAGTGACAGGACTAGGTGGAATGGAGCAAAGCTTGAGGTGGGGAGATTCAGATTGGATGTGAGGAAAAAGTTCTTCAGCATGAGAGTGGTAAGAACTTGGAATGGGTTGCCCAGGGATGTGGTTGAGGCCCCATCCCTGGAGGGGTTTAAGGCCAGGCTGGATGAGGCTCTGAGCAGCCTGATCTAGTGTAGGGTGTCCCTACCCATGGCAGGGGGGTTGGAACTAGGTGATCCTTGTGGTCCCTTCCAACTCTGACTGATTCTATGATTCTATGAAAAGGAACTGAAGTGTATATGATGTTCTGGCAAGATCATGGAGCAGATCCTCCTCAAGGCTCTGCTAAGGCAGATGGAGAACAAAGCAGAGGTGCCTGATGCCAACCAGCATGGCTTCACCAAGGNTTTGTCATCAGGACTTCCTCTTGGCTTTGAACATGTACCACAGTTACTGGATCTTGTCCTTTCCCTTCAATTGCTAATCCAAATCTCCAATTACATCAATTAAGCTTCTCAAATTTCTGTTTGTGTTCATGATTCTGATTTGTCTGGTTCCAGGATAGTCAGGTTCACTGGATTACATTGAATCCTAGTACAATTAGGAGAAGCAACTTCACAACTCAGCATAGCCAGCCAGTCTCCATGTTCCCCACTTTGCACAATCCCACCCCTGCATACTCCCTCCACATGTCCCCACATGCATAAACTTGTTTTGGGCGGCATACTGTTGCACCGCCCAGTAGCCTGAGAGCACATGTATTTGTGTTAAGTGTGGTAATATCTCACCCAGTCCATAGATCCACATCTGCCATGCAGATCTATCACTCGACAAGCATAAAAACTCACACTAACAGGCCTATCCAGGGTAGTAAGTTCCTTTCGGGTTATGAGTTCCCCATCTTGGTCCCATATTCCAACTTCTAAAAAATCCTCTCCCTGCTTTATCCTTTGGGTTGTAACAAGTCACTTTGCCCCTTTCCCAACACATCCTATCAATTGTAGAGTTATTCTCACAGGTTCCTCGGGTTCGATTAGTACATTGGTAATGTGTATGGTAGATAAGAGCCAGAGTTACCAAATTATCCACCTGGGTGATTTTTATGTATTCATTACACTTGTTTTGCTGTTTTGCCATCAGAGAGGGGATTAGTAAGATCCCAAGGAATAGGAATCCAGTTTGACATGTACCTCTACTCACATGGCCTATGAGGTTGCAGCTCACAGCCATAGTTATTAATCTTCCTCATAGCAGCTACAGAGGTCTACCTGGCCTTGCCTCTGGTTCCTTACCTCTCAGGCCTTTCTTACAGCCTTATGGTGCACCAGCAGCTTCAGGTTGGCATTGGACTCCACCTCAAGGTAATCTTTAGTCCTTCAGTGTGGGGTGTGACTGTCCAGTCTGCTGGTAGGTTCACTGGTCCCTTGATCCTAGTAGCGTGCATCCACCCTTGTTCAGTTGTCTGGACAGCAGTCTCTGTGGTGAGGAGAACCTGAAAGAGCCCTTCCCATTGAGGAGTGTTTGTTCTTTCCATGCCTTTATTATAATCCAATCCCCTGGTTTGTACCTATGAATACTAAAGGTACAGGCTGAGCAAGCATTCCCTGTTCCCGTAGTTGTGTCAAATTTTCCCCAATTACTTGAATATAAGTACACTTCCAATTTTCCTTCTAGTGTCAATTTCCTGTTTTCTTCCACTAATATTGCAGTCCCAGCCACTGCTTGTATACAGATTTGCCATCCCTTCGCTACTGGATCAAATAATTTGGACAAAAAAGCCACAGGTTTCTTTTTATCCCCCAGGTTTGAGTTAATATCCCATAAGGTATTCCACTTTCTACACTGACAAAAAGTTGAAATGGTTGGTTCAAAGAAGGGAGACTCAATACAGGTGCTGAAATTAGGGACTCCTTTACTTTGTTAAGAGCTTCATCTTCTTCCTTACCCCATTCAATTTCATCCTCCCCAGTTAATTTCTCATATTAAAAAATTACCTTTTTACTATACTCAATTATCCACAGCCTACAATATCCCAAAAGCCCTAATAGTTTCCTAAGTTGTCTATTGCTCTTGGGAAGAGGGATTGAGATAATTCCCTGGACCCTTTCAGGGTCTATTTTCCTATTTCCCTCACATAACCATCGTCCTAAATACTTCACTTCAGTTTCTACAAATTGCAACTTTTTCTTTGATATTCTTAATCCTAGTCCACCCATGAAGTTCAAAAGATCAATTGTTGTCATCCAAACATCACTCATGTTTGTCACTGAAATCAAGAGATCATTCACGTATTGTGTCACTACTGTCCCGTTTTCTTTGGGAAAGAATAACAATAATTTTTCCAGGGTTTGTCTGAACAAGTTGGGAGATTCAGTGAATCCCTGAGGCAGTCTAGTCCACCTTGGCTGTTGTTTTCTGTGGGTCACTGAGCCTTCCCATTGAAATGCAAAAATATCCTGACTATCCTCAGCCAAAGAACAAACTCAGAAGGCATTTTTTAGGTCAATAACAGTATACCATTTATGATCAGAAGGGATATTACTTAAGAGTGTATATGGATTTGATACTACTGGAAACCAAGTCAAAGTTCTTTTACTAACCTCACTAAAAATCCTGTACCAGCCTATAAGTCCTGTCACTTTTCTTTACAGGTAAAATAGGAGTATTGTGAGGAGACATACAGGATTCCAAAATTCCACTTTAAATCAATTTATCTTCTTTACAAAGTGAACCTGGCCCTCTTTTCTTCAAACATCCGTCAGAGGGCCCTCCTGGATCCTTCCGATGCAGCACTATTATCTCTGGTCATGGGCACCCCTGGTAACCACCCCTGGTACTCCTAACACCCACAAATACCTTGTTATTTTACTGATTAAGTCTTGTGAATACCTTATTGTGTGAAAGTCAAATCTCTGTATATCACATCTGTGAAAGTCAAATCTCTGTATATCACATCAGAGAGTCTGGAATAACTTGGAATCCCCCAAACCAGTTAAGCAAAGCCTTATCATGCCAGGAGGCAGAATTCCTCATTGTCCAAGCAGCTGATAACAGGACAGATACACTCCTAACGCCCATAGCATTAACCCGAGAACTGGGGAAAGCAGTGCAACCAAATGCCAGTCTGCAATCAGCATTAGGAGTGCCTTGGAAATATTTTTTTTCCTTCCAATCAAGCACTTCCTCAAAAAAAAAAATAAATTAATTACATTTTAAGATTTTGCTTAAAAATTTGCCCCACATTTGGTTTTGGCCAATTATAGTTCTGTTCCAGTTTGGGCCATGAGCATACCCAGTTCTGGAGAACAGAATACAACTCTCATCCCTCTACAGGAGTAAGAATGAGGACACTGTACACTGACTGGAAGTCTGGAGAGAAATTCTATTTATAAGAATATA
>VWZI01002211.1:0-13103 GCA_013396835.1 Psilopogon haemacephalus
ATGTCTAACTCACTCAAATTCTCCAATTAGCTCAAACCAACACAAAGCCCTAGAGGGAAGCGGGCCCAGGACAGCTGGCACATATCTGAGGATCACCTTCTCTGTGCCCAGGAGCAAAATACAGAGACACAGAGGAAGGCAGGAAAGAATGACAGGAGACCTACCTGGGTGAGCAGGGAGCTGCTGGACACACTGGCACACGAAAAGATACTGCAGAAAGGGCAGCTGCAATGGGGGTGTATGTTTCTAGTTTGAGGAATAATTGTTGCAGGAATTATTGAATGGAATAAAGGGGAGGAATGTAATGGATTTAAGAACTGGGATGCCTTAACCATGGAGTTGAAAGTCCTCCCAGTACCAGAGAACTGCAGGGAGGTGGACACCAGAAAATGTAATCTTTTCTTATTTCGCCTCATCACTTCTCCATCTCCCCTGTCTAAATGGACATTTCTGACTGCTCTTGCCTTTTCCTCCCTCTCTCTGCTTCCAGCCAGACCTTATCTCTTGTGGGAGAGGTCTGCAGCCTGGCTTGGCCTTGGCAGAGCTAATTGTTACTGCCTCAGTTGTGCCTGGGTAGGGAGGCATGGGGGGAAGGCGCTTTGAGGTCTGGTTAGGGGAGAGGCTTTGGGAGGCTTTTCTTGGACTGGAAGGAGTTCAAAGGATCAAGTTTGTAATGAGATAAGGGTCAGACTGTACTGGAATGGAGCCAGGGGCATCAATTGTAGTGGATCAGGGTCTAGTCTGTACTGAGAAGGGACCAAGGGACTAAGTTTACAATAAACCTTGCCCAGTCTGTACTGGGAGGGGGCAATAGGATTCAGTTTATATTGGAAAAAGGCCTAGGGTGTACTTGGAGAGGCAAAGAGGGACCCTGTATGGACTGGGACAAAGTCAGTCCTAAGAGAGGGCAAGGAGATGTATTTTATATTGGGATGGGCCCCAGAGGGTAGAGAGAGAGGGCAACGTGATCCAGTTTGTTCTGGTAGGAGGCCACAGCTGTACTGGGAGCAGTTCAGAAACTGTACAAGGAGCAGAGCTACTCCTGCATAAACTCTCAGCCAGAAAAATAAGGCAGAGAGGAAATAAGAAAAGGGAAGACAACATTACCAAATGTAAAAATCCACCAAAACCAGCAAAAGCCAGAGAAGTTAGACTGCAGCTGCACTGAGTGACACCACAACTGCTCTGCAGCAGAAGACAAACAGTTTATTCTTTAAGAAACCGTCCAGTGATCAGTTTGCTCAGGGCAGCCTTCAACTCCTGATTCCTCAGGCTGTAGATGAGAGGATTCACTGCTGGAGGTAACACTGAGTACAGAACTGACACCATCATATTCAGGGATGGGGAGGAGATGGAGGGAGGCTTCAGGTAGGCAAAGGAGGCAGTGCTGATAAAGAGGGAGAGCACAGCCAGGTGAGGGAGGCAGGTGGCAAAGGCTTTGTGGAGTCCCTGCTCAGAGGGCATCCTCAGCACTGTCCTGAAGATCTGCACATAGGAGACCACAATGAACACAAAACAGACAAAGACTAAACCAACACTGAGCACAATGAGCCAAAGTTCCCTGAGGTAGGCTGTGGAGCAGGAGAGCTTGAGGATCTGGGGGATTTCACAGAAGAACTGGTGCACAGCATTGCCCTGGCAGAGGGGCAGGGAAAATGTATTGGCTGTGTGCAGCAGAGCATAGAGAAGTGCACAGACCCAGGCAGCTGCTGCCATGTGGGCACAAGCTCGGCCGCCCAGGAGGGTCTCATAGTGCAGGGGTTTGCAGATGGCAACATAGCGGTCATAGGACATAATGGTGAGGAGAAAATACTCTGCTGAAATGAGGAATGTGAAAAAGAAGAGCTGCAGAACACATCCTACATAGGAGATGTCCCTTGTGTCCTTCAGGGAATTGATCATGGACTTGGGCACAGTGGTGGAGATGCAGCCCAGGTCGAGGAGGGAGAGGTTCATAAGGAAGAAGTACATGGGGGTGTGCAGGTGGTGGTCCCAGACTATGGTGGTGATGATGAGGCTGTTGCCCAGGAGGGCAGCCAGGTAGATGGCCAGGAAGAGGCAGAACTGCAGCAGCTGCAGCTGCCATGTGCCTGGGAACGGCAGCAGGAGGAAGTGGCTGATGGAGCTGCTGTTGGACATTTGCTGCCTCTGGCCATGGAGACCTGTGCAAGGAGGAAAAGGCAGTGACAAGTTAGGGGACACTCCTCTCTGAAAACAAAGGTTCCAGTGCCCACAGAACAGCCTCTGCCTCAGCTGAGTGAGGAAGGCATCAGCCCATTCCCCATCCCCACCAACCACTGGCAGGGTTCATCACAGCCCCAAATGCAGCTTGGGCACTTAGTTTCCATGAAGACACCTCTGGGGCAGGACTTCCAGAGTCAGTGTCAGAGCACAAAGGGAGCACATCCCAGCACCTGTTCCCCAGAGCAAGAATCCTGCGACTCGATGGAGAACCAGGGAACAGGACTGCAGAGCTCTGTAAACAATGAAGTGAAGGCACAAAGGCAGAGGTGCTTGGGGTGAAGCTTTCTCCTCACCCAGCTCTGCTCCCTGCACCTCACACAGTGCAAAAGAAAAGCTTCTGTCATCCTTCTGTGTGCACACTGCAGGAGCCTTCAGCTGCATGTGCAGATACCAAGGCCATGCCTCATGACCTGGCTCTGGGGGCACTGCCTCTGCTGGGTAGAAGAGGAGAGCAAAAAGGTTGCCTTGGGCAAAGCATCTGCAGGGCAGGGAATGGCACAGAACTGCCTGATCCCCTTCCCAGGGTCCTTGGCAGCAGATCCCTCTCCATCTGCCTGCCCATGTCTCTGCTGCCTGAAGATGTCCCTGCCAGCAGCTGCTTCTCTGTGCCCAGCTCTCTCCCCAGTCTCTGCTCACAGAGCTCATCCCAGCTGCTGTATGCTCAGATCTACCCTGCAGACCCCTCCCAGCAGCTGTGCACTGCCCAGGCTAATCTGCAGGTGCAGCTGAGGGAAGCACAAAGGGGACCTGGGGCTTCAGTGTCTTCTGCAGAGTGGAAAAATCAATTCTAGTCCCACACTGCCCACCCAGCCCACCAAGGGGAGCAAAATTCCAAGCCAAGACTCCTTCCCTTCCAGAAAAGGCTGCCCTGAGTTTCTTCTGGAAAGCCTCGTCAGAAATTACAGGGCTGAGCTGCAGCTGTGAGCAAACCTGACCCATACAGCAGCCTCTCCTCAGCACAAGGACCCTGCCCTGCCCTGCCCTGGCTTCTTCCACCCACAGCTTCTGCCCACAGTGCCATGGGGAGCTGCCCAGGCAGGCTGAGAGCTGAGTCTGGCAGGCAGCAGAGTCCTTGCCCCATCACACAGCCCCTGGGCTGCAGGAATCCTGCTCTGCAGGTCAGCCCTGCCCAGCCCTGCCTGAACCCCAGGGCTTCACAGCTCTGCAGAATGGCCTGAGGAGAGCCTCTGGGCAGGGAGTCCTCCTTACAGACCTCATTAGCTGTGGCTGTGACAGCTGTAGGAGATGTCTCCAGGAACTGCACCTGCACTGCCCTGCACCCACAGACTCACCATGTCAGGGACTGCAGTGACTTCTCCTCCAGTGAGCTCTCAGCATCCTCCCAGTCCTGGACACCTTGAAGCTTTCTCTGCCTTCCTCCTTTCCCTAAGATGTGTTGGCAGTGCCTTGAGCCCTGCTCTGCTGTGCAGGGGAGCTGCTCCTGCCCAGAGCTCTCTTTTCAGTGCTGCCCACTTGCCAGCAGCCGCCCAGGAGAACAGCCCAGATCAGCATCAGAGGACCAGACTTGGGCACATTAATGACCTCTCTGGTGGCTTTGGTGTCAGGGAAACCTCAGAGACTGAGAGGAAGATGATGAAACCTCTCCAGAAGTTGAAGTCAGATTCAGAATCTGAAGATTTTTGCAGTATTAATGGGTCCCAATGAGGACACTACTGGGAAGGTGTCTGCGGGCTCTGGTTAGTGCAGAGAACTGGAGGCAGTGCTGAGAGGTCAGGACAAGCAGGGGAAGGTGGCTCTAATGCTGAGCAAACCTGGAGGGGTTTCATTAATCCAAAGGGCTAAACCTTGACCTCCACACTCTGGGAAGGGAGATCCTGTCTCTCACTCACTTCTCAGGGCTCTTCCTGGGACATTAGGCTTGAGGCTCTTGTAGGTCCCTTCCAATCCAATCCATTCCAGATTTCTTTGATCCTAACATCCCCAGCCCTTCTCCCCATGTAGGACTGCATCTACCTACATCCACCATGGGGATGTTTGCATCTGACCCAGAAAGAGTTGCCATGTCCAGGACATGAATGGCCATGGGTCTAGAGAAACAAGTCCAACCCCAAATGCATCTGAGACCAGGAGAGCAGCCATGAGTTTTACTGAGGAACTGGAGAGGTTCCAGAGAATATCTGCCAGGATGGACTTTGAAGCCTGAGGTGGCTTAGCAGTTACCTGTCCCGTCCCCCCCACACACCTTTTGAAATAACCCAGGCTAGGACTCAGACAGCTGGAAGTTAAGGAATGAAGGGGTCACCAACCACCCCTACCACCTTCCCACCTTCCCCAATCTTATCTCACCATCTGTTGATGCATCAAATAGGCGAAGGTAGATCTGCCAGAGGCTTAGCAGTAGGAAAATAAGTTAGTGGAATTATTCAGATTCAACTACAAAAGGCAGGGAGAAAAGACCCATGCAAGGAGCCAGCCACAGCCCAGAGAGGTCTGAAACTGTCTCACTTATCTGTATTTGGGTTACAACTCTTAAAACATTTCTTTCTCAGTAGAGCTCTGAGTGAAGTAACACCATGTGTTTTTCATTTCTCAGCCAATAGTCTAATTTCTCACTCAAATTATCCAATTAGTTCAAGATAAAGATACCCTCTAGCTTTGTAGTCATATCTTTTAGTCCTGTAGTCATCGTTTGTATGGCAGAGACTAAGGTAGTAAGTGATAAGCTGTCCTCCATTTCTCTCAGTTGATCAGTGAGTTCACCGACAGTGAGCCTTCCATTATCACCCTTTGATAGAAACTTGCTAGCCAAGATGTTAGCATAGGATAAAGGAGCAAGCTTAATTATCTTCTACATGAGACCTGTTCCGACAGGAATGTTATCAGGCTCATGTATGGCATGATTTCCATAAAGACTTCCTTCAGAGCAAACTCCTTCAGAAGCTTAATTCCCTGCTCAACTGTTTTCCACTTCCTAGCACCCATGGCAAGTCATCTCGGGAGTTGTATCTCATACCCACAGCCAGCAGAAGACGTGTCCACTAGATAGCCACACCAAGATTGGTAGCCAGGTGTTTGTCCACTCCACTCTCCTTTGGAAGTGGGCCTAGCTGCTTTTCAGACTTGTGTCCTACCTGCAGGGCATTTGCACCAATAGTACGGCATCTCACCAGCGAGCTTAGGATTGGTTCTCCTGATTCCCTTGAGTATTCCTTTCTAACTTCCCTGACCTCTCTAGAGGGATCAATAGAGCCCTGGATGTCATCCTTCTCCTCCTCTTCTTGCTGGTCTATCAGTGCCTGGCCAAACAAAACTCTTCTAACAGCATTCCTAATCTCCAGAGAGCCAGCCTCTGTCCTGGTAGCTAATTTTGCATTGTCCTCATATTTAGCTCTCAGTAAACCGGTCAGATCTTTAATTTTCTCCTCTTCTTCCTCCTCCTGAACATCAGAGTTACCTGTCCCTAGGTCTTCCTTTGACCCTTGTTTTGACACAGTTTTAGCTTTCATTTTAGCAGGGGCCAGTTTAACAGAAGATGGAGCTTGTAATGGATCTGAATTTTGGGGAACCTGAGCTGCTGGCACATTAGAATCAGAAACAACTTTTGCATTGGAATCAGAAATTGCCACCTGAACATTCGAACTAGCAGCAGAAAGAAGACTTTGGGTGTTATCTGTTGTTTGGGTACATTGTCCACACATTGACTCTGTTTGGATGGAGATATTATTTTTTTTTTATTTCCTGGCTTGATCTATCTGTTTTTTTAAAGTGACAGCAGACTGCTTCAGACTTAGAACAAAAATTAAGAATAGATCCATAATTAATAAGAAAACAATGACACACATTAAATATATCATGGTGGTCTTTGAAAAGAGATTTTGACACGGGTCAGGAATACTGCACTTTGGGAGAATCACACATACCAAAGCTGTAGAGTAGCTCATTTGATTACTAATATTTTCTGACTTAGTAAAAGCATCAAAAATAGCATCTGAGGCTATCTCAGAAATATTAAAGCCAGCAAAAGCCACAAAATAGTCACTGTAATCCCAGAAAATATTTTTAAACCTTCTCCATGCCAAGTTCCATATAAAAGTACCAATTTTATCAATAAACAAATGATGCAAAAACCACAGAGTTACAGAAGAAATGATCAAGTAGAACAGCCAGATCAGCTTCATTTTAACTTCCAGCAATCAAACAAATATAAATTATGTCCACCCTATGTTGGACGCCAATTAAAATGATGAGGTGGTTTAGCAGCTACCTGCCCCCCACCCCAGCTTTTGAAATAACCCAGGCTAGGACTCAGACGGCTGGAAGTTAAGGAATGAATCTTTATATTTACAGCAATGCACAATATATAAGCAGAAAAGTTTGTATAATAAACAATATCAATAAGCAATATTAATTTTAGGATAAATCATCTCACATTAATTAATCGGAACCCCTTCCACTGCATTTTGGCACAGTGGTAATTGGGTGTACAATGATGGAAATATTACATAAATTGGGATACAAAATTATAAGATTGGGTCTAAAATGGGCATCTATAAATTGCAGACAGTTCATAATTATTTTTTAAACACTAGCAAAGAATGCTCAGGAAAATCATAGAATCATTGAATGGTTTAGGTTGGAAGAGACCTCAAGGATCATCCAGTTCCAACCCCCTGCCATAGGCAGGGACACCTCCCTCTAGATCAGGTTGCTCAAGACCTCATCCAGCCTGGCCTTGAACACATCCAGGGAGGGAGCAGCCACAACCTCCCTGGGCAACCCATTCCAGTGTATTGCCACCCACATGTGCACACTGCAGGCTCATGTTGAACTTTTCATCTACACAGACCCCCAAGTCCTTTTCATCAGGGCTGCTCTCCAGCCATTCACCACCTCTCATCACTGACCCCTGCAGGATGCCAGTTGTCACTGGTCTCCAGGTGGACATTACGGCCTTGATCACCACTCTCTGTGTGTGACCATCCAGCCAATTCCTTATCCAGAGAGTTGTCCACCCATCAAGTCCATGTTTTTCCAGTTTGGTGACCAGGATGTCATGTGAGACAATCACCTTGCTGAGGTCCAGGGAGATGACATCAGTTGCCCTTCTCTTGTCCACTGCTGCTGTGACTTCATCATAGAAAGCCACCAAATTCATGCAGCAGATAAGCGAAGGTAAATCGGCCAGCAGGATTAGCAGCAGGGGGAAAAAAGTCAGTGAAATTATTCAGGTCCAGCTATGAAAAAAGGGAGAAAGGGAGAGCCATGCAGCAGCAGCCATGGCCCAAAGCGGTCTCTCTAATCTATGTTTTGGTTACAACTCTTAAACATTATTTTATTTTTTTCAGTAAAGCTATGAGTGAAGTAGCATCATCAGTGTTTTCTTTTCTCAGCCTATAGTCTAATTTCTCATTCAAATCCTCCAATTAGTTCAAACCAGCACAACCTGGCAACCCTCGACAAGAGAAAAAGCTGCTTCAAAAATTTTCTGCTGCCACAGCAGCAGAAAAAAACCTGCCCCTCCAAAACCGAGCTTTGTAAAAAAGCCACCCTGCAGAGCCAAAAGCAGGGAGGGAAAAGGCATCAGATTTCCAAAGCTGAGAGATATTCACAGTGCCAGCCTCCATGTGTTCAATTCGACGGCTTGCACCGATGCAATCAGCTCAGCCCACCCGCTGAGCTCAAAGCAGCAAACTGCCAAGCCACACCACAACAGCAAACTGGCAAACCACAGTAAATTTAGAGGCACAGAACACAAGAACCCTCACCGTGATTCGGCTTATGAATACAGTTCACCTGAAAGCCGCAAATACAGGGACCACTGCAACATGATGTCATCCAGCCACAAAGCCTCACAAAGCAGCAAACCCCAGCCGTGGGTAGGTAAAAATCACAAAACATCCCAACATAATCTGAGAGGGAAATCCCGGGGAAAAGCCATGAAATTTAAAAAGCAAAAATATGTTTGCTTTTCAGCTTCATCTCAGAGCACAGATAAAAAGCACAAATATAGTCATGTGGCAGCACCAAATGGCCAAAAGAGAGTGCACTTCAAAGATGTGTCCACATCTGCTTCGGAATATGGAAGCAAGTGTCCCCAGGAGGACAAGAAGAGGCATTGCATCTCAGGCTTGAGACCCTAGCAGCTCAGATGACAGCAGCTCCAGGTTTGACATCAGTGATGATGACAAATGGCTTTATTCATCAGATGAAACCTGTATTAAGGGACTAATTGATTTGGCAGTTCCAGAGTGTTTCATAAGGCAATTATCTGATCTGTTTAAGAAGATATCGACACTGTGTGAAATTAGGATCTCTCAAGCTGAGTTTGAGGAGTAACTGTCACTGTGACAGAAAGCCATTTCCATCTGAGGGGTAGGAAGTTAATAAAGCTGCATGCATATCTTTGATTCAGTGTCACAAAGGCCAAAACCCATCACCAGATGGTGATGGGGAGAGTAGCAGGTAATAAAGAGTAGCAGGTATTTGGGCTCAGAGCAATGAAGCTCTACACTGTTTGTGTTATGCTCTATATAGAGTAATATGTTAACATGGTTGTATAGTGTTTGTATAATTCATGCAGCATGTCGCCTCACTATGCGTATATGTAACCTACTATGTTTACGCAAGCAACCTAATCCATATATATGATAAGCCATATTAACCATACATAGAGCATCCAGTGCCAAGAAAGGCAACATGCTTGTACCCAAGGTAATCCACACAAGATAACTTTGCCCCAAAAGGGATAATCCTCTATGTGATGTCACTCAGTCTGCTCTGTGATGTCACACAGCACACTCCATGATGGAACAGAAGGCAATCTATGATGCTGTCCTGGTATGGGTGTGATTACTGCCCGGAGTTGGTTCGGCTCCTGGGGCCCCCTCCCCCCTTCCATTGCAAGGTCCAGAATGGGGTGCAGGGGGGGCACACCACACGGCCCTGGAACCGGGAGACCTCGGGCTGCACGTATAAGTCATGCGCCCGAGTCAGGTGATCTGTGCTGTGTCTTAAGGTGTTGAGAAACCCACCCCTGAGTCCGGGACTATTTTGAACCAATTGGCCATTCAGTGGATGATAAGTGCCTATTGGTCAGTTCCACGCTTTCCTAATGGGGTATTTAAGGAGGGTACAGCAGCCATTAGTCTTCTTCTTCTCCTCCCTCTCGTGTTGCGAGGAACTCCAGCCTCACCCCCGTCCAGCATCAGCCGTGTGCTCAGCAGTGGCAGCAAATGGCGGCAGGCATCGCAGCTTATAGCAATGCGGCAAGGCAAAACTCCTCCTCTTTCCTCTCTATTCAGGATAAATCTGTCCTTCTCTCCCCTCTCTCGGGAAGAAACATTGTAACCACCGCGCATTTCGTGGGCTTTTTATAGGTGCGGTCGAGATTGCTTTGTATTTAGACTCTCTGTCCTCTAAGTTCTGACTGTTTAAACTGTTTATTCTGTGTTTTAAGTGACTTCGTGCATTTATTCCTGCCAACCAAGCATCCAAAGAACCCGGGGGAGTATTCCGGGCCCCCCTGCGACTATCAATAGTAATTACAAACTGATATTCATGACAGACGCCACACATTGCACTCTATGGAGTCAAAACAATGCACTCTATGTTTTCATAGAATGTGCTCTATGGTCTCACACAAGGCTGCCTATGGAGTCACACAATCCACTCTGTTTTTACACAAGGTACTCCATGGTGACACAGAACACACTCAATAGTCTCACAAAACACACTCTATGATCTCACAAAACACAATATATGATGTCACACTAAGCGCTCTATGGTGACACTCCCCACTCTATGCTGTCACATAAACCACTCTGTGATGTCATGCAATGCACTCTATGATGCCACATAATGCACTCTAAAATATCACACACCGCACTCTATGATACCACACAGTTCTCTATACGGTGCCATATAATGAAGTCTAAGATGTCACAGAACCCACCTGTAGTGGGTTTGCAGTGACCTGCCCCCCCACCTTTTAAAACCCCGGATAAAACTCAGAAAAACACACTGGAAGTTAATAAATGAAGCTTTATATTTACAGCAATGCAAATATACAAGCAAATATTTACAAGATATAACAGATATTTACAGAAATATACAGTAAAAAGGGAATACAACACCACACCCCTCCTGGAGAGCAAAATCCCCAAGAGAGGGAAACCAAAACCCCCTACCACCTTTCCTCCTTTCCCCCAGCTTTATCTCACCACTTGATGATGCTGCAGATAAGCTGAAGATCAGTCAGAAAGATTAGTGGCAGGAAGGAATGAATGGTTTTAGTGATTTTACTCTGAATTAGTTCAAAGGCATAGAGAAAAAGGAAACCGCTGCTGAAGCCAGCAAGGACTCAGAGCAGACTGACCCCGCAAGCAGACTGGCTTATCTGGATGTTTTGGGAACATTCCCAAAACAATTCTTTTTTTCTCTGTCTCAGTGAAACTCCGGTGAAGTGACACTAGGTTTAACTCTCTCTCAGTCAATAGTCTAATTTCTCACTCAAATTCTCCAATTAGCTCAAACCAACACACCACTCTATGATGTCACACAAGGCAATATATGATGTCACACTATGCACTCTATGGGTTCACACAGTGCACTCTGTGATGCCACACAATCTATTCTATGGAGTCACATAATGCACTACATGATATGACACACCTCACTCTAAGCTGTCTCACAACCCACTCTGTGCTGTCACACCACATACTCTATGATGTTACAAAATACACTCTGGTGTCACATAACCCATTCCATGATGTAACAGAACCCATTCTATAGAGTCACACATACAACTCTAGAATGTCAAACAACACATTCCATGACATAATACAATATACTTTCTGCTGTCACACAACACATTCTATGGTCTTATTCTTCCCACTCTGTGCTGTCACACTACATGCTCTGTGCTATCACACAACCCATTCAATGATGTCACACAACCCACTGATGGTGACAGACAACTCACTCTAGGATGTCACATAACTCACTCTATGGTGACACTGAAGGCACTCTATGGCTTCATGCAATACAGTCTATGGTGTCACAGAACCCACTCAATGGTCTCACACAACACACTCTATAATTATAGACACATTAAGCACTCTATGATGACAGTCCCCACTCTACACTGTCAGACAACCTACTTTGTGGTGTCACATGACCTACTCTATGATGTCACACAACACACTCCATGATGTCATACAGCCCACTGTATAGGCTCACACAACCAACTCTATGGTGTCCCACAAGCCTCTCTGTCACACCACACAACACACTATATGATTTGACACAAAGCACTCTATGGAGACACACCACACTAGATGCTGTCACATAAGCCACTCTGTTGTGTCACACAATCTTCTCTATGATGTCACACAATGCAAACTATGGAATCACACAATGTACTCTATGGTGTCACACAACCACTCTTTGGTGTCACACAACTTCATCATGTCACACAATGCACTTTATGATGTCACAACACCTGCTCTGTGCTTTCATGCATAACACTCTGTGATGTCACACAAACTGCCCTGTATTGTCACACAACACATTCTATGATGTCATACCACCCAGGTTAAGTTGTCACATGACACAGTCTATGATGCCACATCATGCATTCTATGATGTCACACACTGCACTCTATGGTGCCACATAACCAAGTCTATGATGTCACATAACCCCCTCTGTGGTGGCACATAACATACTCCATGGTGCAGTAGAACACAATCTACGCTATCACACCACACTCCATATGGTGTCACACAACACACTCTATGATGCCACACAACCCATTCTATGGTTTTACACAAGGCACTCTGTGGTGTCACAGAACCCACTCAATGGTGTCACATAATGTGCTCTAGAATGCCACCATAGCCACTCTATGGTGATACTCCTCACTCTACACTGCCAGACAATCCAATTTGTGATGTCACTCAGCCTACTCTGTGATGTCACACAACACACTCCATGATGGAATAGAAGGCAATCTATGATGCCACATATTGCACTCTATGGAGTCAAAACAATGCACTCTAGGTTTTCACAGAATGTGCTCTATGGTTTCACACAAGGCAGTCTATGGTGTCACAAAACCTACTCCATGATGTCACACAACCCACTCCATGGTGTCACACAACCCACACTGTTTTTACACAAGGCATTCTACGCTGACACAGAACACACTCAATGGTCTCACAAAACACACTCTATGATGTCACACAACACAATCTCTGTGCCTGGCAATATCATGGAGCAGATCCTGCTGAAGGCTCTGCTGCAGCAGATGGAAAACAAAGCAAAGGTGTCTGGTGGTAACCAGCATGGCTTCACCAAGGGCAAATCATGCCTGACTAATTTGGTGGCTTTCTATGATAAAGTCACAGCAGCAGTGGACAAGGGAAGGGCAACTGTTGTCATCTCCCTGGACCTCAGTAAGGCTATTGACTCTGTCCCACATGACATCCTGGTCACCAAACTGGAAAAAACATGGACTTGATGGGTGGACAACTCTCTGGGTAAGGAATTGGCTGGATGGTCACACAGAGAGATCAAGACCGTAATGTCCACCTGGAGACCAGTGACAAGTGGCGTCCCTCAAGGGTCAGTGCTGGCACCAGTGCTGTTTAACATCTTTGTCAGTGACATAGACAGAGGAATCAGTGCAGTCTCAGCAAGTTTGTGGATGACACCAAGCTGAGTGGCACAGTCAACTTGCTAGAGGGCAGGGATCCATCCAGAGGGACCTGGACAGGCTGGAGAGGTGTGCCCAGCCAACCTCATGAAATTCAACAAGGCCAAGTGTAAGGTCCTGCACCTGGGTTGCTGCAATCCCAATCACAAATACAGGCTGGGTGGTGAGTGGCTGGAGAGCAGCTCT
>VWZI01002211.1:13400-33758 GCA_013396835.1 Psilopogon haemacephalus
AAAGTTGTTTTAAGAGCTGTTCTCAAAACATCCAGATTAACAGTCTGCTTCTGTCTGTGCTGGCTCTGGCTGCTTTCTCCTTTGTCTCTCTGCCTTTGAGCTAATTCAGAGCTAAAATTACTAAAATTACTAACTTTCCTGCCACTAATATCTCTGGCCGATCTTCAGCTTATCTGCAGCATCAAGAGGTGGTGAGATAAAGCTGGGGAAAGGGGGGAAAGGTAGTGGGGAGGGGGGAGTTTGGTTACCCTCTCTTGTTGATTTTGGTCTCCAGGAGGGCTGTGGTGTCTGTATTACATTTCACTGTACATATCTGTAAATATCTGTTATATCTTGTAAATATTTGCTTGTATATTTGCATTGCTGTAAATATAAAGCTTCATTTATTTACTTCCAGTGTTTATCTGGGTTTTAGACGAGGTTTATAAAGGAGGGGGGGCAGGGAACTGCAAACCCACTACAAAGGATGAGAGGGAATAGGTTTAAACTGGCAGAGGGGAGATTTAGGCGGGATGTTAGGAGAAGGTTCTTCACAGTGAGGGTGGTGAGACACTGGAATGGGTTGCCTGGGGAGGTTGTGGCTGCTCCCTCCCTGGATGTGTTCAAGGCCGGGCTGGATGAGGCCTTGGGCGACCTGTTCTAGTTGGAGGTGTCCCTGCCTATGGCAGCGGGTTGGAACTGGATGATCTTTGAGGTTTCTTCCAACCATTCTATGATTCTATGACCCTGTTTGGACTGAGATGGGCCCCAGAGGATGCTGGAATGGGATCATGGTATCAGTCTGTAGTGGGAATGGAGCGTTTGTGTGCTGGGAGGGGTCAGGATATGAAACTTGTACTGGAGTTGGTGTGAGAGAGAGAGCAGGAGGATCAATTTGGGCTGGGATGAGGAGCAGTGTGTACTAGGACATATTCAAATGATCCAGTTTGTATTGGGAAGCCCCAGTCTGTACTGGGAGGTGGCTCATAGTGTCCATTTTGTGCTGTGCTGGAGGTGGTTGTTTCTGGGAGGGGCTCAGGGTGTCCACACTCTGTCCTGGGACAGAGTCATCACAAAGTCCCTGGCCAAGGGCTTCCAGTGAGAGACTCTCCTGGTTTTGCAGAAACGTTGCTCTAGAGGGAGCCTCAGCCTCTGGCTCCTGCCCAGTGTCTCTTGTCCTTGTGTCTTGTGCCGTGGCCATGAGCCTGACCCAGCATCTGCAGCTGAGCTTTGCCTTTCCTTCAAAGAAATCTTCATGACAAAGGCAACATCTCAAAACTCCTCCTTTGCCTTTGTCTTGCTGTCATCTCCAGGCAGTGTCTCCATGGCCCCTGGCTCTGTCCCAGCCCAAATGCCCACAGAGGTCCCATGCCCCACCTCAGCAGGAAAGGTTCAGTCAGGGCTGGCAAAGCTCACAGCTCCCCCTCCCCCTCCTACTTTAGCAGCCTCCACCATTCCTTGCCCCTGCTCAGTGCAAGCCATGGCCCATGTGAAGTTTGCAGATAGCTCTGCTCCAGGGGCTGCCAGAGAATGGGCAAGAAGAGAGGCTTCTCAGAATTTTAGAGTATGTAAGTTGATGTTTTGCACACAATAAACAGACACCTTACTTGCATCAAGTAGAGTCCTGTCTCTCCACCTCTGTTACATTGCCACGCAGCAGCATAGTGCCAAAGCTGCCAGAGCCCCAGGCCTTGCCCCAACACTGGGGCTCAGTAGGAGAGTGTGGAAGCTAAGGACAGCGCAAGTGCTGAGGCTCCCTGGCACTGCTGCTGTGCTGGGACTCTGTGCTGCCATCTCTGCATGCAGGCACTGCCCTGCAGCTCCAGACAAAGCTTGGAGGAAGGAGCTCAGAGAAAGAAGTCTCTGCAGAGTCCTGTCTTGTGTTAAGCATGGATCCCAATGTCTGATGTCTCTGGATCACAGCAGAGAGTTCAACACTGAATCAGGAATGGTCTGAAGAAAGACATTTCCCTGGGAAAAGCATTCTCACAAGGGTAACACCACCAGCAGCAGCCAAAACCTGACAGGCCAGGCTGGGCCTGCACTGAGTGACACCACAAATGCTCTGAGGATACCCAGATTCATAATAAAACAGATACGTTATATAAAGACATGTTGGAGATAAGCAAGCCTTGGTAAGGCAAGAAACAGAATGCAGGAAAAACAGTGGGGGTCTTAAGGCATGACACATAGGCTCTAAATTGCAGGAGTTGACACGCAGGCTCTAAGTCTTGGCCATGCAGGAATGTGGCGTCTGGTGGAGCTAGGAGCATGATGATCTTAGAGGTTGTTAAAACTCTGATAAGAAAGTAAAACAAAGAAACCCACAGTTTCTTGATGTTAAGTAGATGCATTCTTGTATCAAGTTGAGATGTGTGACTTTGTATTTTTAGTTAAGCCGATCATTGTGTTAGCTTTAGCTATTCGGATGGGTAAATAGCCAATAGAATAGAACCGCTGCCTTCTTTAGAATATCCAAGCATATATAAGATGAACAAATGCATGTAATAAACGGAATTAATTTGTATCAAACTGTCTCCCCATCTCCTTGTCACGGCGACAATGCTCTGCGAGAGCAAACAGTTTATTGCTTCTGAAACCATCCAGTGATCAGTATGCTCAGGGCAGCCTTCAGCTCCTGATTCCTCAGGCTGTAGATGAGAGGGTTCACTGCTGGAGGCACCACTGAGTACAGAACTGTCACCAGCAGGTCCAGCAATGGGGAGGAGATAGAGGAGGGCTTCAGGTAGGCAAAGGAGGCAGTGCTGATAAAGAGGGAGAGCACAGCCAGGTGAGGGAGGCAGGTGGCAAAGGCTTTGTGGCGTCCCTGCTCAGAGGGCATCCTCAGCACTGTCCTGAAGATCTGCACATAGGAGACCACAATGAACACAAAACAGACAAAGACTAAACCAACACTGAGCACAATGAGCCAAAGTTCCCTGAGGTAGGCTGTGGAGCAGGAGAGCTTGAGGATCTGGGGGATTTCACAGAAGAACTGGTGCACAGCATTGCCCTGGCAGAGGGGCAGGGAAAATGTATTGGCTGTGTGCAGCAGAGCATAGAGAAGTGCACAGACCCAGGCAGCTGCTGCCATGTGGGCACAAGCTCGGCCACCCAGGAGGGTCTCATAGTGCAGGGGTTTGCAGATGGCAACATAGCGGTCATAGGACATAATGGTGAGGAGAAAATACTCTGCTGAAATGAGGAATGTGAAAAAGAAGAGCTGCAGAACACATCCTACATAGGAGATGTCCCTTGTGTCCTTCAGGGAATTGATCATGGACTTGGGCACAGTGGTGGAGATGCAGCCCAGGTCGAGGAGGGAGAGGTTCATAAGGAAGAAGTACATGGGGGTGTGCAGGTGGTGGTCCCAGACTATGGTGGTGATGACGAGGCTTTTGCCCAGGAGGGCAGCCAGGTAGATGGCCAGGAAGAGGCAGAACTGCAGCAGCTGCAGCTGCCATGTGCCTGGGAATGGCAGCAGGAGGAAGTGGCTGATGGAGCTGCTGTTGGACATTGCCTCCCTCTGGCCATGGAGACCTGTGCAAGGAGGAAAAGACACCAACATGTTAGGGAAGACTTATCTCATGCTTGTTGTTACCTCCCTCCTGGAGCTGCACAAGGAATAGATCAGCTCATTCCCACCACTACCAACCAATGGCAGAGTTCATCACAGCTTCAAATGCAGCAGGGACACAGAATTGCCATGAAGATGCCTCTGGTGTCAGAGCAGAAAGCGACCCAAATCCCAGTCCCAGAGAACAGGAGTGCCATGGATAGGTGGAGAAACGGAACAGCAGTGCAGTGCTGCAGAGACAATGAAGGGGAGAGAGAAAGGCAGAGGGGTTGGTGTGAAGCCTTCTCCTTACCCAGCTCTGCTCACTGCTGCTCACATGATAGCACTGAAGGGCTTTTGGCATCCTTCTGTGTGCACACTCCAGGAGCCTTCAGCTGAACATCAGTTGCTGGGATGGAGATGCCTGTAGGAACTACAGCTGCAGTGTCCTGCACCCACAGACTCACCATGTCAGGAACTGCAGTGACTTCTCCTCCAGTGAGCTCTCAGTATCCTCCCAGTCCTGGACACCTTGAAGGTCTCTCTGCCTTCCTCATCTCCTTGAGATTCCCTGGCAGTGCCCTGAGCCCTGCTGTGCTGTGCAGAGGAGCTGCTCCTGGCCAGAGCTGTCTCTTTTCAGTGCTGCCCACTTGCTAGCAGATCCTTCCAGTCCAGAAGCCCAGCCCAGATTAGCAGCAGAGGATCAGTCCAAGGCTTTTTAATGACCTCTGGTGGCTTTGGTGTCAGGGAAACCTCAGAGGCTGAGAGGAAGCTGATGAAACCTCTCCAGAAGTTGCAGTCAGATTCAGAGTCTGAAGTTTCTTGTAGTTTTAATGGGTTCCACTGAGAAACTGTCACGAGATAGCACTAATTAAATGCGATATCTCGCGGCGAAGGGGTCCTAGTGCCCTCCTCGCCGGTTCTTTTAGGTTTCGGTCGGCAGAAATGGACGAACGCGTTGCTTAAAGGTCAGGTATAAACGTTTAACAACCAGAACTGGGGAAAACAGAGAGGTTACATGCAAAAATAGATCCCGACGCGCCTACAAATGCCCGTGGGAGCGCGAAGCGGGGAGGGGGGAACAACACGCTTCTTCCCGAACCGGAGGAGGAGGGGGGAAGAAGGGAAAACGACTTAGCCAGGAATAGGGAATTAGGGAGATAGATAAAGAGAGAGATTAGCCTTGCCGGTTTGGGAGAGCTGCTGTGCTTCGCTGCCTGCTGCCTGGGGCCTGCTGCCGCGCACGTGGCTGGGCTCCTCAACAGCCACAGCAGGAGACGACGGTGAGCGAGGAGAGTGAGGAAGAGTGGATGAAGAGTGCTAACGGTCGCTGTGCCCTCCTTAAATACCCCCGGTGGTGTATGAGGCTGACCAACAGGCACTCAGCATTCTTAAACTGGCCAATTGGTTTAAAAAGCTCCACGCCTGCGTGCTGCCCAAGGCATCCCTGGCTCCGGGGGGGGGCCACGTGGGGTGCCCCCACCCCCTCAACTCTTACCAAACCTTGGACGGTAGGGGGAGGAGAGAGCCCAGAGGTTGGACCAATTCTAAGGTATGTGTCACCCCATATCGGGACAGAAACATGACTGGGAAAGTGTTCTCAGAGTCTGCTTAGAGAAGAGAACTGGAGGCAGTGCTGAGAGGTCAGGAAAAGCAGCTAAAGGTGGCTCTGATGCTGAGACAACCTGGAGGTGTTTCATTAATTCATAGGACCAAGCTCTGATGCCCTGACCCTGGCAAGGGAGATCCTATCCCTCACTCACTCCTCAGGGCTCTTCCTGGGGCAGTAGGATTTGGACAGGAGCAATGCCAAGGGCAGGACTATGGCACTGTAGTGGGTTTGCAGTTCCCTGCCCCCCCACCTTTTTAAACCCCGGATAAAACTCAGAAAAACACACTGGAAGTTAATAAATGAAGCTTTATATTTACAGCAATGCAAATATACAAGCAAATATTTACAAGATATAACAGATATTTACAGAAATACACAGTAAAAAAGGTAATAAACACACCACAGCCCTCCCGGAGACCAAAATCCCCAAGAGAGGGTAACCAAACCCCCCTACCACCTTTCCCCCCTTCCCCCAGCTTTATCTCACCACCTCTTGATGCTGCAGATAAGCTGAAGATCAGAGCGATTAGAGGTATGAGAAAAGGTTAGTAGGTTTAGTGATTTTACTCTGAATTTAGCCAGCAAGCCCGAGAGACAAAGGAAAAAGTGGCCAGAGCCAGCACAGACCCAAAGCAGACTGGCTATCTGGATGTTTTGAGAACACTTCTTAAAATAATTTTTTTTTTTTTTTTTCTATGTGAAACTTGGGAAAGTGACACACACTGTGTTTAACTCTCAGCCAATAGTCTAATTTCTCACTCAAATTCTCCAATTAGCTCAAACCAACATAGGCACAAACCCTGCCAGTCTCCTGAGGATGGACAAGGAGGCAATGAGGCCTCAGGGCTGCAAGGAGGAGTTGTTCCCTCATGGGCAGCAGTGGCACAGAAAACAGCCAGAACCAAAGGCATGAAGAGCTCAGCTCTGCCAGGCCCTTTCAGCTCTTCCACCTCCCTCTGTCCTCTCCACCTCAGAACAACCTCTAAACAACTTGAGAGAGCAGCCTAGGTGGGCTTAGATCCAGTCCTAGTCCCAGACCTGGTCACTGTGTTAGGACTCAGAGAGTTTGGGTGCAGGGGTTTCAGTGGCAGTGCTTTACCATGGCACTGTGGGCCCTGTAGAACTTGAAGGCAGCAGCAGCAGTTGAAAATTACTTAAACTGTTCTGGTGAGTCACAAGCTCAGGCTGTGGAATTTCAGAGCAGCACTTTAAAAGTCAAACCCCAACAACTGGTTACAATCAATGTAGGGATTTAGATCAGCATTCCACAGAGTGGCACCCATGGTCTCCCTCTTTAAGGTCCCCCAGCTCAGGAGATGTGAGGAGAGAGGAAAGCAGAGAAGGCTGAGGTGAAATGTGTTTGGGTACCTGAGCCTTCTCCTTGTCCTTTGTTCCCAGCTTGCCAGTTTTACTTATCCTCTGACCTTCCTGCTCTGCCTGACAGACCTCTAGAGACTTCTTCTTGTTCTTTCCATGCCTTGAAAGGTTCATCTCCAGCCATACCTTGGGCTTCCTGAGCCCATCCCTACACAACAGGGCACTGTCCCTGTACTCTTCTGTAGTGATTTAGCAGTCACCTGCCCCCCCATCTTTTAGAAACCCCAGCTAAGACTCAGAAAACACTGGAAGTTAATAAATGAAGCTTTATATTTACAGCAATGCACAATATACAAGCAAATATTTACAAGGTATAACAGATGTTTACAGATAGATACAGTGAAAAGGTCATACAGAAACACCACAGCCCCTCCCAGAGACCAAAATCCCCAAGAGGGGTAACCAACCACCCCCTACCACCTTTCCCCCCTTCCCCAGTCTTATCTCACCACCTGTGGATGCTGCAGATAAGCTGAAGTAGATTGGTCAGGGTAATTAGTAGAAGGAAAGTATTTAGTAGAATTACTCTGAATTAGCTACCAAGACAAAGAGACAAAGGAGACCATGCAAGAGAAGCAGCCACAGCCAGAACAGTCAGAAGCCATTTGCTAGCTGATTGTTTTCAGAACAGTTCTTAAAAACAACTTTTTTTTTTCCTTTCTCAGTACAGCTCTGGTGCAGTGCCACACACTGTGTTTGCCTCTCTCAGCCAACAGTCTAATTCCTCACTCAAACTCTCCAATTAGCTCAAACCAACACATCTTCCCAGGATCCCTGTCCCTGCTTCCACTGCCTGTGCAGTACCTTCTTGCCTTTCAGTTTGACCAGCAGGTCTTGACCAGGCTGCCCAGGAAGGTGGTGGAGTCATCATCCCTAGAGGTGTTGCCTGCTCTCTTACCCCTGGAGGCCCACAGGGGTTATCCTTCTCCATGATGCAGGCCTGGGCACTTCTTAAGAAACTTTACAAGTTTTTGTTGGCCAAATCCCAGATTTTCTCCAAGCCCTCCTGGACTGTAGCTGCATGCTGCCAGCTGTTGATGTTTGTGTGCAGCTGGCTCAGCCTGACTGTGCTGAGCTGCCAGCACAAGGCCACAGCATGAGAAACTGCAGGACACGACAGCTACTAAAAGAAGTACCTGGGTTTGTGCTGCCCAGAGCAGGAATCAGCACAACCCTCTTGGAAACACCAAGGGAGGACACAAAGCCAGGAGCAGTGGGGAGAGAGCAGGGCTGGGCTGTTTGGAGAGGAATGCTTGAGGATGATCAAAAAAGAAGAACTTGGGAGGGCAAAGAAGGAGAAAGAAAACCAAAGGTTAATTTGAGATCTGATGTGGCCTGCTTAGGGTTACCTGCCTGGCAGCCCTGCAGCAAGGGTGGGGAGAAAAACCACAGCTGATGCCTCCAGACTTATGTCTGCTTACTTCCATGGCCATGGGGAACCTGAGTGCTCTCCCTACTGTCATCATGGGGAGATCTGTGGCAGGAGAAAATGAACAATCCCTCATCCTGGAAGGGATCTCAGGAGGTCTCTAGGCCAAGCAAAACCACTGTGAGTGGAGAAAGAAGTGGAGGGTTGGGCTGTTTGTGTGCTATGCTGTGTCAGTGCAGAACATCAGCCTGTATGAACACACCTAGAGCAGTGGTCCCTGCAGAAGATGGCCTTAGAGCCTCCATTTATCAAGCAGCTGGCCTTGGGATCCCTTCATCCCTCCAGCACCACCATACTTGTAGACACAGACACAAACAGCTCTCTCCATGCCCTCTCCCTCTGATGGTGCACCAGGGAAGCTCTGCTCTGGAGAATCTTCTTTCTCCACACTGAATCAATCCTGAAAGTGACCCTGCCAGCTCCTAGGCACTGCAGCAGGGTGAGCCATGTCCACGAGAACAGAAGGGAAATTCTCATTGTGACCGAGGAGTAAGCTGGCACAGATTCCAGATGCAGAAGGGTTACACTGTCTGGAAGTAGGAATGGCAGAGACAGAAAGACTCCATGGAAGGCAGTGAAGTTTCCCTTGCTGAGATAAGGAGCAGCCACAGCATTGTCTTGTAGCCATCTGTGATGGAAGGTCAAAATGACATTCAAACTATGTGTCCAGGACATGTGCTTACATGCACCTACCCCATCCCCCCCAATCCTCCTACACACACCCCACACATCCCCCACCCCACCCCCTGCCTTTCTCCCTCTTTCCCCAGCTGGAAAACACAGGAAACACCAAAGCCATGGTGCCTCTCAGTGTGCCACAGAAACACCACTTTTGGACTTGTTTTGCACCCTGCTTTTTGTTCTGGCAAACACAGGTCACGATGTTGGGCATCTGCCTCTTCCATTCTTGGCAAAGGAACCCAGGATTGGCTTTGGGGACACTTTTCATTCATTGCTGTTGGTCAAAGATATTGGGCAAAACGCTTCAGTTTAGCTAACTCCCTTGGTTGCTGCACTGCTCTGTTTGCCTGCCCGCCTGGATTTCTGCTTGGCCTTCTGTGCCTCTTGCCCTTGCTTTGCCTGCCTTTTGCACCACCTGTGTGGCTGAGGATTCACCTCTCTGCCACCAATGCAGACAAGCTCTGCCTGTTCCCCAGCTGAGCCTGAGCTGGCTTGACTTCAGCTGAGCTTAGCAAGGGCTTAGCACCGGCTGGCGACAACAGGACCTGCTGCTGCCACTGCTGCCACCAAGGGCTGACCCCCACACACAGCAACCCCTTGGCCTGCTTCAGCCCACAAGCCTGGATTCTCCTGGCCCAGGGATAGCACTGTCACGGGATAGCACTAATTAAATGCAGTATCCCGTGGGTGAGGGGGTCCTAGTGCTCCCCTCGAGGTTCTTTTAGGTCTCGGTCGGCAGAAACAAACACAAATGTTGCTCCAATGCCAGGTGCAACAGTTTAACAACCAGAACTGGGGAAAGCAGAGAGGTTACATGACGCTCCTACAAAATGCCTGCGAGGCATGGAGGGGGGAAAAAACACGCTTCTTCCTGAACCCGAGGAGAGGGGGAAGAAGGGAAAACCGACTTAGCCCGAAATAGGGAAATAGGGAGAGAGATAAAGAGAGAGATTAGCCTTGCCGCTTTGGGGGAGCTGCTGTGCTTCGCTGCCTGCTGCTGCGCATGTGGCTGGGCTCCTCAGCAGCCACAGCGGGAGACAACGGTGAGCGAGGAGAGTGAGGAAGAAGAGCAACTAACTGTCACTGTGCCCCCCCTTAAATACCCTCGGGAGCGTGTGAGACTGACCAACAGGCACTCAGCATCCTTCAGCTGGCCAATTGGTTTAAAAAGCTCCACGCCTGTGTGCTGCCCAGGGCATCCCTGGCTCCTGGGGCCATGTGGGGTGCCCCCACCCCCTCAACTCCTACCGGACTTTGGACAGTAGTGGGAGGAGAGAGCCCAGGGGTTGGACCAATTCTAGGGTATGTGTCACCCCATACCGGGACAAGGCTGATCTGACAGCTCCCTGAGAGCCAGGGAAAGAACAATACTCACACCCAGTCTCTGCCTCACCATTTCCCTGGGTCCTCTCAGGTAACATTGATTGAAACGAGCACAGCCACAGCGCACATCCCACCACTGCCATGTGCAAGGGACTATGTTTGCTTTGTGTGTGCATCCACACATTGGTTTAGACTACAAATATGGAAACTCAGGGCATTGAGTGAGTAAACTGAGTCTCTTTTCTGGAGTTTGTAAGGTTTATGCTCGTGTTCAACTTCACACAGCACAAAGGTCGGTTTAGAGGACAAGCAGCAGATAGAGGGGGGCAGGGAAGAAGGGACTTGGAGTGCCCCACAACAGGAAGTCCACCTCTGTGCTGGGGAGACTATTCCAGTGGTTGATCATCCTCATAGTGAAAAACCTTCCTCTTGTGTCCTATCAGAACACTCCAGCAGTAACTTGTACCCATTAGCCTGTGTTTAGCCACTTGTGCTGTCACCCAATCTGTCAGCCTAGAGCTCAAGCACTGCAAGTAGCACAGCTCCAGCACAAACGTGATGGTCACAGCAAACAGGAGAGTTGGCCTGGGGAGCAGAATGAGAGGCCAGAGCCTCCAGGGATGGCAGCCATCAGGAGAAGAGATGATCCCCTCTCCAGTTTATAGGCAGCATGATGTTTATGGTATGGAATCCTCCTGTTGGCCAGCCTGGGGGACATTTCCCAATCTGGGGAGGTGATACTATGTAGGTTGCTGCCTACAAGTGCTTGAGGAGTGGATTCAGAAATGGTGAAGCTCTTCTTCAGAGCAGAGAAGGAAACCACCACAAAGTGCAGCTTGGAAGGTACAGACTGGAATGTGACCTGTGGGGCAAGAGGTGACCCAGAGGGAGTCTGGATCAGCCATGGTTCATGTTGTGAGGAAGAGCCAGAGATGGATGTAGAGACAGGAGTGAAGGTATGGAAATGGCAGGGTGAGAGCTGGGTGGGGCAGCAAGATGAGTGTCAGCAGCCTGAAGGGGAAGAGCTGCAGGCATGGGACAGTGTAGTACAGCCTGCAGTACAGAAACAGAGAATCATGGAACTGTCCTGATTGGGAAAGACCTTTAAGGTCATCGACTCCTCCATCCATTATCTAAGCCTACCCAGCCTGGTGATAGAGCATGGCCAAGTGCTCTGGCAAGGCTGAAAGTCCCAACAGGACCAAGATCTTTGTCCCCTGGGCTCTGGCACTTGTCTCTGCCACCAAGGCTGGGAGAAGATCCTTTCTTTTGAGGCTTTCAGGCTCTACTTTCCCCAGAGCTCTGCTCAGGCCTTGGCCTTTCTGCTTCAGAAACCAAACTCTGACTCATGGATTTTCCCTTTTCTTGTTCTGCAAATCACATCCTCAAATTATCTGCTCTAAGGAGCCCCTGGGCAGGCTGTGACAGTAACGACCCTCCCTGGGGCCAATCAGTGCATCAAGATACTTTGGGTTTGGCTTCTGACTTCCTGAGCAGTTTCTTTAGTCTCCTTCTCTCAGTCCCCAAGTACCTGGAGTCAGTCCTAAATACTCCATGGGGCTCATTAGAACACAGAAAGCCCTGAGGAGCTGTGGCTCTGCCTGGGATTTCCTTCAAGTACTGAAGGCTTGTCCAGCTAATTGAAGCATTTTCACGGCTAATTGGAGCTATTTCACAGGGTAGTTAATTAGGAAGATTTTTCACTGGGCCCCATAACAACGTGGGTTGTTTTTAAAGGATGTTTTTAATGAGTTTTATTTTAGAGAAGGGAGGTGACAGCAGCATTCTCCATGACTTCTTGATCCAAGCTGTCTCCTCAGCAGGTCTGAAGAAGCTGTCCCTTGAGGTCTGACACTGTAGGGACAACCTCGCTCCACAACCACCTCCAACCTCCCTATTCCTGTCATTGCCCACGTGGGGATGCCAACACTCTTCCATCAGACTTCTACACTGCTCTCTGCAGATGGAGCTACATGGCACCAGCTCCCCCCTGCTCTCCTTAGGGAAGTGGCTGCGCACAAGTACAGGACAATTGTTGCTGTTGGGAAGCAAAGAAAAGTAAACCTTGAGAAAGTTCCATCAGCAATCCAACCCCCATGGACCATCTGCTCAGCACAAGCTTTCCCACATCAGGTTGCCTCTCTCCAAGGGACGATCTGATCAGCAATGCTTTAGGTAGGCAGATACAAGAGATGGAGAGAAACAAATGATAGAGGTGGCTCAGGGGACAATTGATGCCTTTGCACCCTGAAAGTCTGTGGGAATGCAGTGAAATGCAGAGAGAAATAAGGAGCTGTATAGGAGAATTTGACCTTCATTTCACACAGCTCCAAACTGCCTCCCCTAAGGGAGTAAGAGATAGTGGGACATGTGGTTAGAGCATAACAGGTTATCATGCATATTAATGAGTGGGCTGTCCTCACCTAGGTTATGCTAATGCATTGTCTGTATGATGGGATAAAAGGGGTCACTGTGAGGGTGACAGGGGCTTTTTGGTCATCGTCATCCTTTGGTCACTGCTCCTCTGTGCTGCACAGGACTCACACTTGCACTGGCCTAGAATAAAGAGCAGCTGTTTCGATCCAAAGTGTGTTGTTGCTTTTCTCAGCTTACTGCCAGCAACAATTGGTGGAGAATGTGGGCAACGAGACAACCCAGCAGCTAGCAAGAGCAGCAACAGTGTGGTGTGTGACATCATAGAGTGTGTTGAGTGACATCATAAAGTTGTGTGATACCATGGAGTGTTTTGTATGGATACATAGAGTGGGCTGTATGAGAGTTTGGAGTGAGGTGTTGTGGTGGTTTTGCAGTGTTCAGTGACTTCCCTCTCTGCCTCTGAACTGAGTGATGCAGAGTCAGATGTAAGGGACTCTATTGCTGCTGCAGAGGACACTGTTGTGTCTGCCCCCACACCACAGAAAGCCAAAGATAAACCACATAAAAGGTCCAAGCCTAAACCAGACAGAGACTCACCTGCAACGAGGAGCAAGGAGAGTGGTTGTATTGGGTTGAGGCTAGCTGCCCCCACCCTGAGCCCAAAAGCCCAATAAAAACTCAAAGAAACGATTTGGAAGTAAAAAGGGTAAACTTTAACAAGAGAGACCAGGGAGAAGGGGAAAAAAGGGAAGAAAATACAACCGCGGCAGGCAGCTGAAGTTCGATTGGCTTTGGAAAGCAGGATGCAGGAATCCTATAGTGAAAAGTCTCAGTCCCAGTCTTCAGCAGACAGTAACGGTGCTGGAACACAGGGCGGCAGGGAGACACGTGCTGCAGCAGCACAGAGCGCCAGCAGGTGCTCGACCTGCCGGCACGAGGGAAAGCGGAGAAGGGAGAAGAGAGAGAGAGAGACTGGCGGGGGACTGGGTTCCCCCTCTTATAGTCCCAAAATCCTAGCAGGAAGTGGGAGTGTCTAACCATGCAACCTGGGAAAAGGGTGAAACCATTCCTTGGGAAAAGACAGGGGGCGCCAGGGGGGCTTAACCCTTCACAGTGGTGAGGAGGACATTGGACAGAAATGAAGTTTTGAATGGGAAAGGCAAGCACGGCCCCATCATTAGCACGACAAACCGGCACTACAGATGTGCAGCTGAGTGATTTACAGGTCAAATATGCAAGGGAGCCAAATGACTCAATTGCAGAGTATGTTTATCGAGTCTCCCAGGCTGGCAGAGATAAAGTCTTTTTGGACTCCGGCGAAGCAGCTGGTGACTGTGGGGGGACGATGTGTTCCTGACCCAGGAGCCTGAAGGCTCTCGCAGCCTGACAGGGCAGATAACCTTTTGGGAAAGTAGTTTCCCCCAGCTTACAGAGGGGAACCTACTGAGTTAGCTGTCACAAGCCCCTCCGAGCTTAGCAGCGCACTTTGGAGGCTTGCCTGCACACAAGCCATATATGACTGCCCTTTAAATGCCCCAGTCGACCTGGAATGGCTTTGCCCCCTCCTGAGGAGATTGCCCTCTAGTATGCAGGTCCGCACCTCAGCGAACATAGAGGCAATTGAAACAGCCATTGAGAAAAACCGCAGATCAAAAAGGGGCATGCATGAGCATGTCATGACATGGGCTGAGCTCTTGCTGGATTTAAATGCCCACAGTCTTCAGTTTTGCTTTCACCCCCATGGAGGCAAAAGTCCTGAGGAGAAGAGCCACAGAGGCTTCTGTAGAGACAGAGCCATAGCAGAGACTAAAAGCAAGCACGTCCAGGCCACAAAAGATTCTCCTGGCAGCCCGTGGAATAAGGGCAGGGAACAGAGAAAGCAAGGCAAACTCAGGCATAAATCCAAACTGTCACCAAGAACTGGTATAAACAGTCCCCTGCTGGTATAAACAAGTGATATTGCTGGGGATACCTGAAGCTGTTCCAAAGGACTTGCCAGATTGGAAGATAAAGGCTATGGTAAGGTTGTTAAAAGAAAAAGGTGGCCCAGAAAAACCCAGGGGCGGCAGCCCCCCACACACTTCGGAGGCTTCTCAGGGAGTTAACCAATTCTCTCCTCCCCAGAAGGCAAAAAACTGAATGAGGCAATGGCTACCTCAGGCCTCTCCCACGGCTTTGTTAATATCTGTCAATCATCTGACAATGACGAACTGGACCCAGCAGAACGGCAGTAAAGTTCCTAATCGACACAGGTGCTCAAATTAGTGTCCTAAATTTAGGATTGGCAAAAAGCCTGGGAATACAGCCATCTCATAGAAGGATACAAATATTAGGTGTTACAGGGGTACCTAATATCTGTTATCTAGCTAAAACGAGGGTGTGGCTCACAGGACAAACGCAGCACCTTGGTGGAAGTTGCCTTAAGCCTCTACCCAGGAAACATACTGGGCTTTGATGTGCTGGGTGGCAAAAGGTGGCATCTTCCAAATGGCTCTCTTTGGAGCTTCGGGTCCTACGAGGTGGAGTCAAAGAGGGTGAGAATGGCTCATGTAAACAAATGGCTCCAGCATTCCCCCAGGCTGGCACTACTTATGTGTGTAAAGGGTTAAGCTCCACCTGGACCCCTTTGACTCCTTCCAAGGGGTGGTCTGACCTTTTCCCAGGTGCCATGGTTAGCCCACTCCCACTTCCTGTTAAGGATTTTGCTATAAGAGGGGGCGACAGCTTGCTCTCTCATCCTGACTGCCTGAGCAACTCCTAGCTGTTCTGCTGCCAGACCACCACGTGCTCCTCAGCCAACATGTGGAGATAGTAACCATTTTTACCTCTTGGAACTGAGACTAACTGCTTTTCATCACAAAATCCTACATCCTGCCTTCATCCAACATCAAAATCATCCATCTCAGCATTTGGACTCAATTGCCTTCCACAGGCTGTATTTCTATTTTGTGTATTTTGTTCTCTTTCTTCCACCTTTTCCCCCAGCCTCTGTAATTTTTCCTCATTCACCCATACCCTGCATTCTGGTTCCCCTTTTCTCTCACCTTCTGTAAAAAAAACCTTTACCTCTTATTTATTGTTAAAGTTTTGTATCTTTTTACTTCCAAATCGAATTGAGTATTTACTGGGCTTTTGGGCTTGGGGGCAGCTAGCATGAACCCAATACAAATTAATTGGGGCCTTTTCAACGTGGGGCTAATATTTAAATTTTTTTCCTGACGAGATTTGGAAGATTAAAAAAAAAACAATGCAATGAAAGTTTTAATTATTCAGCTGTTTGGGTGGTTGTTTTGCACTTGGGCATATAAATTTATTACATATCATGTTGTATGGTTAATAGTCGATATTAGAATATTGCAAAAGTATACTGGTTAGGATGTATGTATTTCTAGTAGATTTTGTGGGGAATTTTACTGGGGCTGTGTAGTGGATTAGCAGTTACCTGCCCCCCACCCTTTGTAAACCCCAGCTAGGACTAAAAAAATCCCACTGGAAGTTAATAAATGAAGCTTTATATTTACAGCAATGCACAATATATAAGCAAATATTTACAAGATGTAACAGACATTTACAAATATATACAGTAAAAAAGGTAATACAGACACCACACCCCTCCTGGAGACCAAAATCCCCATGAGAGGGTAACCAAACCCCCCCCTACCACCTTTCCCCCTTCCCCAGTCTTATCTCACCACCTGTTGATGCTGCAGATAAGCTGAAATAGATTGGCCAGGGGGGTTAGTAATAGGAAGGAGTTAGTAGTTTTACTCTGAACTAGCTACCAAGACAGAGACAAAGGGGACAAAGCAGCTGCCGCCAGCACAGACAGAAGCAAACTGCTCATCTGGTTGTTTTGAGAACAGTTCTTAAAACAACCTTTTTTTTCTTTCCTCAGTAAAACTCGGTGCAGTGCCACACTGTGTTTATCTCTCTCAGCCAATAGTCTAATTTCTCACTCAAATTCTCCAATTAGCTCAAACCAACACAGGCTGTAAATGCAGCTGAGACCTGGAATCGTTGTGACCATGTATGTTATGATGCTGAACCTAGAGGCACATTGTATGATGGGTGGTATTTGGTAGCTGTATTTTCATTATGTGTAAACGTAGTACAGGCAGGAGGTATCACATTCCTGGCGTGGACCACGTGGCAGCCACGTGTAGTCGCCATTTTGAAAATTTTAAAAACAAAAATGAATGGGGAACAGGGAAGCTGCTGCTGCAATTGCATGTGCTGTTTTGACACTGCCACTGAAGACGGAGCTCCAGGCTCACACGACTCACCCGGCAGAAGCAGCGGCTCAATCGGCAGCGGACCGGCCAGCGCTGAGAGAACTGGCCCGGCACAGCGAGCCCTGGCAGCAGCAGTGCGGCCACCACCATCAGCAGTGTGGCCACCACCATCGCTCACGTGGACAGAGATGGAGTGACCAATGACACTGGCAGCAGCGCAGCAGGCATAATTATGCATGAGAGGGCGTGGCCAATACCAATTGCAGCATACCCGACCCAGCCACCAGCAGCAGTAGTGCAAACCCATCCCAATGTTTTTCTGTCACTCCCATCACGAGAAGGATGAAACTCCGTTCCTTGGATCCAATGGAGGATGGATCAATGGGGACCAGCACCACACAGCAGACCCATGGTAATGACACTGACTTAGTAACAATGAAGACCATGCCACGTAAAGAGATACGACACACCCGGCAGGATTATATAGGGGCAAATGGCCAGTCTCTGCTGGCTTGGCTTCTGCATTACATCGCCATGCCCCTGCCCCTCCTCCTCGTAGGAGGCCAGCCCAAGCCAGGCAGGGAACATCCAGGGTTCACTATGGAAGACCCTGTGTCACCATGGTGAGGACATGGACCGATGGCATGGCCAGCCCACGTCAGCCCTGTGGGCCAGTCAAGGAGCTGCAGGGTGCAGGTAACTCCAGAAGGGGGGTGGCTCCAGTGTCCCTAGGGCACGCCCCTAGCCCAAGGTGTAGTGACATCAATAGCTCAAGCCTGTGCACGTTGTGTGGGAACCACCTCCAGCATTAGAAGTGCCCTGTCTCCAGCCAGGCAGAGAGCAGGGATAACTGGGTGTACTGGGACATGTTTGTGAAATGGCCCAGCACCTCAGGGGTGGTGAAGCATAGGGCTCTGGTGGACACAGGAGCACAATGCACCCTGACACCCTCCAGCCACAGGGGGTCAGAGCCCATAATAATTATCAGGGGTTACAGGGAAATTACATGATTTGACTGTGCTGCAGGCTGAGATTAGCCTCACTGGGAATGCATGGGAGAAGCATCCCTAGTGACTGGTCCTGATGCACCTTGCATACTTGGTATGGACTTTATACAGGAGGGATACTTCAAAGACCCGAAAGGATACAAGTGGGCTCTTGGGATAGTAGCTGTAGAGACTGCAGATAAAGAACAGGGACAGAGAAGCAGCAAAGGTACAGCAAGGAGCAGAGGAGCAGAAGAGATTGGGCCAGAACCAGAGGAGCAGCAGATGTTGGTCCAGAACCAGAGGAGCAGCAGATGTTGGGCCAGGGGCAGAGAAGCAGCAGAGGTTGGGTCAGGAGAAGATGAGAAACAGAGGCTTGGCCAGAGACAGAGAAGCAGCAGATGTTGGGCCAGGAGCGGAGGAGCAGAGGAGCAGCAGAGGTTGGACCAGAAAGAGGAGCAGCAGACTTCGGGCCCAGAGCAGAAGAGCAGCAGAGGTTGGGTCAGAAGCAGAGGAGCAGAGGAGCAGTAGATCTTGGGACAGGCAGCAGAGGAGCAAAAGAGGTTGGGTCAGAAGCAGAGGAGCAGTAGATCTTGGACCAGGGGCAGAGTAGCACAGAAGCAGGAGATGTTGGGCCAGGAGCAGAAGAGATGGAGATGCTGGGCCAGGAGAAGAGGAGCAGAAGAGATGGAGAGTTTGGGCCAGGAGCAGAGGATCAGCAGAGGCTGGGCCAGAAGAAGAGAAGCAACACAGGTTGGGCCAGGAGCAGATGATCAGCAGAAGTTGGGACAGCAGCAGTTGAGCAGAGGAGCAGCAGAGGCTAGACCAGGGGCAGAGGAGCAGCAGAGGTCGAACCAGGGGCAGAGGAGCAGAGGAGCACAGATGCTGGGCCAGCAGCAGAGGAGCAGCAGAGCTTGGGCCAGGAGCACAGGAGCAGCAGAAGCTGGGCCAGGAGCAGAGGAGCAGCAGAGGCTGGGCCAGGGGCAGAGGAGCAGCAGAGTTTAGGACAAGAGTAGAGGAGCAGAGGAGCTGTAGAGGTTAGGACAGGGACAGAGGAGCAGCAGAGGTTGGGCCAAGAGCACAAGAGCAGAGGCACAGCAGAGGTTGGGCCAGGGGCAGAGGCACAGCAGAGGTTGGGCCAGGGGCAGAGGAGCAGATGAGCAGAAGAGGTTGGGCAGGACTGGGGCAAAATCGAATCCTCGCAGGCAGAGTAGCAGAATAGGCAAAGCCTCAGCACAGGGCAGAGTGGAGCAGGCTGGAGGAGAGCTCTGAGCTCACCCAACCCAACCTTTCCCCTGGCACTAATTGCCTCTGAAACACCCCCAGACCACCCCTGGGCAGCCCATTCCAGTTCCAATCACTCTCTGTGCCGAGAACTTCTTCCTGGCAGCCAGCCTGAATCTGCCCTGGCACAGCTTGAGGCTGTGCCCTCTGCTTCTGTTCCTGAGCGTCTGGCAGCAGAACCCAGCTCCAACTGGCCACAGTCTCCTTGCAGGGAGCTGCCCCCTGGAGCCTCCTCCTGCCCAGGCTGCACCTCCCCACCCCAGCCTCTCCTCACAGAGCAATTGCTGCTGTTGGGAAGCAAAGCAGAGCCTGGGAGAGTTCCATCAGCATCCTGTTGGGAAGCAAAGCCAAGCCTGAAAGGGTTCCCTCAGCATCCCGAGACCCCTGGAGTCCCTACCCAGCCCAAGCTCTCTCAGCAGGTTGCCCTCAGGGGTCAGTGCTGGCAGCAGTCTTTGTGCCCATCTGTGATCACCATGGGGCAGTGGCACTGAGGTAGCCTCAGGCAGTTTGCTGCCCACACCAAGCTGTGTGGTGATGCTGAGAGCTGGGGGGCAGGACCCACCCAGAGGGGCCTGGACACGCTGCAAAGCTGGGCCTGAGAGACCCTGAGGTTCAACAAGGCCCAGGACAAGGTCCTGCAGCTGGGTCGAGGCAATGCCAAGCACCAATCCAGGCTGGGCAAGGCCAGGCTTGAGAGCAGCCCTGAGGAGAGGGACCTGGGGGTGCTGGTGGAGGAGAAGGGTTTAGGGGTTAAGGTTGTGGCTTTGTATTGGGTTGAGGCTAGCTGCCCCCACCCTGAGCCCAAAAGCCCAATAAAAGACTCAAAACGATTTGGAAGTAAAAAGGGTAAACTTTAACAACAAGTAAGAGGGAAAGGGATTTTTTACAAAAGGTGGGAGAAAGGGAAACAAGCTTTGGGATATGGGGAATAAGGGAAAAGGATACAGAGACCAGGGAGAAGGGGAAAAAAAAAATACAACCGCTGCAGGCAGCTGAAGTTCAATTGGCTTTGGAAAGCAGGATGCAGGAATCCTATTGCGAAAAAGTCTCAGTGCCAGTCTCAGCAGACAATAAGGGTGCTCTAACACAGGGCGGCAGGGACACACGTGCTGCAGCGGCACAGAGCGCCAGCAGGTGCTCGACCTGCCGGCACGACGAGAAGAGAAGAGGAGAAGAGGGAGGGACTGGGTTCCCCCTCTTATAGTCCCAAAATCCTAGCAGGAAGTGGGAGTGTCTAACCATGCAACCTGGGAAAAGGGTGAAACCATTCCTTGGGAAAAGACAGGGGGTCCCAGGGGGCTTAAACCTTCACAGGCTTGTAGTTAGGGATTGGGCATTAGGGTAAGGCTGTTAGGGTAAGGGGTTGGGGTGCCAGGGTTAAGGGTTAGGGGGTTAGGTTTTAGGGAGTTAGGGTTAGGAGGTTGGGGTTAGGGCATTAGGATTAGGGAATAGGTGTTAGGAGCTAGGGGTCAGCATTTGGGGGGCTGAGAGGGGGCACCTGGGGAACCGATAGGGGGCTTGGG
>VWZI01002211.1:36194-48386 GCA_013396835.1 Psilopogon haemacephalus
AGGACCTAAAATCCCCAAAGGGAAGAACCCACAAGAAATCTAAATTTAAAAAAAAAATCCCTTAAAAGAAAGACCCTAAAAGGTCCCAAAATTCCCTTTAAAAAAAAGAGCCCAGAGGTACCCAGAATTCCCCCCAGACCAGGACAGCTGCTGCTGTTGTGCATTTATTGCTGAGCCAACGGGAGGCAGTGGTCAGACAGGAGCCTCTGGATGCATCCCCAGGCCATGCCCTGTCCATCTCAGGGTGGAAGGGGCAGCTGCTGGTGCTGCTGGGGGCTCACACAGCTGCAGAGCGACGCCTGTGGAGGGAGGAGGCTGCTGAGGCCCTGCCACAGCTGCGGGGCCAGGTGGGGAGAGGGTGCAGGGCAGGCAGCTGCATGGGGAAGCTGGGGCATGGAGAGCTCCCTGCAGGAAAGAGGGCAGCCTGCAGCCCTCGCCTGGGCTCTGCTCGCCTGCCCGTGGCTCCTCCTGGCCCTCACCATCCCAGCCTGCCTGCTCTGCCTGAGCATGGCTAAGCCAAGGGCCTAAAGCTGGGCAGGACATGCAGGACACCGGCGCTGGCTCTGCTCTTGCTGAGGTAGGGCCACGTTTTCCTCCAACGTGCCGCAGTGAGAAGGGGGTTCAGAAGAGAAAGCCCAGAGGCTGAGTGGCCATTTCCAATATCTTACAGCAGAAACCTCAGCAGAGTTTGCCCAGGAACTCGGTGGGACCTCCCAAATGCCCACCTCTGCCTGCTTCATGGCCTGCAGCAGCTACCTAGTGCACAGCACCCCCCAACAACTCACTCTCTTCTCCTCTTCCACATGCAGAACCCGCAGCACAGCAGCATCCCAAAGAGGATGGAGCCCAAGATGGCCACGACACCTTCTATGCAGTACTTCTGGAAACCTTCATCATCCCCAGGCTTTGTGCTTCTCCTGCCAGCCTCACCTGGAGGAAGAGCTCTGTGTGTCTGTGTCCTGCTGGAAGCCTGCTGTGATGCCATGCAGCAGTGGCCACAGGAGGGGGAGGGAGCCTGCAGGAACCCTGGGATTGAGGACCTGGATGACCAAAGGACAGCAATTACCTGGCTCTGTTTTCTGGGCGGAGACTGGCACCTTGGGTCTGTGGCCTCCTTCCTGAAGCACCTCTTTCTCCCTGGTCTCAGGGCCCAGCTCTGCAGAGTGCAAGTCTGTCAGTGTCACTGCTCCTCAGCAGACACAGGATGTCTGCAGGGAGCAACACTTCCCAAAACACACCAGGGAGGCTTAGAAACAGAGCCCAGGCCTTTAGGGGTCACCCATTCACTACATGTCACTCAGGGAGGGGAGTGGAAGCAGGGAGGCACTGTCCAGTTCAGAGACAGCAACTCCTGAGCTGCTGAGAGCCTGATCTCACAGGTTGCTGTGATTTTTTTCCACCCTGTTTGGTGCTTTTGGCCATCTGCAAGATGGAGATAAATTACTGCCCACAGAGAGGACAGGAAAAGGCTGAGCTGGGAAAAGCCCTTTGGAGAAGCACTTCCTATCATGGCAGCTCCATCACACCGGAGGGGTGAGAAACACACAGGCTGGGCTGAGCTGCCAGGTGTAGCAGCCACGTTCTGGGCTCTGGCCCAAGTGGCAGTGGAGAGCCCAGAGTGCCCCAGAGCGAGGGGAATAGCACAGCCAAGTTCTCCAAAGCACAGCTGGCATCTGAGAGCTAAAGCAGCCGAGAGTAACTGCAGAGGTGTGCACTGCACTGCTGACACTCACCATGGGCTGATCCCTCCAGGTCCTTCAGGATTGCCTTTAGGATTTCTGATGTGTGCTGGTAGGACTTCCCTTTTGCAGCCACAGGCTTGGCTCGCTCAGAGTCTGAAGGGAAAGTCCCAAGTTAAATTTGTCACAAGGAGAAAGCTGCAGGCGAGTGCTCGCTCTGTCATGGCCATCAAGAGAGACCACTCACCCCTGGGATGCCAGGTGGGCTCTGGCACAAGACCCAGCTGAGGAGATGCAGATGCCCTCTCCATGCCTGCATCTGCAACTAAACAGCAGCAACTCCCCTCAGAGGCTGTAGCAGGCACTGTCCTGTGCCAATGGCAGGACACCAAGGGGATCACACGCAGCACACACACAGCAGGGACATCTGGGTGGCATTTGGGCTTTGAGCTGACATCTCAAAGGCAACCCAAAGCCACCACCCCCCACCTCCCCACCAGCCCCAGAAGCCAGCTGTGAGGCTGGGTCTGTATCACCTGCAGCCCCAGCTGTGGACAAATGCAACAGGGAAGCTACCAGGAGATCTTTCAAGACTCTTCAGATCTGCAGGGCAGCAAATGCCAGAGGACCAGACAAGCTGCTCTCACCTGACCACCTACCTGATTCCTCACTTTGCCAAGGCACAGCCTCAACCTCCCAGCCTGACAGGAGCAGAAGGAGGGTGAGGGACACAGCTTGCTGAGCCTTTACCATGTTGTGCTCACTACCGATGCAGCTGCCACTGCTGCTGCTCACTTGGCAGTGCTGGAGCGTTGCCCTTGCCGCAGCTCTGCTACGTCCCTGGGCACTGTGATGTCACAGAGTACCCTGGCGAGGGCCCTGGGACACAGCCCCACACCTCAGCTGGGGAGACAGGCTCCTGGAGGGGCTCTCCCTGGGCTGAGGTCCTCCCACAGTGCCCACCCAAGCACACAAGAGGCCCTCTTCAGGGGCCTGTCTAACCATTTTGGCTAGCTGCAGGCAGCACTGGCAGAGGGAAACAACTGGGAGCTTCCTTTGCAAGGCCATGCAGCTGTGCCATCCTGGTCACCATGCTCACCATCTGCAGGACAGCTTCTTCTCATCCCTGCTGAGTACTCCTAGTCCACAGTGTGCATGAGCTGGCTGTGGAGATCACAGACAGGTAGAGGCACTCTGCTCTAGGCCCTCTCCCTGGCACCATTTCTCTGTGAGAAACAAACTCTAAAATTTAGGTATGAAAGGTTTATTATAAAATAAAGGCAAACAGCACTGGGTGCAGAGCAAGTGACAGAATTGCCAGAGGCACACCCAACAAAAATTAATGCTGCTGATAGAGGATAAGGACTAGGTGACATTGCATTAGCTTCATGCATATTCTTGAATACTCTTTTACATTTTCTAAGCACTACCCCATACCCACTCAACCCCCACCCCTGAGTTCATTTGATCAAAGCAGCAGCTGGTCTTCTTCACAAGATGAACTTGCCCTCTTGTCTCTTTTGAACATCAGTCAGAGAAGGCCTCCTGTATTCTCCCGACTTGCTACAGCACTGTTATCTTCAGTCAAGGATACAAACCCGGGCAACTCTTAACTCCACTGCCTACCTTGTTGCTGTAATGATGAAGCCCTATGACTACTGTGTGAAAGCCAAGTCTCCATATAGCACATCTGACAGCAGGAAGCAGCAACCTGCAGCCCTGCTTCTTATCTCCTTGGTGGATTGCAGGCAGTGGGCAGGGGAGCAGGCAAGCAGGTGTCCTGCACACGGGGCAAGCCCTGCCCTGCCTGCCTTGCCAGGTGGCCTGCAGCCAGGCTGCAGATAGCTCCTGTGTGCCCTGCTGGCTGTGGCAGAAGGATGAAACATGTCCCCACATGGCTCCAGCTCACCCTCTCCTTCCCAACCCCTTTGGAGCTGAGGCTTTCATTGGGAAAGCAGACAAGGGGCCAGGTACCGGTGGGGCTGTGAGAGCTTGGATGTGGCTTTCACTGAGCTAAACAGACTGAGTGTCTGTGCTTTGCCTTGGGGCTGCTCAGATACAATCATAGAATGATTTAGGTTGGAAGAGACCTCAAAGATCATCCAGTTCCACAGGCAGGGACACCTCCCACTAGATCAGGTCGCTCAAGACTTCATCCAGCCTGGCCTTGAACACCTCCAGGGAGGGAGCAGCCACAACCTCCCTGGGCAACCTGTTCCAGTGTCTCACCACCCTCACTGTGAAGAACTTCCTCCTAACATCCTGCCTAAATCTCCCCTCCGCCAGTTTGAACCCATTCCCCCTCGTCTTGTCATCACAAGACTTTGTGAATAGTGTCTCCTCAGCTTTCCTGTAGAAAGGCATCATTTGAGGGTAAATTGCCTACATTGTTTTGGTCTTTTGCCACTGGCCAGATCCTGTGCTTGGGTTATTGTGAGAAATGAACTCGCTCTAAAATGGAAGTATCAATGGGTTTATTATAAAATAAAGGCAAGAAACAGTGCTGGGTGCATAGCAAATAGCAAAACTGCTGGAGGCACACACTGAAGCAGACGGCAGCACTTGGCAGAGGATATTTTGTTAGCTTTATACATTGATACAAGACAAATTAGAGAGTTGCACATTTTTGAGGATATCTGTAGGAATGTTTGTTTAGCCAGACTTGTGATAAGAGGCCTACGGGGGCTCAAGGAGAGAGGTGGGAGAAGGTGGTGATATCCCGGCTTGAGAGGGGCCTGTCAAGGGCATCTTCTGGTCTTTGTCTCAGATAAATCTGTCAAGACCATTAGAGGGGCTGGAACTGGGATGAAGAATGGGAAAATACCTGTGTTAATGAACTCTAAGAAATAATTGTAATAACCCTGCCCCTTGTTATGAATATGTATCCTCTTGTAACATCAATTGTGGCTTGTGCCGGCATGGGGTGTGCAGGATCGATGGAGTGATCCTGCCTGCACCCAGCGCTGCAATAAACAAACCTACTGCAGAACTCTGTGTTTTGGGATTCATTTTGCACGTCAACATATTCATGAGCATTCTTTTACATTTTCTAAGCACTACCTCTAATCCACACCCTGTAGTCCATTCAATCAAAACCGCAGCTGGCTTTCTTCACCAGGTGATCTTGCCCTCTTTCCTTTGAACGTCAATCGGAGGCCTCCTGGATCCTCCCGGCGCTCAAGGCACCCTGGTTACGTTTTGGTATGGGCACGCCTGGTTCCTCCTGATGCCCACGGCTACCTCGTTATGTTACTGATTAAGTCTTACGAATATCTTGTGAACACCAAATCTCCATATTGTGCGAAAGCCAAATCTCCAGAGATCACATTATAAACACCAAGCTGAGACAGCGAACAACTCGCCGTGCTCAGCCGGGGAGCTTCCAAGCCGTCCCGGCCCAGCAGGCGCAGTCCTCCTCTCGCCGTCGGCAAGAAGCGTTTGACGGCAGCTGCCAGAACTGCAGCCTGCAGGCACCCAAGTGAAGGAAGCTTCTTTGCCGGCTCCAGGCTGGGAGGAAGTGGCTCCAGCGCCGTGCGGAGAGCAGCCGCAGCCGCTCGCTGCGCACCGCAGCCCCAGCGCCAGTCTGAGCCCCTCTGAGCTGCCGGCAGAGCGCCGCAGCCCGCATCGGCCACCCCGAGGCCGGAGAGCAGCGCAGCCGAGCCGAGCCGAGCCGAGCCGAGCCGAGCTGCTGCCGCTCGCCCAGCTGGCAAACAGGACTTGAACGGCCGCAGCTCGACCTTTAGGAGCTCGACCTTGGAGCTGTGAGTGAGTGGGGAAGTGCAATGATCTCTGCTTCGCTGAGACCCTGCAATAGGTTGTCCAGAGAGTTTGTGGCTCCTTGGAGGTGTCCAAGGCCAGCTTGGATGAGGCCTTAAGTAACCAAGTCCAGACGAGAGGTTGCCCGTGGCAGAGAGGTTGGAGTAGATGATCTCTAAGGTCCCTTCCAACCTAAGCCGTTCTTCAAGAAAGGTACTTGCAGGCAGTTTCTGGGCTGGAAGGAAGCCTCCAGGAACTTTCCATCCATTTGACTTCTCTGGGGCACCTTAATGCAGAGCTCTGTAGCATTTGTTAAAGGTGAGTGTGTATGACTGGAGGATAACAGAACTATGGGGGTTGGAAGGGACCCCTGAGATCATCGAGTCCAACCCCCCTGCTGAGGCAGCATCACCCAGGGCAGTTCACACAGGATGCATCCAGGTGGGTTTGGAAAGGCTCCAGAGAAGGAGACTCCATAACCTCTCTGGACAGCCTACTCCAGGCCTCCTCACTGTAGAGAAGTTCCTCCTCATGTTGAGGTGAAACCTTCTCTGTTCCAGGTTGTATCCATTTCTCCTTAATTTATTGTTGCTGACCACCCAAAAGATATTGGCCCCAGCCACTTGGCCCTCACCCCTCAGGTATTTGTACACATTGATAAGATTCCCTCTCCAGACTGTCCATCCCCAGGGCTCTCAGTCTCTCTCCACAGGGGAGATGCTCAAGTGCCCCAGTCAGCCTCATGCTCTCTCCTGGACTCTCTCCAGCAGGTCTCTGTCTCTCCTGAACTGGGGAACCCAAAACCAGATGCAGTAGTCCAGGTGTGGTCTCAGCAGGGCAGACCAGAGAGGGAGAAGAACCTCCCTAGCCCTGTTGGCCACAGTTTCCTTGCTGCCCCCCAGGATGCCATTGGCTCTCTTGCTCCAAAGGGCACATTGCTGACCTGTGCAGACCTTGCTGCCCACCAGCACTCCAAGGGCTTTCTCCATGGAGCTGCTTGCCAGCAGGGCAGCCCCAGTCTGTCCTGGTGCCTGCTGCTATTCCCCCCCAGCAGCAGGACCCTGCACTTGTCCTTACTGAGGCCTTTGTCCAGCTCTGGCCAGGCAGCAGCACAGCCTGAGGGCTGTCAGCACACCCCCAGTGTGGTGTAATTGGGGAACTTGCAGAGGGTGCACTCAGTGCCCTCACCCAGGTTGCTGATAAAGATGCTGAACAAAACTGGAGCCAGTGCTGACCTCTGGGGCATGCCACTGGGCACAGGCCTCCAACTTGGTCGACCAATAAGGGCACTGAGTGGTCTCAGTATAAATCAGTTGTCCCTTTTTTGCCCTTTGTTTACTCCCAAATGAGTAAATAAAGACAGAATTGGAGGTTAAATGAAAATACTATGTACAAAAGTTAAAAAAAAAATACAGAGGGTACCAAGGTAGAAGCATATTCATATATTGAGAATCAATCCTGGCTGGAGAACAGCTTGCAGCCAGGCCTACTCTCATGCAAAGCAGCAGGAGGAGCTGCACTCTTGGAGCAAGAAGAGAGAGAGAGGCTGGACAGGCTGCTCCTCAGGGAGGGAGATACAGGAACATGGAACAGAGCAACAATTTACGATTGTCACGAATGATGCCCAATTAACAACTGATACTCACTTTGATACTGTAGTGGGTTTGCAGTTCCCTGCCCCCCCACCTTTTTAAAACCCCGGCTAAAACTCAGAAAAACACACTGGAAGTTAATAAATGAAGCTTTACATTTACAGCAATGCAAATATACAAGCAAATATTTACAAGATATAACAGATATTTACAGATATATACAGTAAAAAAGGTAATACAGACACCACAGCCCTCCCAGAGACCAAAACCCCCAAGAGNTTAGTGATTTTACTCTGAATTTAGCCAGCAAGCCCGAGAGACAAAGGAAAAAGCAGCCGCAGCCAGACACAGACTGAAGCAGACTGGCTATCTGGATGTTTTGAGAACATCTCTTAAAACAACTTTTTTTTCCTTTCTCAGTGAAAATCGGTGAAGTGACACAATGTGTTTAACTCTCTCTCAGCCAATAGTCTAATTTCTCACTCAAATTCTTCAATTAGCTCAAACCAACACAGATACCCAGGCAAAGATTGGTAATAACTATGAAAACTCTTTATTAACACTGAACCTCTCCAGAAAACTTATTGACAGTGTTGGAAACGCAGGGTTTGGATACTCAACACACACAGGGAGTAGGCAGAACCAGAGCACTTGGAGAAATAAGTAGCAAATGCAAACATTGAAACTGGAGAGGTTCTTTGTTTCCCATCTGCCTCTTGCCCACCAGAGGACTTGAAAGGCTCCTTTCTGCTGCTCAGGCACGACAGAATCCAGTTACAGAATTTCTTAGAGAGAGGCTCTGAAATATTTATACATAATATAGTTTCAGATAGTACCCAAAGCTCAAGGGGAATTCTGTAGGCGTCTTGAAAGTCATTGCAGGCAGAACAGAGCATGTGGCAGGGCAGAGCAGGCAAAACAGAAGTAAAAGCAAAAAAAACCCCCTGTGGCAGAAGCCTGCTGATTGATTGCCCAAATGTGAATGGTTGCCGTGGCCATACAAACTCACCAGTCAGAATGGCACTTTGCCAAACTTGACCATATCTGGTGAAGTCAGGAGCTTGCTTGCCCTCATTTGGGAGGAACAAGTCTGGGTGTGTTGGTTTGAGCTAATTGGAGAATTTGAGTGAGAAATTAGACTGTTGGCTGAGAGAGGTAAGCACAGTGTGGCACTGCACCCAGAGCTGTACTGAGAAAGAAAAAAAAAAAAAGCTGTTTTTAAGAACTGTTCTGAAAAGAACAGATAGCAGAGGGCTTCTGACCGTTCTGAGCTGCAGCTGCTTCTCTTGCATGGTCTCCTTTGTCTCTTTGTCTTGGTAGCTAATTCAGAGTAATTCTACTAAATACTTTCCTGCTACTAATTACCCTGACCAATCTACTTCAGCTTATCTGCAGCATCCACAGGTGGTGAGATAAGACTGGGGAAGGGGGGAAAGGTAGTAGGGGGTGTTTGGTCACCCTCTCTTGNTACGTGTGGAGGACAAGGACAAAGGGCAGGGGGCGGGGGGGGGGGGGGGGCAGGTAACTGCTAAACCACTACACTGCGCAAGTTTTGCACCCTCCAAGTGGCTGTCTCCAGGCCTTTTGTCTTCTCCCTGTGCTCTGCTTCCTCCCCTCTGCAGAGGGAAGGGCCCATGGGACCATGCCCGGGCAAGCCAGGACATGGATCTTCCATGACAAAGATATCCTGTCTCTTCCCTCTGGTAAGGACCATTTGGCCCCCTGGGACTTTCTGGTCCTCTGGAGGAATTTATCTCTATGGCTGTGCCAATTAACTCTAAATGTACAACAGCATCTTATTACCCCAAATGTGTATTTACAGTCCATGCAGATCTTGATCATTTTCTCTGCAGCCAACTCCAAGGCTCTTGTCAAGGCTACGATCTCTGCCTTCTGAGCTGCTGTCTCCTGGGGCAGTGGTCTTGTCTTGATTACCTGTTAGGTAGTGGTTATGGCATGCCCTGCCTTGTGTCACCCTTGCTTTATGAAGTTGCTCCTCTCAGTAAACTGAGACTCATCTGCATCCTACTGGGACTCTTCTTTCAAGACCAGTCTGCTGGAGTACACAGGCCCTGGTGGCCTCAAGGCAGTCATAGAATCAGAGAATCAGAGAATGGTTTAGGTTGGAAGGGACCTCAAAGATCATCCAGTTCCAACCCCCTGCCATAGGCAGACACCTCCCATTGGAACAAGTCACTCAAGACCTCATCCAGCCTGGCCTTGAACACCTCCAGGGAGGGAGCATCTACAGCCTCCCTGGGCAACCTGTGCCAGTGTCTCACCACCCTCACTGTAAAGAACCTCTTTCTAACATCCACTTTAAATCTCCCCTCTACCATTTTAAACCCATTCTTCCTCATCCTGTCATTACAAGACAGAGCTGCACAGAGTGCTGCAGTTGGGGTGTGAGGAGAGCAGAGCCAGGGGGCACAATCCCCTCCCTTGCCCTGCTGCCCACAGCTGCTCTTGCTGCAGCCCAGCACACAGTTGCTGTCTGGGCTGCACTTACACTGCAGCCTCATCTTCAGCTTTGCATCAGTCCAGACCCCCAGGCCCTGTTCCTCAGGACTGCTCTCAGCCATTCCACACCCAGCCTGGAGCTGTGCTTGGGATTGTGCCCACCCAGGTGCAGGACCTTACACTTGGCTTTGTTAAATTCATGAGGTTGGCCTGGGCACAGCTCTCCAGCCTGTCCAGATCCCTCTGGATGGATCTCTGCCCTCCAGCAAGTCGACTGTGCCACACAGCTTGGTGCCATCTGCAGAGTTGCTGAGGGTGAACTGATTTCCTCTGTCCATGTCTTTGACAAAGATGTTAAACAGTACTGAGCCCAGCACTGACCCTTGAGGGACGCCACTTGGCACTGGGCTCCAGGCTGACATTATGCTCTTGATCACCACTCTCTGTCGTGTTACTGGCTCTTCTTTATCATTGCTGAGGACAGAAGCTGGATGCACACTGTTAGTACCCACTGTATTAATGTCATCAGTACCCATTGTGTTGATGTCATCTACCATCAAATATGGTTAGGATGTTTCCAGGCTTAGAGTCTACATAGCTTCCCTGGGCAGCCTGTTCCATTCTCATGGGGAATAATTTCCTCCTAATGTCTACTCTAATTTTGTTGACTAAAACATCTGCATCAGGATCTATTTCAGATTTTCTGGTTGAGTTGATCTCTGGGAGATACTTAAGACCTTTGGATAGGAGCTAAAAAGATGAATGTAAGTAAATGCTGGGAGACACATGGGGTGGTACTAGAAGATTAGTTGTGTTCCCCTGCAATTGCATCTGCAGCACAGAGTAGTGCATGGATTGATCTGTGCCATCTGTGTCATTAGACTGCAGTAAAATTATTTGAAGAATCAAAGCACTTAGGAGCCTTAGTGGCAGGCCAGACTCCACTACAGAGGATAAAAGACGATCCCTGCCCCAAATCTTTCAGCGTACTGCTTGGAAGAAACAACCCTCTGTAACTCAAAGTGCTGAGTTCTTTTCCCTGGGTGTGAGCTAAGAGTGTGTGCATTGATACAAGCTACTACCTGCCTGAGTTTAGCTGGGCATGAAGAGCTGCCTGGAAGCGAGATACACATGTCATAACACGTCTTGGTGGGTGTCTGCCAAGTGATATAAACCCAAGGTGCCAAGGAGTAGCAGTGAGCCGGGTTCAGCAGAGAGTCACTAAGGTGCTGAGAGAAGAGGAACCTTACCAGGAGCTGGGGCTGCTTACCCTGGAGAAGAGCAGGCAGGGAGGAGATCTCATTAGTGCTGATCAGTATCTAAAGGACAAGTGGATGGGGCCAGCTTTTCTCAGTGGTGTCCGGTGATAGGACAAGGGACAGTGGAAATATACTGGAACACAGGAGGTTCAGTGCAAACATAATGAAAAACTTCACCGCTTGGAGGGTGGCAGAGCACTGGACCAGGCTGCCCAGAGGGCTCCCAGGAGGGGGCAGCCTTTTCTCCTTGGTGGCAGGTAACAAGACCAGTTCCAGGTGAGGATTGGGCAGGATGCTGGGGTGTATTTCTTCCCAGAGAGGGTTCTTAGGCCTTGGGGTGTTCTGCCCGGGGCAGTGCTGGAGTCCCCATCCCTGGAGGCATTTGAGCAGTGTGCATAGCTGGTGCTTGGGGATGTGGTTTGGTGTTGACCCTTCAGTGTTGGGCTGAGAGCTGGATGAGCTTGGAGGTCTCTTGCAACTGGATGTTTTCTGGGAGATGTTCTGGAGTCTCCATCTCTGAAAGCATTCCAAACCATCCTGGAAGTGTTCCTGTGTGGTTTGCTCTGGCTTGCCCTGCTCTGGCAAGGGTGTTGGACTGGATGATCTTCAGAGGTCCCTTCCAATCCTCACAACTCTGTGATCACAGAAAGTCCTGTGGGGACTGCCTGTGTCCTGTCACTGAGACACAGACAGCTCCATCCACAGCAGGCAGCAGGAAGTGCTGCAGTCAGCTCAGCCCTGGCACAGGCACTGCTATGGAACAGCAGTCCCAGCACAGGGAAATATTTCCAGGGCTGTCCATGGGCAGGCTGCAAAGCAACAAGTGAGAGAGTGCTGCTGGGGAACTGTTTGGGTGAGCACCTCTGTGGCTGTAAGAGTGTCCAGGAGGGAGCTCTGCTCTGCAGAACACAGGACTGCAAAGCATCTGCATCACCGAGAAGCTTTATCCTGTGTGTGCACACAGAGAGAACTCCTAAAGCTCCCAGGAGGTCTCTGCAGCCTCTGTCCCTGGGAACTCTCTGGCTGACAGAGGCTGATAGTGCCAACCCTCACTGGAGCCACTGGCAGGGCACAGAGCACCTTTGGCACAGCACAGAACCCCTCACACACTCTGCTGACAACATGGCCCCAGGCAGCCAGCAGCAGCAGCCAGACCAGCCAGAAACCCTGCAAGTGTTCTGGGTACTTCCAATTCCAATAGAGATGTGAATCTCTACTTCCCATCAGATGGATGATGCTCTGGTCCTGGCAGCAGGGCTCTCTACACTTATGGTTACTGCTGGAGGACCGACGCCATAGATGAATCTTCCCCAAACTTTCTTCTATTACCTCCTTCTCATATCTGAGCTGACATCATATGGTATGGAATATCCCTTTGGCCAGTCTGGATCACCTGGTTCAGCTGTGTCCTCCTAGCATCTTGCGGTGGGGAGATATTGAGGAAAA
>VWZI01002211.1:49171-82620 GCA_013396835.1 Psilopogon haemacephalus
AATACAGACACCACACCCCTCCTGGAGACCAAAATCCCCAAGAGAGGGAAACCAAATGCCCCCCTACCACCTCTTCCTCCTTCCCCCAGCTTTATCTCACCACTTGATGATGCTGCAGATAAGCTGAAGATGGGTCAGAAAGATTAGTGGCAGGAAGGAATGAATGGTTTTAGTAATTTTACTCTGAATTAGTTCAAAGGCAGAGAGACAAAGGAAAGAAGCTGCTGAAGCCTGCGCGGACCCAGAGCTGACTGAACTGCGCAAGCACACTGGCTTATCTGGATGTTTTGGGAACATTCTAAAACAACCTTTCTTCTCTCTCTCAGTCAAAACTGGGTGAAGGGACACAGTGTTTAATTTCTCACTCTCAGGCAGCAGTCTAATTTTTCACACAAATTCTCCAATTAGCTCAAACCAACACACTGCAGCACTGCAAAACACAGCATCAGAGGAGAATTAACCCCAGCTCAACCCAGTTCTAACCTACTACAAGTGATGCAAGATGGGAGAAATGCTTGTGAGCAAACTTAAGTTTGCATATTACCTAGATTCTGCCCTAAGCAGAAAGGGGCCTGAATTCCATCTAGTGGCCAAGTGGTTGTGGCAGGGCACACCAAAGTCCCTGCCCCACAGGAGGTTTGAACGGGGTGCGAACTGTGGCAGGGCACACTCAAGTCCACTGTGGCAGGGAACAGCCAAGTCCCTGCCCCACCAGAGGTTTCAATGGGGCGAGAAATGGTTTTCCTCCCTGCTCCACCTCTGTGTTTGGGATGTGGAGTAATATAGGCGTCAAGTACCTTCTCCCGACCCCCTCCCCTTCCCCACCCGTGGACTTGAACAGGTAAGGAACAAATCGCCCCAGTATATGTATGGCAACTGGAAAGATTGGAGTCCGAGCCTGAGTCAAACCTTGCACAGACCTGGAGATGGACCTTGCAGGGACTTTGAGCTGGACCTTGAGGAGCATCTGGAAGGACAGTGACAAGAAAGTGCACAGTCCCCACTTTATACCGTCGCATCCTGGCTTCTTGTTGCAGGGACCTGCCTCAGCAGTAAACTGCAGCTGTGCATGGGAACACCATGGAGCACCCCAGCTTTCCCCTGCCTTGCTTCACAATCGTGAAGGCTTTGTGAAAGCTGTGCCTACAGTCAGTTTGGACTTTGGCAGGCACTGGACTCTGTGTGATGCTGATCCACTGCTGGATCATAATTTGCAACTCAGGACGCTGCTGTGAAAGAGATTCCCTCCCGTTTATAAGCAGGGCAAAGCTGGTTTATGCCCAAACCTTTCCAATTCTCTCATTTTTCCTAAATTACCTGGAAAGCCATCCTTGTGAAGATTTTTCCCGAACTAATTAGGACCCAGACTTAAACTAGTTTATACTTAGCCTGTGGGCGAGGCTTTTGAAAATTATAAAAAACTACATAATTTATAATTTCTGCATCTTTAATTGCCCACTATCAATTCAGTGGTACTATTGACCACGAGATCTTCCAGTGTTAATGAAGTTACAATTGATTGTTTAATTACTCCTAGATCTAGATATTGTTGATGTAATCATTTCATAAATGCTACAATCAAACCTGTTCAATATTAAAAATAAGTGGTGGGAGTGGAAAAGTTTGGATATAAAAAAAAAATAATATTAATTTCAGAAAATCATATTGCATTAATTAATCATAACCCCCTCCACAGCACTAGAGAAGAGGAATACAGGCTGGGAACAAAGCAGATGCTCCTGCAGACATGAGCAGAAGAACGGGAAAAGAAACAAGGAAAAGAGCAGATGTGGAGAGGAAAAATGCAACCAAGAGGAAAACCCTCCCAGGCCTACTGCCCAAAGCCACTGCCAGGTATGGGCAAGAGGAGATGAGTGCAAGTGCCCAGGAAGCAGCACAGATATGCAACAGCTACCTGTGTGTGAGCTCTGGCAGCCCTGTGTCCAGGCACACAGGTGTAAAGGGTTAAGCCCTCCTGGAGAGGCTTACCTGAACTGGATCCTGACCTGCCCCAAGGTGTCATGTTTAGCCTTCTCCCACTTCCTGCTGATACCTCCTATAAAGGGGGAGATGAATTTCCTGTTTCTTTCTCATGGTCTCTGCCTCCTCACCAGCCCAGCATCTTGCTTCCCTGCTGCTTTTATTGTACCACCTGCTCTCCAACAAACACGTGGGCAGAGCAGCCATATTTGGAACTCTGACTCGCTGCATCCCACCAGCATCCATATGCATCTACCACCAATTTCCAACTTCACCACTTGGATTCAACTTCCATCCACTCCCATCTATGGGTTGGGGTTTTTTTTTTCATTTTGTACTTTGTTTTTCCTCCCCCGTATCCTCTGTAATTCCCCTTACCTAAAATACCTTCTATTTATTGTTAAAGCTTATTTTTTAATTCCAAATCGAGTTAAGTATTTGATGAGCTTTTGAGCTCAAGGGGACTGGCTTAAACTAATACAACAGGTCAGGAGGAGACATCCCCTGTGTGCCCAGTGCTGTGCAGGAACTGCTGAAGAATGCCAGCTGCAGAGTCTTGGCTGCTGGGTTTTGTCTGCCTCTTTGTATCACTGCCTGCTAGTAATAGTCAGAGCCCAAATCCCTGCAGCAGTCAGTTTTGGTTACAGGAATGGCAATGCCTGGATGGGCCATCTGGGAATTAGGATGGGTCCCAGACCATTCCCAGGAAGCAGACCCACTGCTGTGAAGGGTAAGAGGTTGGCAGTGCACACGGAGAGCTTGCAGCTGGCCTCAATGGCAGAGAATGGCCTTGGGTACATTCAGTTGGTTGGCACAGACACTGCCTGCATCTGATGGGTGCCATTTCTCTGCAGCCTGCAGAAGAGAAGGCTTCAAAGAGACCTTGTAGTAGCCTCCCAGTATCTGAAAGGGGCCCATAGGAGGGCTGGGGAGGGACTATTGACAAGGTCTTGTAACGCCAGGATGAGGATGAATGGCTTTGAACTGGAAGAGGGGAAATTGAAACTGGATGTTAAGAGAAAGTTCTTTGCAGTGAGGGTAGCAAGACCTTGGCACAGGTTAGTTACCCCACTTGGGGATTTGGGTCTCTGGGAGTGCTGTGGTGTTTCTGTATTACCTTTTCATTGTATATATCTGTAAATATCTGTTATACCTTGTAAATATTTGCTGGTATATTGTGCATTGCTGTAAATATAAAGCTTCATTTATCAGCTTCCAGTGTTTCTGAGTCCTAGACGGGGTTTATATCAAAAGTGGGGGGGAAGGGGGAGGCAGGTAACTGCAAAACCACTACAACAATATTTGGAGAAACACCTGAGAGAATTAAAGAAAGAGGGAGAGGACAAGAGCAGAGGAGGAGCTGGTACTGCCAAAGAATCTGCCAAGGGAAGCAACCCCTCTGGGCTGAGACACTGGAGTATGATGGCCTGGGCTGGACCTCTCGCCTGCTTGTTCTTAATACAGGGCTTAGCCAATTCTAACTGCTCGTTAAATTGCACAGAATGTGTAAAGAACACCAGACAAGGGCAGATAACTACAAAGAACTTTGGCACATCAAACCCTTTATGATTGCAGAGGGACAAAACTCTCCCCGTGTTATTCAAATCTGTGGGCAAGGGGAAGACCCTGGAGTCATTTTAGACTTAAGAGTAAAAGAAGAATCTAGCAGGGGTGTCTCAGGAATCCTCAGAGTTTCACTCATTTTATCACAAAATTGAACCCTCTGCTATGAGGACAGGCTGAGGGAGTTGGGACTTTTCCGCCTGGAGAAGAGAAGGCTTCGAGGAGACCTTAGAGCAACCTTCCAGTATCTGAAGGGGCCTACAGGAGGGCTGGGGAGGGACTGTTCACAAGGTCTTGTAATGACAGGACAAGGGGGAATGGGTTCAAACTGGCAGAGGGGAGATTGAAACTGGATGTTAGGAGGAAATTCTTCACAGTGAGGGTGGTGAGACACTGGCACAGGTTGCCCAGGGAGGTTGTGGAGCACAGAAGCCCAGAACGTGATCAAAGATCACGTTCTGGGCTTCTGTGCTCCACAACCTCCCTGGAAGTATTCAGGACCAGGCTGGATGAGTCCTTGAGCCACCTGTTCTAGTGGGATCTGTCCCTGCCTATGACAGGGAGTTGGAACTGGCTGATCTTTGAGGTCTCTTCCAACCTAAACCATCCTATGATTCTCTTCTATTCTATGATTCTATAAAGTATGAAATTGCAACTGTTGCCAAAAACCTGTTTGTGAGTTTAGCTGAAAGTATTGCTGAAACTCTTAATGTGACTCTTTTGTGTGGGGGACTTAAGGGTTTATTTTTGGGAATAAGTGTGGTCATGTTGTTAGTGTTATTCCTCCACTGCCTTCTTCCCCTCATTGGCACTAACCACTGAACCTTTGAGTTACAATATTCAGAAAGAGAACAAAGACAGTGTAAGAGGTTTAAATATATACCCTAAGGACAAACAAGCTAAATCAACAGAGGGTTGGAACTAGATGATCCTTGTGGTCCCTTCCAACCCTGACTGATTCTATGCTTCTGCTGGAGCTTGTAAGGGTTTGTAGGGTTCTCTAAGGTACTTCCAGGGTCTTTAGGGTTCTGCTGGGGTCTGTAGAGGTCTGTCTTGGTCATTCAGCATCTGCTGAGTTCTGCAGGATTCTGATGGGTTCTGCTGCCTTCTGATGAGTTCTGCCAGGATCTCCAGGTGTATGTAGACATCTGCCAGGGTCTGTAAGGGTCAGCCATGTTCTGCTGGAGTCTGTAGGGGCTGGGATGGACTTCAAAATTTCACTTTTGAACCAGAGATTTCTGAGAGCAAATAGAGTTTATTGTCAGTAGTTGTGGTTCAGAAGCTGTTGTAAAGGTGACAGCCACAAATTTTATGACCGTATATAATCATTGCCATTACCATGTAAGGATGGGCAGGAGCATTCCATGCTGCCACTTTCCCAGGGCCAGCTGCAGGTGTAAAAAAAATTCTGACCCTGAGATGTTACCAAACACAAATACAGAAATATGAACACAGTTCACGTTGTGAATTTTAGTGGATTTAAAGCTGAAGTAACAGTTACAGCATCAAATCCACTGGAGCTTTGCAATAGTCATCAGGGGACTATAAGAGTGGAGAGCAGCATCCTTTCATGGCACTTTCCCAGCTGGACATTTTTATTTTTGAACCTGAGCCCCTACTGAGCAAATCCAGAAGATTGTGATCAGCAGTGGGTTTTAAGCTAAAGCAGAGGCTGCACTCCCAATCTTTTTGCACTGTGAAATAACTCTAAGGGCACTGTAAGGTTGGACAGCATCACTCAGTGCTGGCACTTTCTTTGGAGGACCTACAGATGGCAAATTCCACTTCTGAACCTGAGAGCTTACCAAGCTGGACATGTTCCTATGTAATCTGCTTTAGGTGATCCTGCTCTGGCAGCAGGGTTGGACTGGATGATATTTCAGAGATCCTTCCTCAACCCCTACCATCTCAGCCTGGCACTTCTCTATGTGTGCAGTGTTCTGATATGGACTTGGTGCGTGCCCTGTAGCAGGGCATCATCCAGTTCAAACATCAAACCAACGCTGCCATGGCCACCCAACCACGTCCCCAGCCACTATGTCCACACATATCTTAAACACCTCCAGGGATGGTGAGTCTACCATCTCCTCTGAACAGCCTGTGCCAATCCCTGACCACTCATGCAGCAAAGAAAATTTTCCTAATCTCCAACCTCACCCTGCCCTGGCACAGTTTCAGGCTATTTCCTTTCCTTCTATCACTTGAGACCAGGGAGAAGAGACCAACCCCACCTGACTGCAACCTCCTTTCAAGGAGCTGTAGAGAGCAATGAGGTCTCCTTCACCCTCCTCTCCTCCAAGCTAAACAACTGCAGCTCCCTCAGCTTCTCTTCTCCAGCCCTGTTCTCCAGACCCTTCACCACCTTTATTTGCCCTTCTCTGAATCTGCTCCAGCCCCTCAATGTCATTCTTGGGGTTAGGGGCCTAAAACTGAAGCCAAGATTCAAGGTGCAGCCTCAGCAGTGCACAGTGCAGGAGCACCCTCACTGACCTGCTCCTCCTGGTCACACCACTGCTGATCCTGGCCAGGACACCTGTGGCTTTCTTGACCATCTCAGCACACTGCTGGCTCACGTTCAGCTGTTGTCAACCCCAGGTCCTTTTCTGCCAAGCTCTTCCCAGCCACTCTACCCCAAGCCTGGAGTGTTGTGATGCAAGTGCACGACTCAGTACTTAGCGTTGCTGAACCTTATGCAGCTGACCCTGCCCCACTCATCCGAGCGGGGCCAGCCCAGGGCCCTTGATCAGCTCACTGCTGCCTCTCCGTGGCCACGCTGAGGTCCTGCAGGTGCGAGCCGCGCAGCGGCGCTGCCCTTGCGGTGCTGCCGCCGCCGGCTGCGGTGAGGCTGCTGCGGTGAGGCTGCTGCAGTGAGGCTGCTGCGGTGAGGCTGCTGCGGTGAGGCTGCCGCTGTCGGACGCGGTGAGGCTGCGCCGCCGCACTCTTTGCTGCCCCCTTGTAAAGGAAGCGCCGAGGCCATCCCACGGGCGCGGTACCAGCAGGTACCCCGAGGGCAAATCGCTGAGCTGCAGAGGGGCTGAGGTGGAGCTGAGGAGTTCGTGGGTGAGGCGGATCCGAGCCTCAACCCCCACCCCGGCGAGCCCCAGTCCTTCCCAGTCCGCCCCCACTCCCCNTGCACAGTGCCTGTTATTCTTTCTCGCTTTGTTCTTCTGCCGTGTCAGGCTCCTTCTTTCAAATCTTTGAATTATTGCTTGGTTATTGTACCCTCGTTGCTTTTGAAGCTGTAGTTCCAGCTCTCCTCTAATTTCCAAACTATTCAGTTTTTAAATTATGCCATCTGTTTCTTTACTCCACTGCTTTTCACATTTCCTTCCTACACCACCCCCACCCCCAATGAAGCTCTCCATGTAACTGCTTTCTAAATCTTGTCTGATATTCTTGTATCCTGCCACTTCCAAACTTCTCTGTGTCACTCTCTAGAATCATAGAATCAGTCAGGGTTGGAAGGGACCACAAGGACCAGCCAGTCCCACCCCCCCTGCCATGCCCAGGGACACCCTACCCTAGAGCAGGCTGCCCACAGCCTCTGCCAGCCTGGCCAAAAACACCTCCAGAGATCTGACCCCAAACACCTCCCTGCAGGGGCAACTCATTCCAGCCTCTCACCACTCTCATGTTCAACAACTTCCTCCTCACCTCCAGGATCAGTCTCCCCACCTCCAGCTTTGCTCCATTCCCCCCACTCCTCTCACTCCCTGACAGCCTCAAAAGTCCCTCCCCAGCTTTTTTGTAGCCCCCTTTAGATCCTGGAAGGCCACCAGAAGGTCCCCTGGGAGCCTCCTCTTCTGCAGCCTGCACAGCTCTTTCAGGCTGTGCTCACAGCAGAGCTGCTGCAGCCCTCTGAGCATCCTCGGGGCCCTTCTCTGCACACCTCCAGCATCTCCACATCCCTCTTGTCCCAGGGGCTCCAGCACTGGATGCACTACTCCAGGTGGGCTCTCAGCAGAGCACAGCAGAGGGGCAGAATCACCTCCCTGGCCCTGCTGTCCACACTGCTCCTGCTGCAGCCCAGCCTCTGCTTGCCTTTCTGCCCTGCAAGTGCACACTGCTGCCTCATCTTCAGCTTCTCCTCCACCAGCACCCCCAAGTCCCTCTCCTCAGGGCTGCTCTCCAGCCAGTCACTGCCTGGATTGGTGCTTGGCATTGCCTCCACCCAGCTGCAGGACCTTGCCCTTGGCCTTGTTGAACCTCCTGAGGTTGGCTTGTGCCCACCTCTGCAGCCTGTCCAGGTCCCTCTGGATGCCATCCCTGCCCTCCAGCCTGGCTGCTGCCCCACACAGCTTGGGGTGCTCTGCAAACTCGCTGATTCTTAATTCTTTCTGTACTGGGGTGGGAGTGGGAATGCAGAGTGCCTGGGTGCCTGCACTCCCAACCCTCCCACAAGTGCAGCAGCAGTGAAGGGTGTGCTTTTTAATGTCAGTTATAATAAAATATTTTTACAGAGCCCAAAAATTTCAAAATAGTGCAAAACATCTTCACTGTCATGCATCCATGGTAGCTGCCGCCGGCGGTGCCGCACGGGGTGGTACAGACACACAGGCATCGGTGACACGTGCTACAGGAGCAGAATTGGTCAGTTCAATCACATGCCAAACAGGACAGTTTGGGGAGGGGGGGCACAGGGCCAGGGCACACCATGGTGGAGGGGTGCAGGGCTGAGCCCCAACCTGGCCGTGCAGGAGCAGCAGTTAGAAAACAGGTGTAAACATTGAACAGAAACGAGAGAGGGAAGTTAAACTTTTTTGGTCCAAGGCAAACCCTATAGAAAAAGGACCATGGGGGGTAGCCAGGGTACCCTGTCGTGGGCTGGGGAGGGAACTGAGGGATCTGGATTGACTTGCAGGGTCACAGGACTCTGCCTTCCCCAGGGCAAGCAGGCCAGCTGGGGCGGTCACCCCCGGCACGATGCGTCCTGGCCGCTCAGACACCCACATGAGACACACACACACCACTGAGCACACAGAAATGGTGGGGGAGGGGAAACCGGGGGAGGGAGGCTGACCCCTGGGCTGGGAGTGGGAATGGTCTTGTTTGCACCCAGGAGTTCTCAGGTGCTGCTGCACTGCATAGGGGTGGCCAGAGCAGAGATGAGGCTCTCTGCTCCAGTGCTGCCAGCCCTCGGCCCCAAACCCTGGCACCCTGGGAGCAGCAGTGGGGCAAGCCCCGATGGCAGCAAGGCAGGGAAGACAGGATCTGGGCCAGGGCCTGCTCTCTGCCACTCCTGGCCCCAGTGATGCCGCTGCCAGCCAGGGACGGGACCCCGTGCAGGGCATGCAGGGGCTGCACCCACTGACCCAACAGCCCTTCTGGGTGCAGAACACAGCTGTTCAGGTGCCCTGTGTATGTACAACTATTTACATATCTACAGGGTGCTCAGAGGGTGGGAACCTCCCTGTCCCTTCAGGCGCCCAACAGTGCTCAAGGGATGGGGACAAGAGGCAATTATGCTGTGCCAGCCACTCACCAACACTCCTGGGTGGGATCAGACACACACACAAGCACACACACCCAGACACCCCTCAGGCATCTCCCTTTGTCGCTCGATGAGGTTTGGCACTGGGTAGGACACAGGAGGGTCACTGAGGTTCCTCCATCTCAGACAGGCTGGGAAGGGGCCTGTCCCATCACCCAGCCCGGGGTCCACCCCTTCCCTGCAGCCCCCACCAGATCCAGCATCTTCTCATCAGGGTGGGACGGGGACACGGCTGTGCTCTGCACCACTGTCACCCAGCCAGTCTGGTCCAGGGAGAGCTGGTGAGGGAGGTCTGTCACTGCAGCCACATTCCTCTCTCACCCTCACCAGCGCCAGGAAGGAGCCTCCTCTTGTGGCCACTCTTATGGCTTATACATGAGTGGAGGATGCTGTAGGAAAGGGGTCAGGAGTGGGGAGGGAGAGAGCTGGGGTGGGTGGGGGGTGGAAGGTGTTTAACTGCTGCCCTCCTCGGCCGAGCGTGTGTCTGACTTGAGCTTGACAAACTCTTTGGCCACCTCATCGTTGTTGCGCTGGGAGAGGATGCGGAGCACGGTGAGGCCTGTGTCGTCCATGTGGATGCGGCGGCCCAGGGGCAGCCAGCAGGCACAGCCTGGGCGCTGCAGGATGTCCCTCAGCTGCAGCACAGCCATGCCCACGGTGCGGTCCTCCCGGGCGAAGCAGTAATCCTTCACACACACCTGCAGCTCGTAGCACTCGGGACCCGTCTCTGTCCCCAGCGTGCTGCAGGGTTAAGGCACAGGCAGCGTTGGCAAAGGCTCCCCCGGCTCTGTCACAGCACCTAGATGGGTGCTGCCCCTCCCTCCCTCCCCCCCAGCCCCTGAAGATCTTGAGTTTGTTGTTTGTTTTTTTTTTCCCCAGTCCTTGCTTTCATCCACAACAAAACATCTCAAACATCTCCAAGGGAGACTTGAGTGGCAGACTCCAGGAGTCCCTACATCAGGAGGATACATCTCCAGCATGCTCCCAGCCCCACAGTGCTACTCACAACTGGAAGCTCTCGTTGTACTTAGGAGCCCAGCTGTTGTTCTTGGATTTGGTGGCAAATTTCCTCTTCTTGTCACTGAGGTGAGGCCCAATGATGTTGACCTCTATGAAGGGCCGGAAAATGCCTGATGTCTGCCACTTGAGGTCATTTGCAGCCACCACTGCAAGGAGGGGACATGTGAGGTTCCCAGAGCACTGTCCCCTGCCAGACCCTGGTATCCCATGTAGCAGAACTCACCTTTGACAGTGACTTTGTGTTCACCAGTGCCAGGGTGGGTGAGGAGCTCCACGTGGATGGACACCTCCCCAACAGGGTCATCCACACCAGAGCCTGCATGGCAGAGGGAGGAGCCATGAGTGCTTGGTCCCCCCAGTGCTCCTGATGTCCCCTACCCACCACCAACCCCACTGGAGGGGGCAGGTCACCCACCACAGGGCAGGAGGGTGTCTGCAGGTAGGATCTGGCCCACTGTGGCCTCTGCCAAAGAATTCTGGGGCCAGTAGCAGTTGCAGCAACTGCCAAGGATGGGCGGGGCTGGGACTAGGCTGGGCATGGCAGGACAAACCCTGCACCAAGCTGGCTCTTTGTCATCCCACCCCACATCAGTGGGGCCCAGGCAGGGGCTGAGGTCCCTAAGCAGGGCAGAGGGCAGTGGCTCAGGTGTCACTGCTGTGGGCACAGGAATGGGCTGGGGGCAGCAGTGGCAGTGCTGCATGCACAGCTACGAGCTTGGGCTCAGCACTGGGCAGGATAGGCTCAGTCTGGTCCTTGTGCCACATGGTGGCAGTAGCCCTGCCAGGGGCTCAGGAACTACACCAAGCCCTGCTCTTCCCAAGCCTGGAGAAGTTGGGTGACCTGTCACCAGCAGCCCAGCCCACCCTGCTCTCTCCTGACAGCTGCATGCACCTATGGGTGAAGGAGGGGGTACAAGGCAGAGGGACAGGCTCCATGGGTCAGGCAGGGCCCAGGAAATCAAAATGAGCTCAGCAGAAAGCTCCCAGGGTGGAAATAAGTACAAAGGAGGCCACAGCCCCCACGTGTCACTGCACCTCTCACCCGGCACAAGGGTGCCAGGCTGGGGGACGGCAGAGGGTGGCAAAGTCTCCTCTCCATCCACCTTCATCCTCTGTCCCACCCTTGGTGCCCCATCCCCCCAGGCACCCCCCACCCGGGCAGTGCAGCATGCTGAGCCAAAACGGAGGCAATGGTGGGCAAGGAGGGGGTGTCAGGTACAAGGGGCCAAGCATGGGGTGCAGGCCTAGCCCCTCCAGCAAGGTGCAATGGAGGCCAAGCAGGGCCCATGGAGCTGGACCCATTCCTGATGCAGGCAAACAGAGCTTGCCAGAGCAAGGCTGGAAATGGAGCTCCTGGCAGCGAGGTGGATGGGAGGGACACAGGGACACGGTCATGGCTTCCCCTGGAATCACACAGCCCAAAGGAACAGCTGCCCAGCTTGCAGGGAGGTTGTGGCAGGAACACAGGGGACAATGAAGGGTGCCCAGAGCTGGCACCCAAAGATGAGCACCCCAAGCCCACGGGGTACAGCCCTTCTCCCTGGTCTGGGGGGTGGTCAACATGGCTGAGCACAGTTGCTCCAAAGTAGCTCAGAGAATGCATCTGTGGGCTCCAGATCAGCCCAAGCTAGGGGACCCCACGGCCAGAGGTGCTAGGGAAGGGGTCCTGAGCACCCCAGCTGGTGGTGCTAGGCCAGGCTGGGGGCGGCAGGCAGGCGCAGGGCGGGCAGGCAGCACACGTACCCTTCTCAGGATAAATCTCTTCACTAAGGGTAAACCTAATGCCTTTCCCACCATGAACTAGTGGGAAGGAGAAAGAGACAGAGACATGGCACAGAGTAGACAGAGAGGAGGAAGGAGAAGTGCACAAGAGACAGGAACAGTGAAAGAGGAGTAGAAGAAAGAGAGAGAGAGAGAGAGAGAGGGAGAGAGAGAGAGAGAGAGAGAGAGAGAGAGAGAGATCAGCTCTTGCAGACAGATGGACAGGCAAATACCCAGACAACACTGCAGTGACACAGGAGTGCTGGGTGCCACCCAGCTCCTAGCCCAGGGGGTTCTGGGGCCAGATGGCACCCAGGAGTGCTGGCACCCACCAGACTCGACCCCATACCCTCCACATAGCTGGCACAGACAGGACAGATGCCCCTTGCAGGAGAGGCACAGACAGCAAATGCACATCCCACTCCCCAAGGACACAAACCAACTTGGCTGGGGCACTATGCAATGGCCCAAGGCTGCCACAGAGCATCTCTGTCCCCTGCTCGAGTGGCTAAGAGACAAAAGAAAGGGTGGATCCAAAACCAGGGGTATATGGGGCACCCAGCATAGGCCCAGCATCCAGATCCAGCCAATCCTGCAAGGGGTCTGAGCCCTTGCCAGGCTGGCACTGCTCGGCCAAGACTGGCAGCTCCAAGGCAGTGCTGGATGAGAGTGTCTGTGCTGGGTGGCAGTGGGGACAAGCAGTGTGATGTGTGGCCAGAGGGTGACCTTCTCTCCCAATCACAGGCTTCATTTCTGGCCCAGCCCAGCCATGCCTTGGCACTAGGAACATATTTCTTGTTGGAGTGGGGTTAGGGGGTGCCAGGATGCTTCTAGGCATTCATGGACCCTCTTTGCCTGCCAACCATGGAAGCAAAAAGCCCTTCCCTCCCCACTCGTCCCTCCCACCCCTTTATGAGACTGCCTGGGACCCCTAACCCCTCGGAGACAGAGGCAGGTATGGTCCTGGCCGTGGGGCAGCTGGAGGTGGGGGGGGCAGGGCAGTGCATCCTACCCTGTGAAGCCTGAGTCTGCACAAAGGTCTTGATGAGCAGGTCAGTGGCCTGGGTGTAGAGGGACAGGGCATAGCGCAGCGACTGCAGGTCAGGGCTCTTCTCCAGGAATGTCTTCTTCAGCCCCACGCCGCCAGCATGGAAGTATTGCTGCAGGAAGCAGCCAGGCACAGGGCTCTCAGCAGCTCTGCTGGAGCCCCCCAAGTGCCCCTCAGGGCTCTCCTTCCCCAGGGAGCCCTTACCTTGATGGTGTCCAGCGCCAGCTCCACCACTGCACATTGCTTTGGGGTCAGGCTCTTGGCTTCCTCTCGCACCATGTGGTCCTACCAGGCGTAAATGCTGCTCTCAGCATGGCACCAGGGCACCACTGCCCTTGCCCCAGCAGTGCCAGCAAACAGGCACCTGGCACTGGCCCTGCAACAGTGCCAACTGGCAAAGTATCACCCAAGCCAGCACAGACTGGGGCTGAGATCACCTGCCCCTCCTTGCCCTTAGCCCAGCCTCCAGGACCTCACCTTCAGCTTTGAGAGCTGCCCCAGCTCCTTGGCTGCATTGAAAATCATCTGCGTGCCCTGCAGAGAACAAAGAGACAGGAATGGTCCTGGTGAGCAACTGGGATGCAGGATGCCATGGCCAGGCTGGGCATGTGGCGCTAGGAGCTTGCTGCAGCTCCAGGATCTCCCCTGGCTCCCCAGGTTGCAGGGTGCTGGAGGGGTGCTCCTCAGAGATCCACAGGGGCCATGCCAGGTACAGTCATGTAGGTGCAGGGCTGGCAACTCCTAGCCCAGCCCTCAAGTTCTCAGCATAGATGTGTGATTGGGGCCTTGGGGACCCCAGGGCAGGACATCACCTGGGCATCAGGAAACTCACACCCTGCTGAGCAGAAGCAGCTTGGCTCAAGGGTGCCATCCTGCTCCCTGTGGTGTCCAAGCAGCCACTGCCATATCACAGAGAGCCCAGCATGGGGAATCATTTCCACTGCATGGGCATTGTATGACGCCAGGGGAGGGGAGCAGAGAGAGCGCAGGAGGCAGCAGGCACTGGGAGGATGTGGTGTGGTTGCCTTGTAGCCCGACACTGGCAGCCAAGTCAAACATCCTCCTGCTACCCAGACCTTTGCCCCCTTCCAGCCTCAGCCCTAGGGATTACTGCCCCCTTTGCACCCCAGAGAACACCACAGGGGAGAGCTCCTGGCTGCCTTCACCTGCCCGGTTGCTGTGCCACCCCCATGGCCAGGGCCCATGGCAACATTCCACGGTGCCCACCAGCACAGCTCCTGGGGATGCAGCCCCATGGCACAGGCAGATGCTGATCACCTCCCCAGTCTGCCACCTGCTCACCACACCGAGCACAAGCTGCCCTTCCTGAGCCCTGCAGCATGCAGCATGCAGCTGGGTAAACTGGGCCCCAGTGGGGCAGTGCCAACAGTTCCTACCTCCTTTCCCTTCCTGGCACCAGTACCTCCAGTCCTTCCCTAATAACAAGAAGCTGAGGCCTCTCTCTCTCTCTCTCTGAACACTGCCTTCCAGAGGGCTCTTCCCTCCATGCCCTCATTTCATAGTCCCACATTATCCCTTTGGATTGTCCAACTCCCCCCACCCCAAGCTCTGTCCCATTATGGGAGCTGGGGACACTGGTGTCACCCAACCAAAGCACGGCGGACACTGTCCTGAGGCAGGCCCCCCCCAGCACACAGGACAAGGGACCAGGAGACAAGAGGAGGGACCAGAACCAAGTGGGGAGCAGAAGAGCCATATCCTTACTTCAGTGTGACTGGGTAGCTTCACCCTGCTCTGGAAGAGAACAGCAAGGGACAGTTAATGGTGGTCCCAGCAGCAGCCAGCTGTGGGTCCAGGCCCCCCACGTGCCCCAGCTACGTGGGTTTTGGCTGCACCCAGTTCTCCACTGGTGCCACCGGTTCAGCACCAGTGCCCCTGCCAAGGCTCAGACCTGTGCACTTGCCAGTGAAGCTGTGCAGTGCTCCGAGTCTCTTCCCGAGCCGGCGCAGGCTGCTCCCCACCTTGCCTGGGGCTGGGGACGTAGGATAAGGCGGAGGAAAGCAGCTTGCTCAGCATGCTCACAGACTGGGGCAGGGCCCAGCAGCCCTTGTGAGAGGAGGGAGGAGCTGGGAGAGCCACAGGCATTGCCCAAAATGATGCCAGCTTGGCTTGTCCTGCTTTGGGGAGCAGGCAGCCTGGAGAGCTGTGCCCGGCTCCCAGCCCAGCAGCGGCGATGCCCAGGGGCTCAGCTGAGGGCCCTCAAGCATCAAGAAGAAGCAGGCTCAGAGGTTCAGGGGGTCTCACCAGCCCCATGGCCCCCAGCATACCCTGCACATCCCTCAGCATCCTCAGGTTCACTTCTTCCTGAGTGCCCAGCACTGACACAGGTTTGCACCTGGCATCACTGGTGCTCAGGCACCCCCTTGCACGCAGTGCCAGCCTGGCAGCCACAGAGTGCCACGAGGCAGCATCCCCCTTGCCTGCTGGGGATGCACAACTCCCCACAGACCCACCCACAGGGACAAAGCACGACAGAGCTGCCCTCTGCCCCAGGCAAGACAGACACAGGTCACGGCCCCTGTCCTGCAGGCAGGCAGCACACCTCAACGGGACAACATGCCACACAGGCAGCACATCCAGACAGCATCACAGGGGAAGCAAGGACAAGCCTGGACCTCCACAGCAGGTGGGTGTGGGGCCACCAATGTGGCCAGGGGGCGATGACACACACGGAGCCCACAGCTATTTACCTTCTCTGTCCCCTTGCCATGTTTTCTCAAGAGCGTGCCCTGTAGAAGCAACGTCAGAGGGTGAGCAGTGGGAGGGGATGGGACACGAAGGATGCAGGGCAAGGCTGGGCACACTGCACGGCCACAAGCTGGTGGCAAAGACATCCCTGAGCTCCTAAAGGACAACCAGAGCCAATGGGGAACTGGTCCTGTTGATCTGCTGGGCTCACGAGGGACTGGTCCCCAGAGGGGTGCTGGCTCAGTGAGGGACTGGTGTCTCTGGGGTGCTGAGCCAGCTGGGCCCCACTGGGGTGCAGGATGCTGCACTGACAGGGAATGGTCCCCACATTGGGGCTTAGAGATAACTGATGCCTGCTAGGATACAGAGGTGCTGAGCCCATAGGGGACAGGTCCCAGCTGGCTGGCACTGTGTGGGCATCCTCTGGTGCCTCCACATTCCCCTAAGCCCTACCAGATGCTCACAGCAGTGCTGGGCCCAGTGACAACTCTACACTGACCCAGGCGTGGCAGTAGCAGGAGAAACTGTGTAAAACAAAGGGGGGGTCCTAACCAGCTCTCAGAGTGGGGCTGAGGCACATCCAAATCAGGAGTAGGTAGCAGGGGGTCAGTGGCAGAGAAGCCCTGCAGGAGAGGCTGGCAGCACTGTTAGGGCCAAGTGCAGCAGCCAGAAAGATTTCTTGCCCTGGAGGGAAACTGAGGCACAGGGTGATGGGTGAACAAGAGGACCTTATGCCCCTTAGAGCTGACACAGAGTGAGGTCTGAGGGGAGGCTCAGCCCCAAGCTGCCCTCGGGGTCTCTCCAAATGCTGCTGCTGGAAACAGAATTGCTGGGTGGGAAGATTCTCCCCTCAGGGACTGGCATCCAGCACTCAACCACTGGCACTTGCACCACTGCTTCTCCCTGCAAAGGCTTCTGCCAGTCAGAGTTAGGAGGGGCAGGACTGGAGGTAGCCATGGCCCTTTCCTTGCACTGCAGAGCATAATCCCACGGCCATGAACTGAGCAGAAGACAAAAGGAAATTGCTCAGTGAAAGCCATGCACAGACCCAGCAAGTGATGCTGAGACCCCAAGAGTCTGAGCTCCCAAGGCCATACCCAGACCATGGAGAACGTCTCAAAGCCTGTGCCAGCAGCTGCCCCACTGCTGAGCAACTGGGCAGGGACCCTCCTGTACCAGCAAGGTGCTCCCTCAGCCCTCACATCTGAGGCCTCAAGGGGAAGGGGTGAGAAAGAGCAGCTCTGGCTGCCCAGCACACCCCACCCCCTGCTTACATCTCCAGTGGCCTCCCTCACCCTTGGCACAGATCAGTCTGGGCCTGGCTCTTCCTGACTACCTGACACTGCCTCATCACTGTCCCCTCTCCCCCCACCACCGACCTTGCACCTCCCCATGTCCAGGCATCACAGACCTCCCCAGGAGCTTTCTGCCTCCAGACCAAGGTGGGGCTCTGGGCAGATGCCCACCAGGAGCCAGCAGGCAGCATGAGAATGGGGGACCACAGAGGTGGACCAAGTTGGGAGCCAAAGGAGGGAGTGGGCAGGACAGGGGCAGCCACACAAGACAAAAACCGGCGAGGCCAGGACCGACACACAGCAGACAGACAGACAGACAGACAGGGAGCTGCCGTACTTACAATCATCTGCCATTGAGGGGCGAGCGGAGCAAGTGGAGAGAACAACCATCACATGAGTGCCTCCTCCTCCTCCAGCCTCCCCAGCCCCAGCTGCCCCACAGCTGGCTACCAGCCCCAGCCACCCGCCCGCCCTTGCCAGCCAGAGACAGAGATGGCTCCATCTGACATGCCACAGCACTCAGTACTGATGCCCTGCCACGGGCACCACAGCTCTCACAGCCCCAAAGTGCCCCCAGCCCAGCCTGCTAAGGCTTGGCTGTGCCCCAAGGCCACCCAGCTGCAGAGAGCCCACTTGAGGTTTGGCTCTGACACTCAGCCCTATGTCACCGAGCCACTTGGCCACCCCTAGGCTGCAGCCCAGAGCCACCCTGGGCAGCCTGTCCCTTGCTGTAGGGGCCAGGACCAGCACAGCCCCCCCAGGGACTGCCCCTGCCCAGGACAATTGGTCAGCAAACCCACACGTCTGTGCCACCTCCTCTGCCCCCTGCACAGAGCTATTTGCCTCCACAACGTGGCATAGCCACACACGGCTGGGAAGGGACAGGGAGGGACTGGGATGGAGACTTGGAGCCAGTGGCACCAGAGTTCCTGCAATGCAGGGCTGGCCTGAGACAGGCTCTGGGCTGAGACAAGGTGCCAGTGAGGTGGCACCACTAAGGGGTGACAGGAGACCAATGCACTGCCCCTTGAAGACACAGCACAAGGAGCTCCAAAGTCCCAGAAAGCTGACACAGAGACCAGTAGCTCCAGGGACTCCCTGAGCTCAGCTTTGTGAGAGTGACAAGGACAGAGCTGTGGCTGGCTCAGAGCCCTCAGTGTCACTGCTTCCTGTCTGACCCCAAGAGAATTTCTGCCTCAGGGAGCTTCAGGGTGCATGGCTACATCTGGGGAGGACAGAGGCACACAGAGAAGCCACACGGAGCCTCAGGGACTGTAGGCAGCCTCCTCCTAAGCAGGGACCATTCCCTGGGCTTCACTTTGCTCCCCTAGAGCCAAAGGAAGAGTCCAGCCTGGCTGGAGGGGGATGCCCTCTCATCCCCCACAGCACCCAATGCCACCAGTCACTGCTCCCCAGGAAATCCCAGCCCCACAGGCAGGCTGACATGAAGCAGCTCCCACACTCAGAGAGCCTCCTGGCACAGAGACCACAGCTGGTGCCGATGAGAATGGCACAGGATGCTCCAGCTCAGAAGGGGTGGAGAGGAAAGGCCTCGATGCCAGGAGATGGCAGGAATGTCTTTTGGCAAGGCTAGCCCAGAGCCTGCTGGGCTGGGGCACCTGGGGCAAGAAGGACCCTTCCCTTCTCCATCCTCTCCAGGGCCATGAGCTGGAAGCAGGTTTGTGGAAGCCACACCTCCAGCATCCAGTGAGGGCACCTTGCCAGCAATGTCCCACACTGGCCCCAGTCAGCTACCCATGTCCCAGCACCAGGGTGCCCTGCCCCCGGTCCCCCTCCCAGGCACTCACCGTCTGGTCAGTAAGTGGGGGCAGGACAATTGTCTTCTCCATGGTGTTCATCACCAGCTTCCAGAGCTCCTTCAGCACTCGCTTCAGCACTGTCTTCTCACAGATCTTGGCAAACAGTGTCAGACTGCCCAGAGAAGATGGAGCTGAAGGTCCCAGCAGAGCACCCCTGGTGCCAGCCCTTGCCCAGCTGCCCTGACCCTGCAGGCCCTCTGCACTCCCAGAGTAGGTCAGGGTCGCTGAGGAAGGGGAATGCCCTTGTTGGCCCCACACTCACTTGCTGTCCAGGAGGTCCATGATGGGCTGCAGGACATTGTCAGCATCCTGTGCAACGCTGCTGCAGGTGCTGGCAGGGACATTGCCAGTGCCTTTCACCTGGCCCAGGATGTCACCCATCTGCTTCACACACTCCTCGATGTGTGGCTGGAAACTAGGAACCACAATGCTCAGGCAGCTCAGCATTGCCCACAGCCACTGCCAGGACCTGCTTGGCCATGCAGAGCCCCCAGCCTGGCCCCAGCTGAAGTTCCTGCACCCCCAAACCCACATCCTCTCACCCAGGTGTACCTGGTGGCAAAGATTCGGCTCAGCTCATCCAGGACATTGTTGAGCTTCACCTGCAGCTCCTTGAGAATATCACTGGCTTCTGTGTCCAGCTGGAGGAGGGACAGGTTGGAGAAGCCATCAGGGTCCCTGGTCCAACCCTGGAGGAATTTCTGCATCCCAAATGCACCCCTGGACAGGGTGAAGCCCACCACTATCTGACATGGTGGAAGAGCAGGGTGCCATGGGGTGGGATAGCAGGATCCCATACAGGGGTGAGGAACCAGGATCTGGCCCCTGTCCTGTGGAGCCAGGGAAGGGACTTCCTCTGGGAAGAAGACACTGATCCAGCTCCTCCATGTGGCTCCCTCCTGGACACCTAACACGCACCTCTTTCCCACCCATGGCTTCAAACATCTTCTCCAGCTGGACACGGAGCTGCTGGATGTTGTTCATCAGGATGCAGGGCTGAGGGGGAAGGGCAGAGAGTGGAGTCAGCACCAACAGGAGTAGCTGGAACCACTCTGGGCTGCCCCAGGTCCCTCCCACCCTGTGCTGCTGGACATGAGAACAATCAGGGCAGAGAGTCCTGCCAGGCAGCATTTCCACTGGGCAGAGACTGAGGGCAGAACCTTCACCACAGGGACCAGCTCTGGAGCTGAGGTGAATGGCTGGGAGCAATTCTGCCTGGCAGCACCCGGCAGGCAGCAGGCAGAAGGCAGATACATCACCACTTTCTCCTTCTCCTTGGAGCAGTACGAGGCAAAATCCTTGGAGATGATCTCAGCATACTGGAGCAGCACATTGCTGATGGTCTGCAGCCAAGTGAGGGCAGTGACAAGGACACATGGACAGAAGCAAAGCAGAGAGAAGACCATGAGTCCCACAGCAGTGCCTGGGCTTGTTTCTCTGGGGCTCCTAGACCCTCTAGCCCCACAGATGTGCCAGAAGCCACACAGGCACAGCCACTGGAAGCCAGATCCAGCACATTTGGTCTCAGTAGGCAGCTCCATCCCCCTCACAGCCCTGGCAGCATCAGCCAGCAAGGCTGCATGAAGCTCCCACGCTGCAGTGAGCCAGTGGCATTTCATTGATCTAGATTAATTAACCACTCATCTCATTATTTAGTTAATCTCCTCTGCTATCAAAGCTGGGAGAGCCTGAGTCTGTGGCATGTTTGGTTGAACATGTTAGAGGTGGTGCACTCTGTGCTCTGTGTCACCACCTGCAGCTGGCCGTGAGGTGACAGAGTGCAGGAGCCTCGGGCCAGTGCTGAGTCAAAAGTCCCAAGGGTGCTGCTGGCCCAGTGGCCACCATACTGGTAGCTGCTCACCTTGGCAAACCTTCTCATGTAATGCCCAACGATCTGGGGGTCAGGGCACTCCAGCTTCTTGATGATCTCGAAGCTCTGGTTGAGCTGGGAGAAGACATCCACCACGGAGCAGGAGAAGAGGGCATGCTCCGACGTCTGCTGGAACTGCAGGAGAGAGAGAGGCAGTGTCAGCAGGAGGCTGATTTTAGCCCTGATGGGGACACCCTGGGCACCAAAGGACAAGCTCCTCGCCCACCCCTCAACTAGAGTTCCTGCTCATACCCCATCCTTCTTGTCCCTCTCCAACGCTCCGTGCAGGAAATCCCGGGACACCTCTTCGTTCTCATCCAGCCACTGGATAACGAAGGGCTCGAACCACCTGGGAGGGAGGCACAGCCCCGTTGAGGACAGCGAGCCCCTGGGGCACAGGCGCTGAGCCCTGCCGGCCGGGGGCTGCACTCACGCAGGGTACTCGGGGACGCGGCTCTTGAAGGCAGGCAGCTCGGTGACATACTCGTTGTAGAGCCACTTCACCTTGAAGTGCAGGTTCATGTAGTCGGCGCTCTTGCACAGGCGGTGCTTGTCGTGCTCTGCGCAAGGGGAGCGTGCAAGGCTTCCTCTGCAGCCCCAGCCCTGCTCGCAAGCTGCTCCAAGGGCAGTTCCCGGGGTGCCAGGGAAACGGGGCGAGGACTGAAATGCTTCTTGGGTGGGATTTGTGCCAGGTGTGGTGTGGGCGAGGGGGTGAAATGGGTTTGGTGGGGGAATGGGTGAGGTGGGAGCAGAGTGTGTCCCCTGCCTGGCTCCCCAGCCTGGCTCGGGGTGGCACAAGGGCACTCACCCTCCATTGCATACTTCATGTCCTGAGCAAAGAGGTTCCACATCACCTCGGCGCTGATCTTCCCCACATTTAGCTCCTGGGGAAACCTAGGGCGAGGGAAAAGCGGAGGGTGGACCACTCCTCCCCTTGGAAATAGAGCCCCCACACCTCCCCCTGCCTCACCTTCCCCATCTGCAGGTTACAACTCACTTCCAAAGGACTAAAGCCACTGATGCCACTGCGTGAGCATCCCCTGGGTGCAAAGCAGGGTTCCCTTTCCCAGCATCTACTCACTGGTTCAGGCAGGGTGTGTAGGAGTTCTTGTCCTCCTCAATAATGGAGACTATCAGGGTGATGAGCTTGGACCAGAAATCCAAGTTTTTGATGCTGGGGCCCTGCTCCTCCGGGGGCACCTCCCCTTTCTTAGTCTGGAGTGACAGGGACACAGCAGAGGCTTCAGTTAGCCCCTCACAGGGCTCAGGTTTGTGCTGGGGCTAACAAGGAGGCAGGAAGGTTCTGGAGGCCCCCATGCAGTCCCAGCATGTCTGGTCCCAGCCTCAACCCTACAGCAGTGGAGCTCCAACCCTGTCCAAGGCTTGGGGCTCATTCTGCACGGGGCTGAGTGCTCCGGAGACAGAGCAGGAGGGCAGGGGATGGGGATGGTCAGTAGCTGGCAGCAAGGTCCCCCCGCAGCAGCTGGCAGCCTGGCACAGCCACCAGCCCACGCACCGGGTCGGTCTGGTACTCTCTGCTGTACAGCTCGTGGCAGTTGTTGAAGATGTACTCGTAGGTGGAGTTGAGGCAAGCCTTGACACAGTCCTTCACCACCTGGCTGGCTCGGGGGGGGCTCTGCAGCTCCTGGACCTGGGCGGGGAGCAGGGGAGCGGCGCTAGCGGCAGTCACAGCCCTGCAGCGCCCCCCGCAGGAGCCAGCACAACCCCAACCTCGCAGAGAATTGCTGCCCACAAGGGTCAGGCTCCTCACGGGAGGCATGGGGCAAGGGAGGCCCCAGCAGTACCTTCATCCGAAAGAAGGTGATGCTGGTCAGCAAATCAACTGTGGACTTGAGATCCTGCAGCCGTTCGGGACTGCTGGCAGGGAAGTTGTTCTGCCGAAGGAGGAAAAAGAGCAGAGCTGCAGCCAGAGCTCTCCCCGAGCAGGGGACAGCCACTTGCTGGTTTGGAGGGGTGAGGGCGCCAGGCAGCAGCAGCCGTACCCGGTACATGGAGAGGTCGATCCGCAGCGAGTTGTGCAACTGGTCCAGCAGTTTGACGAACCTCTCCTTCTGTGGAGAAACGCCCCAGGGCCAGGTAAATGGGGGGAAGGGCTGCAGGGACCACCCCCCTCCCTGCCACCCCTGGCTTCCTCTGCCTCCACCCCTGACTCAGCCCTCTCCTTTCTGCTGTCCTTCCTTCTCTCCTTCCTTCATCAGAGCCCTGCAGGTGGGCATGAGATGACTGTGGGGAATAGCAGGTCCTCTCTGATGGGCAGGGCTCGCTGGCAGCCACAGATGGCTCCTGGGGCACTCGTGGCCATGCAGGGCACGGTACAGGATTGAGAATCAGCACTGTGCATCCCCTTTGCTCTCACTGTGGTCAGTGCCAGAGTGGCAGTGAGTTCTTCTGCCTGCCCTGCCCACTTGAACATCTTTGAGCGTGGGGTTGGGGCAGGAGCAGGGAGTGTGCAGGGTTGTGCTTCGCAGCCACATGGCCTCTGGATTAAAGCTTTCAAATTGCTGCGGGAGAAGGGCAATGAAAAGGGCAACCAGGCTCTGGCAGCAGTCACTCATCTTCAGGGCTGAGCTGCCTTGAGACAGGGCCAGAATGACCCCAAGAGGTGGACACCTCCAGGGGCTCCTCATTCACCCAACCAGGCTGCATCAAGGGATATGGGCAGGGAACTGCTCCAGGCAGGCAGTTTCCATTGAGGCTGAGTGGCTTTAACTTATCTCGGCCCAGCTCCTGTCCAGAGAGCACAGGGCAAATCCAGACTGAACTGCAGATGTGTGTCAGAGCTGAGGGCAGAGCAACTTCAATGGTCCAGTGACAGGACAAGGGGCAGTGGGGGCAAGCTGGAGCAGAGGAGGTTCCACTTGAACCTGAGGAAAAACTTTTTCACTGTGAGGGTGACAAAACACTGGAGGAGGTTGCCCAGAGAGGTTGTGGAGTCTCATTCTCTGGAGAGATTCAAGACCTTAGAGTAACCTTCCAGTATCTGAAGGGGACCTACAGGAGGGCTGGGGAGGGACTGTTCACAAGGTCTTGTGATGACAGGACGAGGGGGAATGGGTTCAAATTGGCAGAGGGGAGATTTGAATGGGATGTTAGGAGGAAGTTCTTCACAGTGAGGGTGGGGAGGCACTGGCACAGGTTACCCAGGGAGGTGTTCAGGACCAGGCTGGATGAGTCCTTGAGCCACCTGTTCTAGTGGGATCTGTCCCTGCCTATGACAGGGGGTTGGAACTGGATGATCTTTGAGGTGTCTTCCAACCTAAACCATTCTATGATTCTATGACCTGCCTGAATGTGTTCCTGTGTGATCAGCTCCAGCTGATCCTGCTCTGGCAGCAGGGGTTGGACTCAATGATCTTCAGAGGTCCCTGCCAGCCCTTAAGGTTCTGTGATTCTGTGACCCTGTGTGTGAACCACTCTGCCCCAAAACGCCACCAGGAGGCATTTCACTTTGCGCTGCTGCCAAGGGTGCCTTGGGCAACCCCCACAGGCCTCCCGCAAGAGCCCCCCAGGGAACTGCCTGCACCGGGTCAGGGCTGCCCCACAGGAGAGCCCAGAGCAGCTAGGCAGGAGGACAAAGGGACAGGACAGGGCAGCGAGTTCTGCGCCCTCCTGGCTGTGGCTGGGCTAAGCCCACAGCCTGCGCTGGCAACCGCAAACCTTCGGCGCATTCGCCAGGCCCTGAGCCGAGACAGCGTCGCCGCCGCTGAGCAGCTGCAGAGCTTTAAACCTGGACACAACCCGGCATGAGCGCGGCACGGCCACGGCCAGGCACTTTAGGACCCAACCTTAGGCTGTCTAAAAAAAGAGAAAGAAAGAAGTTTTTAAAACCCTCCATGGCAGACAAGAAGTTGCTTCGTTTTTCCGTGCGGCTTCCTCCTGCGTGCCCCTCGGGCACCTCTCGCTCCGCTCGCACTACTCCTGCAACAGGCACTGGGAGGTGAGCCAAAGCTGCTGCTGCTGCTGCTGCTGCTGCTCCAAGCTGTGTGTGGCCCTGGCTGCTTCCCTGGCTACCCAACACTTCATCTGACCCAGATCCTGGCTTGACCCATGTGCACCCAGAGCAGCCACGTGCCGCCTCTGGGATGACACAGAGGGAGAGCTGAGCCCCTCCTTGCCCACGTCCCCAAGGGCACACCTGGACCCAGCACAAACTCGCCCCACTTGCAGCATGCAAGAGACCCAGCAGCACCCATGGGTGCTGGAACAAACAGGCAAGTTTGCAGTGGTGCCAGGGGTGCCCGAAGTGCACAGGGCCATGCAAAACTCCTGCTGAGCTGCAAGGGTAGCTCCTTGCCACCTGCTCATGATTTTGCCACCAAAGTATTCCCCTCCTGCCACCCAAGATGCCAGCCCGCTTGGACTCCAGTCACACTTTCAGCATAGGAATTTGGGGGATACATTTAGACCCTCTCCCAGGAAGGTGGTGGCTCTTTGCCTTCCTGAAAATGGAGAGTGGGAAGAATTTCTGGGCAAGCAGAGGCTGACCACCTCTGCTGCCTGGCTGCAGGTTGGAGCTGGGTGTTTTGCACTGCCCTGTTTTGCATCCAGAGCCCCCCACCCCCTCCCAAGAGAAGAGAGAAGAAGGAAGGAAGGTTTACGCACCATCGGACTTACCCCGAAATTGGAAGCAGCAAAGCGGTCGGAGGCTGAGACGTTGGTGGAAGCAGTGGTGTGAGCATAGTAGGCATTGATGTTGGCCAGCAGGGTGCTCATCACCGCTGGCACCCCTGGGCACATGTACTTGGAAGAAAGGCAGGCAAAGTGCCTGCAGAGAGAGGGGGACAAGTGAGCACAAGGCTGCAGCAGCAGCAGGCACTGCCCGCAGGAAGGGGCATGTGGCTTGGAGTGCAGGCAGAGAGAAAGGGAGGCAGGGGTGCAGCAGGGTGGGGTGTGCCAGGGGAGCATGTCTGCCCCTGTGGCAGGCAGCTGGGTGCAAACAGCAGCAGGAGAGGAATATGTTGACAGTGACCTTCCCCAACCCAAGGACAGCTGCAGCCTCTTTGAGCAGGGTGGAGGGCAAGGAACTCGAGACATGGCCTGGTACATGGACTCCACCCTGAAGTGCACTGCAAACTCATCCACCAGTGTCCCCTCACTGTGTCCCCTCACTCTCCCCACTGTCCCCTTGCTCTCCCTACCGTCCCCTCACAGTGTGCCCTCTCTGTCCCTGCTGTCTCCAGCACCTCCTCTCTGCCCCTGTGCCCCCAAGGTATCCCCTTGCTGTGTCCCCTCACTGTCCCCACTGCACCCGAGCTGTCCCCAGCAGGGGTTCTTTGAGCGGGGTGGAAGGTGAGGAGCTCACGTCATGGCCTGGTAGATGGACTCCACCCCGTAGCGCATTGCAAACTCATCCACGATCTCCTGGGCTGTCTCATCAAAGTAGACCTTCCAGGCATCATCCCCCTTGGCATCTGGGATCTTCACCACTCCATTGTTTTGCAAATCCGTCACAAAATGGAAAAGGTTCTGGAGGCACAGAAGTGTCCAGTCAGGTCCCCAGGGCCAGTGTGGTGGCACAGCAGCATCGCTGGGGTGGGGGCCATGCCCCCTGTGCCTACTTGAGCTGCTCACCTCATGCAGGCAGGTGTACTGCACGTGGTAGGGAGCTACCTTCTCCTCGCCTTTGATCTCCACACTGATGTGCAGGCGGATGGCTCCCGACACAGCTGATTTGTCTGTTCTCTTGTCTGCAGGGGTACAGGGAGGGCTGTGTGAGACTATCCCCCAGAGCTACTCTGCTCATTCTTGTTTCCAAAGATGGGCAGGAAGCTCCAGCATAAAGAGACTCTTAAGTCTCATCTGGGGATGCCCAGCAGCAAGTGCCCCCAGGCCAGGGTACAATGCAAGCAAGGCACTGCGGAGCAGAACTTGGCCATAGCTCCATGTGCCACATAGACGTGGCCTCTCTGTGCCTCAGTTTCCACTCTGCAGAGGGTCAGTGCTCCAGATCTCCCGGGCACAGGGTTTTGGGAATGCCCCTGGGAAGATCTGGCTCCCCAGGGCACTCAACAGTGAGCCTTCTTCACAGCACTAAGATGCTGAAGGAGCCCTCAGGCCAGGCCAGCAGCACAGGGCAGGGGCAGGGCAGCAGCTCACCGAGGTTGTACCAGACGTCCATCTCCCCACTCAGGGTCCGGACTTCAATGATTGTCTGGCCCAGGAAGTCATCAGACTCCCTCTTGAAGCGCTGCTTGACACGAGACTTGATGTCATCATCTTCATCCCAGACACGGACTTTGATGCGGTCAGAGGAGTTATGGCACTCGCTGGGGAGGTGAGAAGAGGCCAACCCCGGCTCAGCAGGGAAACCTTTCCACACTCTCCCCAGCCTCTGTTTCCCTAAACAAGAGGAATCATCCCAGCAACAGGCAGGAGGTGGAGAAGAGAGCAGATGTAGGGGCACCAATCCTCCCTGGGGGGCTTAGCAGGGCTCTGCCACAGCTTGGATCAGTTCCCATAGCTGGAAGCCAAATCCTCCATGGCACAAAACCAGCACTCCCAGTCACCCCAGCAGCCCCATATCAACCCTCAGATGGGGCAGGACCAGGCCCCCATCACCCTGCAGGGATATGCTGACAGCTAGCACAGCCCAGCACGACCAGAGTTGCCCAGAAGTGGGACAGAGCAGGCAGGAGTGAACTTACAAATGGAAATTCTCCTCCCAGACCGGGTTGAGATTGCCGTAGATAGTTTTAGTCCTTTTTTTTGTCTTCCCAACCTGGACAGTGACATATGGGTCACTGGAACCCGTCTTGTCCTTTGCTTGCAGGCCCTGGGCACAAACAACTGCAGTACAGCATGGCACAGCACAGCACACATGCCCATCCACACGAGGCACACGGATGGCATACACAGCAGAGAGAGAGAAAAAAAAAAGGCAAAGAGAGAAGTGAGTGCCACAGCCACACAGCAGGCACCTTGTACCCTGACAGAGCCCCAGGGGTGGAAGCTGCTTTGCAGAATGAAGGGCAGGAGGGGGCCGGAGCACACAGCATGGCCACAGCACGTGGTGCCAAGCACAGCCAGCACCCACCTGTGATGCTGATCTTGGCTGACCACTTGGAGGTGCCATCCAGGACACTCTGCTTCACTGCCTTCATCTGCTGCGTGTGCGTGGTCTTGGTGACCCCAAACACCTCCTGGATCAGCTCAAATATCTCCGGCTTGTTGCGCTCCCGGATCTTCATGCGGTCCTTGAGCACCATGATGATATTCTGCGTCCGGTCCTCTGCTCCATGCTTGGAGCTCTTCTCTGCTGCCCCTGGGAGAGGACAGCCACAGGTGGAACAGAGGCAGGGAGGGCAGGTGTCACCCAGCAGAGAGCCAAGAGCTTCCCACGCCCACCACGGGTGAATGAATTCAAACCTGGAAGGGTACACATCCTGCCCTGCTCACCACCTCCCCTGTGCACAAGGCAAGAGCACTTAGAATCATAGAATCATAGAATGGTTTAGGTTGGAAGAGGCCCCAAAGATCATCCAGTTCCAACTCCCTGCCATAGGCAGGGACACCTCCCACTAGATCAGGTCGCTCAAGACCTCATCCAGCCTGGCCTTGAACACCTCCAGGGAGGGAGCAGCCACAACCTCCTTAGACAACCTGTGCCAGTGTCTTGCCACCCTCACTGTGAAGAACTTCCTCCTAACATCCAGTTTAAATCTCCCCTCTGCCAGTTTGAACCCATTCCCCCTCGTCCTGTCATTACAAGCCCTTGTGAACAGTCCCTCCCCAGCCCTCCTGTAGCCCCCTTCAGATACTGGAAGGTTGCTCTAAGGTCTCCTCGAAGCCTTCTCTTCTCCAGGCTGAAAAGCCTCAACTCCCTCAGCCTGTCAACTTCTCTCCCTGGGGCCTCTCCCTCTTTCCCCTCCCAGATGAGAAGGGATGAAGCTGCAGGCAGCAGTTCCTTACTCTGCAGGCAGTCGGCGTTGAGCAGGTCCTGGCACTTCTCATGACACTTGACACCACACTCGGCACAGCGCATCCCCTGCCGGGCAATGCCCCACAGCAGCCCCTCACACTCGTAGCAGTAGGTAGGGGTGGTGGCAGTCCACACCTCGAAGTTGTGGGGTGTCGTGCAGGAGATGGGGTACACTAAGGCTTGCAGGGTCTTCTTGTAAACATGGTTTTTCTGTGCAAGGACAGAAGAGAGGCAGAGGAAAGCTCAGAGGCCGAGCAGACATCCCATCCACAGGTGCAGCCACAGGCATCCTGGCTGCTGTGGCATCACCAGAGGAGGATGCTGGTGTGGTACAGACCCCACCTCTGGCCCAGCTGGCTGCGGTTTAGCCCTCCCACCAGGAATGCCCACACCCCAGCCAGCCCCAGCACCTACCAGTTCCTCGTTGTTCAAGGTGCTTGAGGCCAGTGCAGATGTGATTCCTGCTTTCCTGGACTGAACCAGGGACTGTGGGGAAGAAACAGTTCTTAGATCCGGCAGGGCCTGGAGTGTTCCTCCTGCACTCCTTTGGGGTCACAGTGGCTGTAACACACCAGGGACAGACCCCCACCAGCACCAGCAGCAGTGGGTGCTGGCTCCACAGGTGGGCAGTGGGGACAGCCCAGCTCCCCATGATGCCAGTGCTGCCACACAGCTGCACCATGGGGCTGGAAGGAATTCAGCAGCCCATGGCAGTCCCAGTTCACCCCCGACAGGGCAAATCCTCTCAAAATGTCTTGAGAACCCAGGGAGACAAGGAGGGGGGAGGATGAGGAGCACTTACCATTGCCTGCAGGCACCCAGGGCCGGCGGGGGTAGGGGGGAAACAAAAGGGCTGTTAGTGCAGGTCAGCTGCAGCAGAGCAAGCCCCTTCCTGTGGAACCAGCAGGAATCCAGGCAAGACCCAACCCCCACCCACTGCTGGGCCAGTCCCTAGGGTGTTTCCCACCCCATACCCCAGGCTGGCTCCAGCCTGCCAAATCTCAGCAGGGAAAAGCAGCAGCCCTGCCCAACTCCTCCACTCTACCCACCCCATCACCACCCACAGCCCAACGCCCCAAAACCCCAACACACAGCACAAGGCAGAAGCATCAGAGGCTGCCCAAGTGGGCTGGGGGTAGAGGGTACTGGGGTGAGGACAGCAATGGGGGCAGCAAGATAGGGGCAGCAGGATGGGACAGAGCAGGCAAGTTGGGGACAGGATGGAGGCACCCTGAGAGGGGCACAAAGAGGAAGTGGTGAGGTGTAAAAGAAAGGGAGAAGGAGGTTAAGGGATCCTAATTCTGCTGCAAAGGGTGGCTCCAAAAGTGCTGTTTGTTGTCCCCAGGGGTGACAGCAGCCTGGCCCTGTGCATTCCCACCCAGAGGCTGGATGGGACTCCAGCCTGGGGCTGTGGCTGCAGTGCTGTAGTGGGGCCTGTGCACCTCAGCAGAGCCAGCACTACCCCTCCTCTGGCACGTGGGTTCAGCTGCCCAACACCAGCATGGGATGGGCTATGGACAGGAAGGGACCTGGGACACAGACTGGTAACCAGCTGGGAAATCAGCCACAGCCCCGGGAAGCCTTGATCTGATGCTCGGTGTAGAGACAGGGCCCCGGAGAAGCAGCCTAAGGTAGGGAGAGCCCAGATGTGCTGTCGTCACAGCCACCTGCTGTGAGGTCCAGGGCTAGAAGACCCCCAAAAAAAAAACCAGTCTGGGACACCCCCACACCCTAACAGTGCGTCTGGGCAGTGCTGGCTCAGCAGCTCCCAAGGGTGCTCTCTCTTTAACCTTTCAGACCACGCTCACCAGATCGCTGACTAGAGGGAGAGATTTGCGTCCGGGCTTAATGTCGGGCATGCTGTTAATGCAGCGCAGAAACCTTACTGCCGCCCCCCTGGGCAGCCAAGCCAGGCCAGAGGAGAGAGAACAGAGAACACAAAACACAAGCCACGTTAGAGGCAGCTGCGGAGCAGGGCAGGGCCGCCCGGCAAGCTCGGCACAGTCCAGCAGGGCACAGCAGAAGCGAGGGCAGGAGCTGAGCGCTGCGTTAGGAGGAGCCTCACCAAATCGCTAACTAAGGGGATAGGCTTTCGCTTGCGAATGTCCGGCATGCTGTCTATAATGATCAGCCCCCCGCCAGGCCTGCAAGAGAGACGAGAGTCAGCAGGCAGGCTGAGGCCGAGGCAGCCAGAGGCTCTCTGCTGCTGCCACTGCTCACTCAGGACTTGGCAGGCAACTCCCGGGTGGGCTGCAGGCACCCGTGGAACCCCCACCCCACCAGGTCCCCAGCTGGGGCAGGCATCCCTAGACTAAAAACTGAGGGGAAGTTGATTCTGGCAGGAAGTTTGTGTTTCCCAAGGGAAGATGCTTTGCTTCAGTGGTGTCACAGTGGACAAAAGGAGCCTGTTTGGCTCTGTGGCGTGGAGTGGGAAAGCTGCAGCCTCCCTCCAGGCCCCTGAGAGTGAGCACAGAGCCCTTCTGCAGCAAGAGAAACCAAAGCAGTGCAGCTCAGACAGAAATGTTGCTTTGCAGCTTCCATCCCCGGCTGCAAGAAAACTCCTGCATGGTCTGGTGGCTTCTCACATTGTGCCTGGGTCAGCAGCAGGTCAGACTGTGAGGGTGAGGTGGGGGTGAGCCTCACAGACCACGCAGGTGATAGGCTCAAGGCTCCCCATGGCACCACTCAAGTCCTAGATGGCAGGAAAGAAGTGGAAAGCACCACCCCAGCTTGGTCCAATCCCAAACTGCTCACCTCCTTGTTCTCCCCCTTGACAAATGGACACGGAGTGCTGAAGCACCAAGTGAGCAGCATTCACCCCAAAACTCTGCTCCCTTGCATGCCCATGGCTGGGCAATGCTCCCCCATGCCAGCCCCCTGAGAATTCATTCATCACATCCTAAAGAGGAGGGAAGAGCAGCCCATGGGCCCCAGAAGGTACAACTCCCCCAGGTACTCACCCGCCTTTGAACCAGAGGGATTTAGCTTCTCCATCGCCTTCCCCACGGGCCTGCAAGACATGGGGCAACTGTCACAGGTGCAGCCCTGAGCCCCCAGCTCAGTCCCAATCCCCAGGGCTGAGTGCCCAACCAGTGCCTGCAGCACTGAGGAGGCATGGAAAGGGTTTAGAGTGTGGGCAGGAAGAGCAGGTTCTGAAAGGAGAGGACACTCCCCAGCAAAGGGCTGCACTGGGAGGTTGAGCTGGGCAAGCAGTGGGCACACTTCAGCAGAAGGGCTTGGAGCAAAGCAGTGGAGATAACTGCAATGTGTGAAGGTAGGAGTCTGGAGAAGCATCTTTGGAAAGGTTCAGCAGGTCCACACAGACTCACAGGCAGCTGGGGAGGATTGCAGGGAGCACACCAGGTGTGGGCTGTGTGCAGGGACTGTCCTGCAGTGCCACCTCTTTTGGGTGAGAAGGGAGGAAAGAGACAATGGTAGCTCCCTCGAGGGGCAGTCCCTGCACACACACACACACACACCCCACACACAGGGTGGGCACACAGGTTGCTGGGTCGTTGGGTGGGACATGCTTACCTGCAGGCAGGCTACATCCCTTCCCTGCAGGAAGGGAAGGTGCGGGCACAAGGGCCATGGTGGTGGACAACTGAAAAGAGAAGCAGTGGGGAGGGGGACCAAAGCCCCAGGGGGGTGAATCCAGAGCCAAAACAAAATGAAAAGATGGAGGATGGAGTCTAAAAACAAAACAAAAAGTCATCAGCTCAATACAGGGGAGAGGGTGGAAAGGCTGGCACAAGCACACCACATCCAGCACACACTAAGGGAAGGTCCTCAGCACTCCCTGCCCCTCGTGATGGTCCCACTCAGTGTGAATGGAGTTGTAGGGCCACCAGTGTTGGAGGCCCCCAGGTCCTCACTGCCCTCAGGGTGTGGGATGTCCCTGGGATTCGGGAGCAGATGTGTCTAGAAAATGCCCAGTGGTGGGAAGAGGCTCAGCCTGTGGCCAGCTCTGGGACCCGCAGCCACGGGGGTGCTCACCTCCTGCAGCTGCATGCAGACTTTGTTGAAGGCTCTCAGCCAGTTGGCTTTGGCTCGTGCTTTGGGATCCTGCACCTCCACCTCTGCCTGTTCCCTGCAAGCACACACACCTTGCTCACCTCCCAGCACAGCACCGGGGGGGAAGGAGTCAGCCCTCACATTCCGAGCAGGACTAAGGCTGCAGTTTAGGGATCCTGATGGGCCCTGAGGTGGTGTGGCCACGGCAAAACCTCTCTGTTGCTACCAGGGTGGGTTCCACAAGGTAGCAAGTCCCACTGCAGAGGGCAGCACAGCTAAAGCAGAGCGATGAGGAGGAGCCATCGGGGAAAGGGCAGCTCAGTCTTTGCCCTGGGCACCCAAGCAACACAGGAATCCCTCCAGGAGCAGAGTCAGTGAACTGCCACGGACATAAGCTCGTGGAACCAACACCCTGCACTCCTCATCTCCTCAGCAACAGGTTCTCTGGTCACTTTCCATCCTGTGGGATCTGCCAGGGTTAAAAGCTCCCAACCCCTTAGTGGCTCCAAACCCAGGAGGACCTGCCAGCCCCAGCATACTGCCTGTTCTGGAGGGTTTTTTTTCTCTTCTTCTCAAAATCAAGATATGGAAGACAAGAAAACAAACCCTCCAAACATCCCAGGCTCCTGCAGAGCCTGATGTGACATGACACTGAAAATGGATGCCCAGAACCAGGTTTGTATGAGGCCATGGGAAGCTCAGAAGGTGAACCTGTCCAAATCAGCCCTGTGAGGCCTTGGCTATGCTAAGCTGTGCTCCCCTGTCCTAAGCTGTGCTCCCCTGTCCTAAGCTGTGCTCCTCTGTCCTAAGCTGTGCTCCCCTGTCCTAAGCTGTGCTCCCCTGTCCTAAGCTGTGCTCCTCTGTCCTAAGCTGTGCTCCCCTGTCCTAAGCTGTGCTCCTCTGTGCTGAGCTGTGCTCCCCTGTCCTAAGCTGTGCTCC